>MNCI01001231.1:510339-526414 GCA_015680685.1 Gnetum montanum
CCTTGTTGTTATGGTACTCTCATAGTTGCTCATCATGGGATGAAACAATGCGATGTCACTGATTAGAGGAATGAACTTGGTCCTGATCTTGGAACGACAGGTTAATGACACGTTAATCATGCTTTACACGCAGGATTTGTTGTGCCCTGAGTCAGTTACCTCACGTCCCAATCTCTGCAATCCCTTCTCCGATTTGTCTCATCTTGCTATTCTTGTAATTGTGACTTGTGTCTTGTATAGCATTGAATTCATACCTCATCATGGTGGTATTTACATGTGTGTGTTTTGTGGAGTTAGTGCGGATTACATTTAACCCTTCTAGTGCCCACAGACACTTTAAGTGTGGTTACACAAGGGCATTATAGGTTGGAACTTGCTTTGGGGAGGACCCACTTGTGTAATTTTTGTTGTAATCTTCACTTAGGACATAGCTCACACACACAATTTCTTACCCTCAGCTTAATTTTTCAATTGATATTCGTTCCCTTATTACTATCCCTCTGATTCAATGTTCCTATGAATCATCACATGGTCTTTTTCTCTACCATCCGAGGACCTTATTGATAAATTCCACACCATCATAATTTTCGTGCCTTCAAAACCAGTTGAATTACCCTGGAACCCTATAACAATCATCCATATGCCCTTATTTTACATCATTTAATTTCAAAATAAATATTAAAAATTCGGTACATTCTCTAAGTGTCCTAACTTTGATGAAAATATATATACATGACCTCCCCGCAACACTTACGATCATTTTCCACTATTCACGCAAGGGAGTTTTTCAAATTTTTTCTCTCTCTATGACTTGCGATTGTGAGACCCTTGCTTTTATACCTATATCTCGCTCGCTGGTACTCCAATTTTCATTCCGTCTGAACCTACTTGAACCCAGAGTGTTCAGCTTAGTCGTGGGGGAGGGGCACTACCGAATACTGAATAGCACGTAACTTTTTTGATTTTTTAAGGGTAATTAGTTCTAAAATTAAGAATAAAATGTGTCAAAAATAATTTCATCCCCTTAGCTATACCAAAAAATTAAATTTGGAACCCACCTAAGCAAAGAGGACTCAACACTATAATCTTTTGGGGACATGTTCGTCCAATAATTAACATCACATGGAAATAAAGTAAATCTATTAAGGCAAGTAGTAAGGTATAACCTAACTTTGGTAACAACCTTACTAACGATTGGTCCCGTGTGATTGCAGATGGCCCTGAAACGTGGACAATAGGAAGGTCTTGCTCAAGGTGCGATCGAACGATCTCAGAGAGGTGGAAGACAAGACCCTACCGGACAACACGTAGAATAGGAGGAACAATCATTTAGCGTTCATCAAGAAGATCCTCCTACCGTACAATCTGGGCAAGCAGAAGCAGGAGATACCCTCTCTGAAAGCGGTGCCTGGTACTTAGGCGAAACGTACCAAATTTGGCACAATAAAGAAGAAGGCACCATGGTTAACATTTGTGGTGTGACTATTGATTTCTCTATTTAAGCCATTTCAAAAGCATTAAACCTTCCGAATATAGGGCCAAAGGTTGCTCAGAACTAGCTAGATAGTTTCAAAATCAAGCAACTTAATAAACTATTGACAGAGAATAAAAGGGTGGCGGAGGAAAAGGAGACCACTATTTGGGATACCTCCGCATCACAGGCACAAATCCATGCGCATCTTAAGCCACTCAAGGTCTTAGAAAAGGAGAACAAGCAGTTGGTTGCAGATAACCTTCAATTGACCACAGTAGAGAAGCAAAAGAATGTTCTCGATGAACACTTTCATCAGCTACGAGAACAATTCATTCGGGTCAACCAAGATGTAAGCCGTTTAGCCAGAGAAAACCAAACCCTCTCAATGGAGGAGGTACGTGTTATTCACCAAAAATCAGCAATTAAGATAGGTGCGTGGTAGAATGAGGCTAAACGACATGAGAAGCTGAAGGAGCACTTCCAGGATCAAGTGGGGATGTACAAAAAAATCCTGGAGAAGGAGATCCATATGGCCAAAGCTCAAATCAACACTATCAGTGCTTAACACACTGATTGGAGGGCCATATTGGACACCTACGCCTCTGCCCACCAAGCGGAAGTTAAGAATCAGGACCTGCAGATCCAGGACTTGACAGAGTACATGGAGTTGGCAAACCTTAGATATGCCAACCTTGCCATGTTAATAGCAGGGCCCCTGAGAATAGAGCTCAAACAGTAGGTAGCTTCCACCCATATTAAATATGAAGCAGAATTTGTAAAACGCAAGAAGCTGACAGAAAAACTAGATGTTGCAAATTCTGAACTTGTGGTGGTAAAAGCAAGCTACCAAGGACAGAAAGATGTTGCAACCAACTTAGCTCAATGGCTAACAGACCTTCATGAATACAAAGACAAAGCCAAAGCCTATGAGGAGGAACGACGGGTGTTCACGACGTGGTATGTTAAAGCCAACCAAATGTTCCTGCAACTACCCTGTCCGTGGAAGGTGCCGACTCCATCAAACATTGGACCATTAGCATGGACAACACAAGACCCTCGGACCGAAGAGGAGAAACTCTAGGCCATACTTCAATGCCATCAAATCCCAAGACTTGGAGCGCAAGAAAAGGGAAAGACACCTATGGAGGAGCCATCACCATCAGGAACTACATGAGTTCCACTAATTTTGTAATCATAGGATTTTCTGTGTGTTGTGTCTAAATTTTGTTTAATTCTTCACTGCGGCATGAATAAATTTCTAGTCAGTCAATAATCCCATACCTATCCACTGTGTATTCAATTGAGCTTGTTCCTCACTTTCTCTGACTCGAGGATGAGTTGTTATTTAGTCGTGGGGGTATGATAAAGCGCTAATCAGTCAATGCGTCGACTGGGTCGCGTATACACGGCTCTGTCAATGCCGCGGCCACGTTTACGCGGCCACATCAACGCAGCAACGCTGCATCAATGGGGCCCCTTTTATGCAGCCACCTATCTCGGCCTATAAATAAGAGGGCCCTCCGCCTCATTTAGCAATCCTTTTGTCATTTGTAGCTAGACTCTTTCAGTTTGTTTCCATAGAAGTTAGATTATTTTCCCAGTGCATGCCCGCAGTGTGATGTTTGTAATTGTACAACACCTTTATTCGAGTGTGATGTACTTGGACACGCACATGATCGGAAATAAAGATCGAGATTACTTCATCATTGTAGCATTCACTTAGTTTAATTGTTTAATTTGATTATTAATTATTTTTGTTATTTATTTCTTTCTTAGTTAATATTTATTGTTTTCTTAATTAATATTTCTTTATCGTCATTTACTATTCCTGTTATTAAATGCTGAATGAGTACGACTTAATCACGAGCATTTAAGTGTGACTACTTGGTAACCTAGCAGCGTACCTAGGATCTACGCTTGGTAATCCCAGTAGTAGTCATGCACGAGGTCCAAGATGTGTGCGGATGATTAAGGAACGGATGCTTATCGCACTTAGGTTAGCTTATCGCACTTAGGTTAGCTTAGACTTCATTTCCTATTACTCATTAGTTTAATCAATATTATTCTCCATTGTCTCTAGGAGTAGCAGTAGTTTAGGATCACATCATCCACCTCACTCTGGACAAAACCATACGTGACAAAGCAAATACTAGTCCAGGTGGGAAGACAGCGAACTGCGATCAACGTGTAACTGTCTAGATGCCACAACTAGCCTGTCAGCGGAGTTCGACCAGATCATGCATGAACGCTCGTATTCATATGGTTGGGCGTAGGGGTACCTCGCTGCTCATTAGGGATCATAGATGGTAAAATAATTAATGAAGAAATACCAATAAAATTGTTGAAATATAAAAGAACTTATTGAAAAGTGATTGAAAGAATGATTTGAGAATTTTAAAAATCTTTTTTCCAATCATGGTTTGCCCTTGTTTATATTTAAGACAAAACAAGCAAACATAGTGGGTGAGGAAAGAGGATTACACCAATACCAAAAGTCATAGAAATGAAAAGATATGAGTGATTGAGGCCATTATATAGTTACATACATTTGTCAATCCTCATTTTTAAATAAAAAATATCCTTTTTTGTATCCTACCTTTAAAGATCATTTACATGGCTTTGATTCTAAATTACATAATAAATAAATTTGACTTTGACTTTCACATTACTTCCAACAAAACCATTATTATTTTTTGGTTTAATGCAAAGATTGATACTTATTGAATTCAAACTATGACTACCTACATCCCACATCTTTAGTAGAACTTCAAAAGTATCTATAACTCCATATCTTTGGTAGAACTTTCAAATGTAAATGATAAAGATATCAATATCTTAAGTATAACTTGAACTTAGAACTTATTGTAAGCAAAACAATAAACTTTGAAGCAGAGTTATCCTATCATTGACTTAATTCAAAATAAGTGAAAAAAGGGATAAGGTTATACAGATTAAATAAGAAGAATATTTGATGACTTTGATGTATTTATCAATATAGCCTTGTCCTAATAATATAATGTTAACAACATGAGTTCAAATAGTTTCTCTCTAGAGGTCAAACTTTATTTATTTCCAATTTTATCAAATCTATTTAACTATTTCTACTCAACTTTTTTATATTCTTCCTTCTTGATAGTGTTCCAAGAAGTGTAATGTAATAATCTTTTTTAAGAGTTCATTATCTATTTTTTCTTTAGGACGACTAAACTATTTAAGATGTTTGAAGTTACTCCAAGTCTTGCTCTAATTTGCTTTTTTGTGGCACTAATTAATTACTCCATGCAATTGTTTAATATTCTACATGATATAAAATAGTATACATAAATGTAACATTATTAAATTATCATAACTAAAGGCTTTTAATGAATCAATGTTTTCAATTAAAAGAATAGCGTTACTTGCAAGCAAGGAAAATACAATCAAAGAAAATGAAGGCAGGCAGCGTTACTTGCAAGTAAGGAAAATACAACCAAAGAAAATGAAGGCAGGTAAACGTTTCATTATAATGCACCCAAGATACTAGGAGGTTATGAAATTGTGGGTTCAAAAAGATAGTCAAATTGGGAAAAAATGCGTAGCGGTTGAAAGCGTATTCCTGTGGTAACATTCATGACCTTTTGATTTGATACATCAACGACAGAAAGCAATAGAAGAGTGAATTTCAGCCAGGGAACAGGGTAGTAAACCTTTTACCTGTGATTCCAATCATATCCATGACGTCCGGAGTCACATTTTGAACTGCAACCGCTTTTTCTTCAGTCTCTCCAGCATGCAGAGTTTCATCCTACGCATGATTTCTAATGTGGAAGGAAAGGCTTTTTCTTGAAACAGAGTGTTCAGGGGAGGAGAAATTTCTTCTTCCGTTATTGGAATGATTTGTTGCAATTTTCTTGAAAGAACCACTACCTTTCAGTAACATGGAGATCCACAATTCATGTAAATTAGCCACTGCTGCTTCCAGGTCATGGTCAAGCCTAGGATACATCAGGAAGCTATGTATACTACTTTTTGGTTGCTGCAATGGCAATGCTTGGTCATCTGTGAAAAGGCACCGTCTTTTATTGCATGTCAAACCTGTCTCTTCTTCCTGGTTAAAACATCGCCAAGCCAACTTGAATTTAGATTTCCTGGTTGAAAAGGTTCAGATAATTGATAATTCTTATTCATCAGCTGTTAAGAATAAAACAAATGGAGATATATTTACCAGAATACAAGTGTTGCAATGATGGGAGATCTTGGTTATTTGGTGCTTGCAATGTGGAGTGCTGAAAATTCATGCATCTGTAGCTGAGAAGGCAGTTCAGTCCATGCACGAGACATCAAGCGCTGCTTTTTGAGCTCTGAATAAAAGATGTTGCATATCTGTGTTGCCAATAATTCATATCGGCCATCCAGAAAAATGATCCATCCTTCCTTTACAAATGCTTCGTAGCTGGGATAGTAACAATTGTTCATTTCATCATTACCCCTTTTAAGGTAGCCCCTTTCTATATTAATGTGGAGGCCATAATCAACACCTTTAATGTCGAAACAGCAGGGTAATACAGCAAAGTGGATTTCTTCCCCAAAATCAAAACGTGTGAAAGTGTGTTGTACGAGGGAACCATCATAGTCATCATGGTCATCATCATATTCAGTGAAGAAAGAGAAAGAAAAGCAGGTTTTAGGCGGGGGAACCTGAATTGGGAGGTCAGCAGTGTAAACTGCTGAAATAAAACACACCACCATTGCGTACGGAACAAATGCGAAGGAAGGGACATGTTTACGCCGAAGTTTGTGAAAGTAGCAGTTATCTTTGAAGAAATCTCTGAGCGTTTTTTCCACCATGAGAAACAATGCCGGGCTCGATTTTGCATTCAATACCCGACCGTTTCTCGCCGTAGCATTTAACGACCACTCCAAAATAGCTGGTAAGGCCTGAAGAGTTCAACATAATTCACCATGACATTTGGGATAATAATCAAACAAACTACATCTCTCTGATAATAGATGCATACTTACGTACATACATGAGCCCTGCAAATTAGAATATAATTGCATACTTACGTACATACATGAGCCCTGCAAATTAGAAATATAATTGCGTACTTACGTTACCATCCTTGTATGAATCGCTGAAAATGTCGTTGCTGAGTGACAGCGACCAGCGGTTATATAAGTTACGGGGCAGATGTTACGCAAGGCCTTCTGGGAAGCTTAACTGATAACACCCGGTAATGTTGAGTTCAACCAACAACTTGAAACACCCTGTGTCTAGCATGATGTCTCTCAGATTCAGACACCCTCTAATTTCAAGCCATTCTAGTTTGAAAATGCCTGAAAGCCCAACAATTCTCCTGAGATTAACACAACCAGATACCTCAAATACCCCAAGACTAAGCAATTCCTGTGTGTGGATTGCTTCCACCATCCAGCAATCTGTAACGCATAAACTTTGCAGCCTAGAAAGATTTCCTCAGCAAGCAGTCCAAAGCAATGCAATTGCTGATTTCCAGGCGTTCTAATTGCAACAGATTCCCAAGCGACTCTGGCAATGACACCATTGCAAAACAGTGGTCCATGCTCAAACTACTTAAGTTTGTCAGACCTCCAAAAGTCTCGGCAACCGTACTAATGCAAAACATTGGATTAATTGGAGATGTTTCAATCTTTGTAGCTGACCAAAGCAATCTGCAAGGACTTTCAAAGATGCGCATTGATACAAATGCATGGAAGATGAGCGCCTAGGCTTTCCCATTGTTTCCGGAACTCTGCAGATTTTTGCAACACAATAGAATAATTTCTTTCAATTTTGATGAAGAATCCTGTTCAATGCAGGGCATTAGATTTTTATTAGAATGGAATACTACGTAAATGTTATTTTGCCAAAGAAATAAGGAGAGATTTTCTTTTGGATTTTTGCCTATATTAAAATATGGTTTTGAGTGCAAACAAAAATAGTCTTCAGGGTTTTTATATTTTTTTTAGTTAAACTTTAAAAATAAAAGGGAAAGTCAAATTTTATTATGTTTCTAAACTCTTTGAATCTATTCAACCATGTAACATAATTTTAAAAGTTGATTGCATTTTTAAGAATCTAGCATTCATACTAGCATGAGTCCATTTTTAATCATAATAACATTGCATTATTAAATCTCACCTTTGGAGAATGTTCCTATAATCAATAAGCTTTTCACCAAATAAGTGTAAGACTCTCAAATATTTTAAGCAAAGTTTGGAAGATATCCCCTCATAGGGAAAATTAGTCCATTTCAACCATAAGAGTCTCCTTGATAACTGGAAAGATCACCTGGATCAACATTAAAGAACAAAAATAAAACCTAATATTATTGTCATATTTGAATCAAAATCTTGGCTATCCAAAATTAGCCCAAAGACGCTACTAGTGTGAATTGTGTTCATTCAACCCAAAGGCGCTATGGCAAAATGATTTGGGCTCTTGCGGCAAAGAAAGCTGAAGAATGGATGGAAGTAACATCCAAATATTACTAGACTTTAGGTTAGGGTTATTCTTCCAATCTTGATCTTCCTGCTTTTCATCCTGAGTTTGAAGCTCCACTTGTAAGTAAAGTTCTAGTTGTTCCTACAAATTTATCTGAAATAGCATCATATATTCTAGTTCCTTTAAATGAAGAAATTCTTAAGTTCCATGATGAGGTAGTTAGTATGTGTGAAAGTCATTCTATTTCTAGTAGTGTGCATAAAGAGTCAGTTCTAAAGTCTAAGGGTAAAGAGACTCTACAATTTCATCATGAAGTAGTTGGAGAGAACTTTGGTGGTGAAAGTTCTAGAAAAGAAAAAGAACCACTAATTGAAGAAGATCAAGTGGTTTCGCAAATATCCTCTACTGAATTTGCTGAAGTGATTTAGATTCTAGCCTATTCCAAATATGGTGAAATGTATATTTATCTTGATCATGACGATTATCCTCTTGAAGATCGTGCTCATCCTCTTGAAGAGCTGATTAGTCATGAAGAAGAAAATCCCTTTGAAGACAAGGATCATATGCTATTTGATGAGTGGTGAGGTACCCCTACGCCCAACCATGCAAATCATAGGTGTTCACACGCGACTTCGTCGAATTCTGTAGACTGTAAGCACTTAGCATACACCAAACCCTAACCAGTGAAACCTTATGTTAGAATGGTCATTGTCTTCCCAACCTCACTTGTGGTATTCTAATGCGATGGTTAAGTGAGATTGAGGCAAATGATTTTTATGGCTTTTCTCTTTATCTTCTAAAGTCTAATTCTTGAAATGAGATGTAAGGAATGGAATATTGCGTAATCTATAATTATCCTAATCTATCTCTTAACTCTTTCTAGCATAAGCATCCGATCTCATCTTCCGTGCACATCCTAAGCATCCCCTAACCACTATTGGGTAACCAGACGTTAAGCATCATTGGGTTGCCAAGTGTTGGGTTTACATTCAAGATGGTCGTACTTATGGTTTTTACAAGATATAAAAGAGCGGTGAAAATTGAAGTGATAATGATGAAAACTTAAGAAATTATTAAAGCATAGAAATATTAAACTATTAAATGCTCAAATGACTAAGTCCAATTGCTGCAAGGAATGCTTGAAAAGCTCGTCTTTATTGTCGGTCACACCAATGGGCTCAGGTACATTAGTGGTCGAATAAAGAGCCAGACACCTTTCTCACACCTGCTGCAAATACTTGGAAAATATTCTAACTCTCACCGGAACAAACTATAAGAGCTTCGCTACAACTGCCAAAAAGATACCTAAGTGTGGCGGAAGCACACTTATTTATAGGTTAAAACAGATGCTGCGTAAACGAGGCCACGTAGATGCATGGATAGATGCGTCGATGTGATTGCATATACGAGGCCTCGTATACGCGGCCCAGTCGACGCATTGACTGATTAGCACTTCATCATACCCCCACGATTGAGTAAAAACTTGTCATCAAGTTTCATTACAATTTGGAAGGTATGAAGTTCTTATTACAACACACATGACACAACACATCTACAAAGACACCAATTTTACTAACACATCAAGTGCCTGAGTGTACAGAGAAGAATGAATTACAAAATGGTGGTGTTCAGAGATAAAATTGAACACCTTGACGATCCTGGATTCTTTGCTATGCTGAAAGATGCAAAAATTGCTGGAGAAGATCACACCATCCCTGGTGGTAGTGGTTCTGATGAACCTTCACCAGCCTCTGGTGCATGTGGCGGCGATGGAATGGACAATGGTTGTCCTGCAGCAACTGCAACTTTCGAAGGAAACTGAAAAGCCTCCAAGAAAGCCCTCATTTTCTCTTGTTTGCTTCTGGGATCGTTCACTATCCAAGTAGCTTCATCAATGTGTGTCGGGACTGGAACCTTCCAAGGGCATGGAAGTGCAAGAAAGAGTTCTTTCAGATTGACAAAATAGGCCATGAACTATTTTCATTCGATGTCGAACGCTTAGATTGCTGTCTGCAGCTACTGGTAGTCATTCATTCATCAAGCCAAGTTCTCAGTGATCGCATGTTTCCCTTCAAAATGCATACGAAGAACCTCAAGTTCCACATTTGCTATTTTCAATTTTTATTTTGTTGCTTTATGTGCTTGGAACTCACCCTCGTATAAAGAATATGAGATGGCCACTTGCTTTTCTAAGTTAGACCGCAGCCTTCCAGCTATTAGCATAGCTAGGTTTGCATAACGAAGGTTGGCCAACTTCATGTATTCTGTCATTTCTTCAACATGCAATTCCTTGAGGTGGATCTTAGCCTGGTTGTAGGCGTTTAATCCATCAAAGATGGGTTGCCACACCTCGCCTCCTTCTCGAAGCTACTGGAGCATCTAGTTCAATTTAGCCTTTGCGACTTGAATTTTCTTTTCATTCACTTCCTTCTGCAATCCCACTTGGTCCCTGTAATGATTTTTAACTTTTTCAAACTTAAGGGCTTCATTTTTCCAAGCGATGATTTCAATGGAAAATTTTTATCGCAGGTCTCAAACCTCCTCCATAGATAGATTTCGATTTTTGATAGCCAATCTCCTCACATCAGCATTCACCCTAGCTAGCTCCTCCTACTATTGGTGGATAAAGGATTTCATGTGCTGATTTTCAACACCAACATTACGTAGGCGATGAACTTCCACGGTCAACTTGACATTCTCTTGGCAAACCTCTGCCAAGTCCTTGTTTAGATGATATGTTTGAGCGTTTGTCAAGGACTTAACAAAGATTTCCAACTATTTCTCATCCTCAACTATCTAGAGTTTAGCTTGAAGCTATTGAAAAGCTTCATCTCTGGTGAGTTCATGGTTGAGGAGAGCTGGACCAGCAAGTTGGGTCCTTAATTGGGCAATTTCCATCACCAAGCGTTGATAATTTGCTTGAGCTACTTCAAGTTGCCCCTCCAAGATGAGGCTCTTACCCCTTACTGAGAATAGCTCCAACTAGGTTGCAGTGATGTTATCCAGAAGATCAAATACATCTAGAAGCAGTTGCCCAGCTCCCACCAGTCGGTCCAACAGTTCTTCATGTTGGGCTACATCGATCCTGCTACGTGAAGTTCCTACGGATGCCTGTACATCTTCAAGTCCATGCACATCTGGTACAATTGTCGTCAGTGCATTAAGGGTCATAGCAATCATGTCAGCAACCACTTCAGCCGTAATTTCTTGTCCCTAGTGTTGCATCACCAGGACAATCACCCCTCTCCACCCTCCAAGCTCACCAAAAAAGTAGCGGCATTTCCTGAAATTTCAAGAAATAACTGTTGGGTAGAGACTGTTACCTCTTAGGCATTAGGATTAGTTCTTACAGGTACTTGTCTCCAAGCGACAGAGAACATCAGCCCTACTCCCTCTAGCAGACTCACTGATTGAGCCACTTGTTCTAGATGTCTCATTGCAGGGCGATAGACTGAAGGGTCTTCTCCTCCACCAGTCCCTATAGATTTCTCTTTTTGGCTTAAGAGAGATTGTCAGATCTCGCACATATGTTTTACAATTGTTTGCGAACCTGACCCTGTTGTTTGTGTAGGCAGTGGAGGTGGTTGCTACTCTTCCTTAGTTCATGTGGTGGTTGTCGGAGTCTTATCTTTCATCATCTTCTGCCATGAGGCAATCGGGGTATGCCAAAGTGTATCATTGGCATATCATGCTATTCCTACTCATTGGCATAATTTTCTGATTAAGCAGGAAAAGGGTAGAGCCCACCTTCCACATTTGCTTTCAGCGAATCTTTTCTCAATCTCCAGAAACAACAACTATGGAAGGCTAATTGAGAACTTTCCGCTTAGAGCGGCACATGCACGAGCAAAGAAGGCTATGATCTTGTTGGGTCTTACCATTGGATTCAAGTGGTAAGACACAATTTTTGAGTATACCCTCTCTACGATGGTTAAAGTGCCAAAATCCTTACGATCTACCCCATAGTACCACCTGATCCACTTCCCTTTTACCTCGGGATCTACTTGCTTAGGGATCTCCGCCACATCAACTCTAGTCTTTGGCAACACTAGAGCTTGTGCAATCGCTTCCACAGAGTAAGAGACATAAATGTCCTTGATTCTTACTCTAGATCCTGGTTGCCAATTTGTCTAGAAGAGGTAAGTCTCTTCTAAATGTCATTCATCACTAGATGTGATGATTGGCCACATAGGAGAGTTTTTCAATTGGATCTTCACATCTTCTGGTGCATTCTCTAGAAATGGTCCAAAGTTCAACTCTTGCAGGACCATTCGTTGCACCTCCCTTGGCCTAATAGCATCAAGACATGCCTGGGTCAGGGTGACCTCAAGCCATGGTGCTATCAACGGGGTCTCATCCCCTTGTGATCATTCACTAGGGATCTCCTCTTTAGGAATCTAATGAATAGATTCCACATCAGGTCCTTTGCAAAGGGGGCTAGTTGCATGGGAGCCCTCTGCATGCTCTAGGTGCTGCACACCTCGTCCTCTTCCCGTTCTTGGTCACTTTTCCCTTAGTTGTGATGGTCCTTCTTCCCTTGGATGCCTTCATGATGAGCAACGAGGTACCCCTACACTCAACCATACGAATATGAGCATTCACGCACGATCCGATCAAACTCCGTGGACAAGCTAGTTGTGGTATCTAGATAGTTACACATTGATCGCAGTTTGCTATCTTCCCACCTGGACTAGTATTTGCTTTGTCATGTATGGTTTAGTCTAGAGTGAGGTGTATGATGTGATCCTAAACTAGTGCTACTCCTAGATACAATGGAAAATAATCTTGATTAACTAATGAGTAATAGGAAATGAAGTCTAAGCTAACCTAAGTGCAATGAGCATTTATTCCTTAATCATCCGTACACATCTTGGACCTCGTGCATGACTACTACTAGGATTACCAAGCATAGATCCTAGGTACGCTACTAGGTTACCAAGTAGTCACACTTAAATGCTTGTGATTAAGTCGTACTCATTCTACATTTAACAATAGGAATAGTAAATGATGATAAAGAAATATTAACTAAGAAAACAATAAATAACAATAACAATTAAATAATTAAAACTAAGTGAATGCTGCAATGATGAAGTAATCTTGATCTTTATTTCTGATCATGTGTGCATCCAAGTATGTCACACTCAAATAAAGATGTCGTACAATTACAAGAATCACACTGTGCGCATGCACTTGGGAAAATAGTCTAACTCCTATGGAAACAAAATGCAAGGGCTTCGCTACAACTACTAGAAAGATACCTAAGTGTGGTGGAGGCCCACTTATTTATAGGCTAAAATAGGCTCCGCATAAACGGGGCCATGTCAACGCATGGAGGGATGCATCGACGGGGCCACGTCGATGCGGCCACGTATACAAGGCCCCGTATACGTAGCCTAGTCGACGCATCAACTGTTTAGCACTTCATCATACCCCCATGACTGAATAACAACTCATCCTCGAGTCAAAGAAAGTGAGGAACAAGCTCAACTGAATACACAGTGGATAGGTATCAGATTATTGACTGACTAGAAATTTATTCATGCTACAGTGGATATGTAAAAATTGGGACACAGACACAAAATGATAGAATTTATTGGAACTCATGTGGTTCCTGGTGGTGGTGGTTCCTCCATGGGTTTCGTCCCTTGTCCTACGTATCAGGCTTCTGAGATTGATACCATTGAAGAAGCACCTAACGTTTCTTCTCTTCTATCTGAGGATTATGAGCCGTCCATGCAGATGTTCCAATGTTTGATGGAGTAGACATTTCCCATGGGCACGACAGCTGCAGAAACAGTTGATTAGCCTTGATATACATGCCATAAATGGTCGTCATTCCTCTTCATAGGCTCAGGCCCTAACCTCTCCTCCTTTTGCTTGGATAGATTATGTAGTAACAGGAGTTCCATGATGGATGCTGAATGATTGTGCCTTTTGCTCTACATGTTTTGCATGAGGTCCTTGGCCTTTGCCTCCCCCAGGTCATTCGGTTGCACCTTGAGAAGGTCCTCCTTGTTGTCTTCTTTTAAGGGCAATCTATAATCACACAAAGATCAATTGTTAGTAAGGTTATTGAAAAAAGGTTCAATGATTTCATACCTTACTCATTACCTTTAATAAATGTTGAATTCTTTACTTAGTGTGATTTTAGAGTTAGAAATGTTTCAAGGAAGTTACCCTAAAAGTTTAATGTTGGACCTGGTTTTGAGGAACGTTTGATAAAATGATGATAAAGAAAAGAATAGATTTGGAAATGAAGTACTTGGAGGGTATAAAATGATGTAGTGGTGTGCAACAAGTATAAATTACAAANAAAACACACACATGTAGATACCACCGTGATGAGGTATGAATTCAATGCTACACAAGATATGAGTCACAAATACATGAACAACGAGATGGAATGAATCAGAGAAGGGATTGTAGAGATTGGGACATGAGGTAATTGACTTAGGGCACAACGAGTCTTGAGTGTAGGGCATGATTAATGTTTCATTAGCCCATCACTCCAAAATCAAGACCAAGTCCATTCCTCCAATCAGTGACATCACATTTTTTCATCCAATGATGGACAACCATAAGAGCACCATGACAATAAGGCGTACGATCACTTGGCATTTTGTGCAAGGGAGGAGTGACTTGGAAGTTCTTTGTGGCATACTTTTTGTTTGGCCGCTTTGGCACATTCTTTTTTTTTTTGAAGTGCTCGTCTTTATTGGATGGCCTTAATACTCTTACTCCCATTTTCTGTTAGATCTACAAGGATCTCAGTACAACCAAGCTGCATGATAACACCTACAGATGTCATTAAAGAGAATCCACAAGTCCCCTTGATGTCACACCCTGTCCATTCCTTCTTAGTCCACCCTTCTTCACTTTGGGCATAATGAACAAAAAATTACTTTTAAGTTTCATGATGACAAGAATATCATCGTACCTAGAGTAGAACCTCTTATTAATAGAATGGTTGGGTGGATGTGATGGGCTCACTATTCAAAGAATTAGTCACCTTAGACTTGATAGCATAGAAGAACACCTCAAGCAAAGAGTCACATGAGTGTTTTATTCAGAGATGAGGTTACTCATAAAAAGATAAAAAAGACAAAAAGATAAAACAATAAATTAAAAGGTGAAAAATTGGAAAACAAAAAGTTGAAAAATTAAAGAAAAAAAAATTGATTAATTCTATGTTGTTAGAATGGAGGATATCCCCCATAGCTAAATGGTTGAGTATGGCTAGAATTAATAAATGGAAGGTTGGGATCCTTGCATGTTGGAAATATTGGGACCCGGTCATACTTACCCCATTGGGGTTCACACACTTGATTAGAGTTGACATAGTGGGGAAAGTTATAAGATGTGGTTAATTTATAAGGAGTTGACCCACTATGGTACTTGTGACCGTAAGATGGTATGCAAGGATCAACATGTCTCCCCATGTGGAAATATTCATTCGGCCCCATGATTGTTGGAGTATTGAGTGATGGCCTTGATAAGGTAACATGAGGCATTGGTTTCGAAGAGGAAGGTGCACCACAATGTTGGATTTGTGCTGAGTTGGCGGATGCATTGGTTTCTGAACTGTGGTGTCCCTTTTGACAATCACATCTAAAGAAGGGACGTCTTCGATGTTGTGAAGGACCTCCACTGCTATTGAAAATGGCAGCACAAGTAACATTTGCGGGTTGGTGCTATGGTGCAAAATCTTCTGGCATAACTGGTGGTGATGTAGAAGGGGATGAAGTATGAGAATATTGAGGTTGAGGAGAAGTGTAAGGCACATGAGGTGGTGATCTTGTTGGAGAGGACATGGGTGGATAGTACTTGAGAGAATGATAACGATGAGGTGAGGTAGAGGATGTTGATCCTGTTGGAGAAACAGGGTGTTGAACATAGTAAGCATTTGGCATTGGGACATATGAAGGGTATGGTCTGGTTGGCGGTGGCCTCCCCCATGACTAAAGTTTTTGCCACTGCGGTTGAACCTGATATTTCTATACGAAATATGGATGTAACATTTCTTCCCAATGCTCATGTAAATGTAACAAAACTGGACATTGACCTTTTGCGTGATCGTACAAACAAACGTTACATTGATATGTGAAATTGATAGTTGAGTTCTTATTCTTATTATCTTCTACCCTTTGTTTCGATTGTTG
>MNCI01001231.1:531428-569422 GCA_015680685.1 Gnetum montanum
TTTTTTTTTTGCATGAGAACTACACCATGCAAAGACTTATTTTTATTGGCTCAGCTTCCCGATAATAGAGTAATGTCAGAATGGTAAGGAAAACTCAAGAAGAAAACATCCAAGAACCTAAGAGAATAGCTAGCACAAATGCATCAAATCCCTTTGAAATCACACCCTTTTCAGTCCTTGATTTCTTCTTTAATTTGAGAAATGCCTAGTCACCAATTCATTAATAGTTTTATTATTAAAGAAGGGGACTGTACAGTTCCAAGCTAAGAGATACCATAGAAATTCATGGATGCATGGATGACGTGGACTCATTGCTTGTTATATCAAAATAACCATGCCTTAGTATCAACATCATAATTCAAAGGTAAAAACCAAACATTAGCAATCAATAGAATACAGTTCATACCACCATCAGGAGCACTTATTAGGTGACGAATCTAACAAAACAAAACAACAAACAAAGACAAAAACAAAAACAAACAAGCAAAATAGTCACACAAAGAAATGAAAAAGTATAAACGATGTTGCAAAATAAAAAATAAAGAAAGTTAAAGAAATTTGTAAAACAAAAAATGTGCAAAATAAAAACTTAAAAAAGGACTGAGGGCATCAAATGGTTAGTAGAGGTGACCATCTTTCCCATGACTGAGTTGGAAGGAGGAGATCCAAAATAGTGAGCAAGGTCATCCCCTATTAGCGGTATTATGTGCATTGGTCGTTCTATATAGTAGCTAGTGTGTCTAAGGAATGACCAAATGTCTTTGATAGTTTCCGGTTGATGGATGATTCCTTGGATGACCCTAATTTTATCTGGGTCTACCTCTATTCCTGAATGTAAAACCTTATGCCCAAGTACTATGCCTTCTTGAATCATTAAATGGCTTTGCCGCTAGTTGAGCCTTAGATTGGTTTCTACGCATCTTTTTAGCACTTGCTATAATCGGTCCATGGCTTGATTAAAACTTGTTTCATAGGTGGAGAAGTTGTCCATAAAGAATTCCACTCCGTTCCCTATCTGCTGTTGGAATATGCTTAGAATTAGGCATTGAAACGTGGCAAGAGCATTACACAAGCCAAACGGCATTTGTTTATACGCAAACGTTCCCCAAGCATTGGTGAACGTTGTCTTAGCTTGGTATTCTAGGGCTATCCATAGTTGGTTGTATCCACTATAGGCATCCAGAAAACTGTAATAGCGATGCCCTGCTATGGTGTCTAAGACTTGGTCAACGAATGGCAACAGAAAGTGATCCTTAAATGTTGCCATGTTCAACAACCTAAAATCTATGCACACCCTCCATTTGCCTCCCTTTTTAGGCACGATCACTAGAGGGCTACCCCATTCGCTATCAGCAATGGGATATATGAACCCAGCCTTAAGAAGCTATTCTATTTCTTCCTTTACTACTTGCTTCAATTTTGGGTTCAATCACCTCTAAGGTTGTTTTTGAGGTTTCATGGAGGGGTCAGTGTAAATCCTATCCTGGCATATCCTAGGATCTATTCCAGTTTATTTGGGATATGACCAGGCAAAGGCTTTTGACCACTTTTTTATTATTTTCAGCAGTCTTCCTTTCTTTTTGGAAGCAAGTCTTGCGTTGATGATTACCGATTTTCCATTTTCAAGGGTCATATATTCCAAACTTGTGGGCACTGGTTTCAATTCTAGGGGCTCTTGTTTGAACTTTTCAAGAATTTCTAACTTTCCCCAGTTGATGTTTTCAAGGTTAAGGCTTGGAAGTTGGCAGCGGACTTGCTCTAGTGCATCTATGCTTTCAATGTAAGCACAAGTTATTCCCTTAGTTAGTTCCATGCACGTTAGTGAGTTTCTCTCTTGATCAGCTATCAGCCACTGGGTGTTTTCTTGTCGTGTGGCTACTACATACAGGCACTTTTGTATGTTAATGTCTTGTGCACACCGGTTACATGAAGCCAATGCTAAACTTTGCACAACCCATGATCTCTGCACGCAATTGCACCCTGTATCACTATATGCGATGCATGGAACCTTCTTCTTCTCGATCTCTCCAAAAGTGTTCGCCTTAGATATTTCTAGGGAAAGATCATGGATTCCTAGGCATGCATCTATAGTACTTAGCCATGCCCTTCCCATTATTATTGGGAAGTCCCCTTTACCGTTATTCACTTGTATCACTAGGAAATCAGCTAGGTACAACCACCCACATATAGTGATGACGATGTCCTCCACTAGTCCCAAGGGAATAGTGATGGACTAGTTGGCCAGCTCTAGGTGAATATTGCTCTTCCTTAATGGAGGTAGGTTCTAGGCTTTGTACATTTCCTATGATATTAAGTTGACTCTAGAACCTGAATCCAAAAGAGCTTTGCATGGCTCATTCCCAATGATTTGGAGATAGATTAGAGGGCTTCTAGGATCAGAGAATTTCTTGGGAAGGTGGCCAACCTTGATCCAGTCAGTTACGGCATGTGTTAACATAACCGTATGCGTTGAGCTCAGTGTTTGGTTCGAAGGGAGCTCTGAAGCCTTATTTGATGGGGAGGTGTTCAGAGGTTCAATCGCTTGTGGTTGTAAGGGCTTGGTTGGACTGTTAGCTCTGAAGAAAGGTCTTTTCTTCATATGGTTGTCAAAACCAACAACGGGTTGAGGATTTACAGCCCTTGTGGCATTGTGTTGCTGCAGTTGAGTAGGAAGTTCCCCTTGCATTGCTGGAGCGACTGGTAATGGAGCTATTGGTGTGAGAGCTGTGGATGGACTTGAAGGATGGTATGTTTATGGGTTATCTTCCCTAGGAGAAGGAGTTCTATAATACTCATGAGCTTGGTAGTGATGTTGTGGTGTAACATGACTAACAGAGTCACGTGGAGAGATTGGATGCTACACGTAGTAGCCATATGGGTCAGCTTGCCGGTAGGGGTATTTTTGCCTTGGCAGTGGCATCCCCCATGACTGTGGTTATTTTCACTGTTGATGTTGCTCAACTGGTTGTGGTGGAGTTCCACTTGGATAATATGTTGAAATTTGGTGGAACTACCTTAGGTTACCTTGGGGATAAGGTAACCGTCAAGGCATTTGCCATTTATTTAGTCGTGGGTTGAGTGCATGCACCCCTGACTCTTGTAGATGTGAGATCACTGGGCAACATCCCTTAGAATGGTCATATTGGCATATCTCACATCCCTCATCATTGTATGTGTCTGAATCCACAACCTCTTCTATGATGGCCATTTTACCCTTATCCTTGTTATGTGCATTCTCCACTTCTCTCTTTTTCTTTTTGTCATGGTCACTACCTCACTCCCTAGACTCCTCTACAATTTTAAGAACAATTTCAAACCTACTATCTAGGGAGTCCCACATTTGGTCTACCTTTGCCAATACTTTTGTTGTTAACTTTTGGAGAGGCAAATTTTTCCTATTCACCATCTCTTCGAGTGGTGACTCTTCTTCCTCCTCACAAAATCTCACTCCCCTTTTTTGGAGGGAAGGATCTTGGTTGTATTCTTCTGCAATGTCTCTTTTTTGTAGCTCACCTTCATCTTTGGCTACTTGCTCTAGAAATCTATGAATTTGATGATACCTAAGCTCTGATAACCTTCCTGGGCATACATCCCAAGGGTTCTTCTTGTTTCATGCCTAAGTCCATCCACGAGATAGCGTAGTTGATCCCGCTATGAATAACCATGGCCAGGGCAACAATGTAACAGTGTGTAATAGTGGCGCATGGCAACATCCAAGGGTTCATGATTTTCTTGCTTCCATCCTTGGATTTGCTTCCACAGGTTAGACACTCAGGAGTACGTTTGGTACTTATCATTAAATAGTTCTAACATTGTACTCCACCTCCAAATGGATTCCAGTTCTAAGGACCGATACTAACTTTTAGCTTCTTTCACTAGTGTCCTTGGGAACAACTTCAGTTTTTGCCATTCATTTTATATGTTCTGCAAGGCACATGCATCGTGGAATGCTTGTAAATCATTTTGAGGATCAACGTTGTATCCTCCTTCAAATCATGGGATGTTGTTCATGTCTAGCCTCTTGATCCTACTATCCTTTTGGTGCCTTGTTGGAACTCTTATGGCCTCTGTTATATCTAGCATGCTTTTAGTTGCAAGTAGGGGTTCTTCATGATCATCTCATTCATAGCGTCTATGGTGTCTATGTAGTTCCCTACTCTCCCTTCTTCTATGCCTTGATTTCTTAGAGTGCCGTCATCCTCATTCTCGACTATCTCGTCTATGTTTTTCACTTTGTTTTCCCTTATCCTCATGATTAGTTTCCCTATGACTGCATCCAGACACTAAAGGAGAGGATGAAGGTGACGATGAAGGTGAAGAAGAAGGAGAACCATCGCCATGACGGTGTTTTCTACCTTCTCTTCGGTTGTCTCAACCTCAATCATGATCACGATCAGAACATCCACACTTAATCGTGTGTTTGTGTTCCTTTGTTGAATAGTTTGTGTTCATGGGTATCAAAACCAGGGTTGTGAATAGTGGAGTGGAGGTTCTGATACACTACCTCTTGACCATTGTCAAGATGAGGAACATCATTTCATGGGGAACCTATTGAAGCAGGTTCACCATCCTCTATTTTGCTCAAAACATGCAGAGCATCATGAGGCCATTTACCCTTCAAGGATGTATGGTATCTCTCCTGTCGCAAGTCCCTTTGATGTTATGCTTCTGTGGGATGATAGTCCCTTGTGTCATGATCGCATGCAACGTATTCTACATATAAAAGTAGCATGCCTATTCATGTGAGAGCACGAAGGACCATGTTGGGGGACTGATCGATCTGGAGGCAACACTATGTTACCCTCCAAGTCTCTCCAATGCAGTTGTTCATCTTGGTGGAGAATAAAGGTAAAGTCGGGTACATACTTATCGGGATGAGTATAGACCACATGAAAATGTTGAGGAATTGGAGGATCTTGGTTACGTGTATTATGCCACTGACTACCTCTTGTGTTAGTCCTAGGCGGTGAAGTGCTCTTATGCGAAGAAGAAGACATTTTTTCTTGTTCGGTGTGCGATGTACCATTGTCTTATCTTTTTTTGATTAACCCTAAGGGTTCGTTTTAACGTTCCAATGATATGAATGATTTCCTATGTTCTACGTAGTGCACAAACAACTAAGTCCCTGACAATGGTGCCAATGATGAGTGGCAAGGCACCCCTACACTCAACCATACGAATACGAGCATTTCACGCATGATCCGGTCGAACTCCAAGGACTAAGTGCTTATGCACCTTAATGGAACACTCAGGGTTAATCAATCATTGTCCTCCCAAACTTACTTGTATTGTCATGGTTGTATGGTTAAGTAAGCTTGAGGTATATGATTTTTATAGCTTTTTTTATGTCTTCTGCTAATGAAGGAAAGGGAGAAAGAACTAAGTGACTAACTTACATTAACTATTCATTAACTAGTTTCTAAATGTTCCTAACACTAGTATCCATTCCCACTTGCTATACACATCATGAACCAGTGCAAACGCTGCTGGGATTACCAAACGCTAATCATCACTGGGTTACCAAGCGCTACATGCATGCTCGAAGCGGTTGTACTAAGTGTATTTAACTAAGGGGGTTGAAGGTTGAGAAAGATATTAATTAACTAGAAAAGCATTAAACAATCATTAATTACTAATTAGCTTAATCTGTATGCTGCAAGGTTTATCATAAAGTTCATCTTTATTGCTATACACAAAATTGTGCTCAGGTACAAATTGCTTGAATAAAGATCCGTTCACTCTATGACTCCTACTGTGGGCACACAGAAATAATTCTAACTTTGGAATAACAAAACTGCAAGAATCTGGCTAAGGTTCTAAGTCTAACTCCTTTGGGACCAAGGGTGCCGCCTCTTATTTATAGAAGATGAGGCAAGACGTGATATCGCTTATGTGATATCGTGTGGTGGCTATGATATCGCGTATGCGATATCGTGGTTGATCACACACCATGCAAAGACCCATGCTGGTTTGCATGCATTCGACCAATGGGTGTGCTTTGAATCCTCTTTTCTTTTTTTTTTCTTTTTGTGTTTTTGCGATGAGGACCACACCATGCAAGGTCAAATTGCCAAGAAGCTTCTTTGTATAAAAGGACTTGGAGTGGTAAGAAATCTATGAGGACACTTTCGCAAACTAGGGGACAGAAAAGTATGATGAATGTTGCATTCCCCTTGAAGTCACACCTGATTCAAACCATTGGGTCATCCCCAAGTCTAGGAACTACACAAGTCACACATTAATTAAAATATTTTTAAGTGAAGGGGGTTTACATGTTTTCAAAGGGCAGAAAACCATAGAGTGGATGAATGGGTGGATGACATGGACTCACTGCCAGTTTTATGAATGAAAGTAAACATAAATTCCATGAACACCAATGCGAGGGCAGGAACGAGATAAAATAGGTGGACCATTTCACGTGACCCATTGCAATGAAAACCAACTGCACCACACATCTAATGACAATACAACGATTTATTAGTAACCAACTAGAAATTAAACACACACACACATATAAATAAGCAAACAAAGAAACAGAAAAGTAATTAAAGAAAGAAAAATTAAGTAAGAACTAACAAACATATGAACAATG
Organism: Gnetum montanum; assembly: GCA_015680685.1. Classification (NCBI taxonomy): domain Eukaryota; kingdom Viridiplantae; phylum Streptophyta; class Gnetopsida; order Gnetales; family Gnetaceae; genus Gnetum; species Gnetum montanum. The sequence continues at coordinate 538,021 of MNCI01001231.1, forward strand.
TTGGAAAACAAAAAAGTGTAAAACAAAAAAGTTCCAAAAATAGTGAGGAGCTTAGTGGAGTGGATTAGCATGGAGAACGGTCTCATCCATGACTAGGCTGGGAGGAGGAGACCCAAAAAATGGAACGAGGCTATCTCTATGATGATAATGTGGTAACACTGGTTTGATGGAGTTCACGGAAAGTTTTTAATTGTTGCCTATTAACCAACTATGTTCTCATGGGGTCCTCAGGTTTGTGTATAAGCAAGGCCTCAGATGGGAAGGTTTCAGAGACAATGTAGGGTCCCTCCCACAATGTTTGAAACTTGGTACGTTGCGGTACGTATGTGGGGTTCTAGTAGAGTACCTTATCTCCACATCTAAAAGTTACCTTCCGAATCCTAAGATCATGATGATTTTTATTGTAGGCCTTGTGTGTCTCATTTGATGACAAGGCCACTAATCGATTCTCATCTAGCACACTTAAGTTGATAAGTCGTTCATGTTGTGCTAGTGGCAGGTCAAGGCCCAAGTCATTGGTAGTAGATAGTGTTCGAAGTTCTGCTTGGATTGGAAGTTTCGGTAGCTTCCCGTACGATAACTCATAAGGGGAGTAACCTATAGGAAGTTTCCAGGTGAAGTGATAGGCCCAAAGGGCATCGTTAAGTTTGGTGCTCTAGTCCCTCCTATATTTACTGATGGTTCGAGTGAGGATTTTGGTAATCTCCCTATTGGTGACTTCGGTTTGCCTGTTGGCTTGGGGGTGATAATGTGTTGTAAATTTATGAGTAACCCCCAAGTTTTGCATAAGTTTACGAAAAGTGATGCCCATGAAATGTGTTCCATTGTCTGAGATGAGTGCATGTTGCACTCCAAACCTGTTTACGATTTTCTGTTGGAAAAATTGTGCAACGGTGTTTGAGGAACAGTCGATGATGGCTGCTACCTCTGCCCACTTTGTGTAGTAGTTAATAGCAATGATGATGTACGCCTTCTCATTGGACATGGGTGTGATGGCACCCATGAAGCCAATGCCCCAAATGTCAAAGGGCTCCAGTGGTTGGATCCACTGTTGAGGTTCCTCCATTCATGCAGTCATCCCATCGTCTCTCTGACATTGTTCATAGGAGTGGGCGAACCATTGTGCATCCCTAAAGAGTGTAGGCCTGTAATATCCTACAAGCAAGATCTTAATGGCCATGCATTGTCTAGCATAGTGGCCCCCACAAGGACCCTCATGAGCATCTTTAAGGACATGCAGTGTATCATCATTAGGGATGCACCATCGAGCCAGGCCATTTGCAAACACCTTATAAAGGTGGTCATTGATTTCCATGAAGCACTTGGCCTTATGGAGAAACTCTTGTTTCTGCTGATGGTTAGAGTTCATCTAGAAATTGGTCGGAGAGTGGCTCCTCCTCTTCTACGTTATCCCATCACAACCGAGACAAGTGGTCAGCAACCACATTCTTGGTTCCCTTCTGGTCTACCATAGTGAGGTTAAATTCTTGAAGAATCACCAGCCACTGTATAATACAGGGGCTCACCATTAGTTTGTTCATCAGGAATCAGATGGCACTATGGTCGGTATGCACAAACACCTTGTACTTGAGCACATAGTGTCAGAATTTTTCCAAGGCGAACACCATCTCCATTAACTCATTTTTGGTGGTGGTGTAGTTAAGCTAAGCACCCACAATGCTACAGCTTGCACAGTGAATATAGTATGGGTGTTTTTGGTTGTGTCATAGTATAAGCACGGCTCCCAACGCATAATTGGATGCATCCATCATGATGTGGAAGGGTCTGGACTAATTAGGTGCCTGTAGAATTGGAGTTTCTATGAGTTTCTATTTAAGCGTTTGGAATGCAAATTCACATTCCCTGGTCCAAATGAACAGAGCATCTTTCTTTGTGAGTTCCACCAATGGCTTGGCGATCTTCGAGAAATTTTCAATGAAGCGCCGATAGTAACCATTGTGACCAAGGAATGACCGAACATCTTTTACAATGCTAGGTTGATTGGTGATTCCTTGGATGACCCTAATCTTTTCAGGATCTATGCTAATCCCTTCTTGTGAGATACGGTGCGCTAGAATAGTGCCCTCTTGGACCATTAAGTGGCTCTTTTGCCAGTTGAGCCATAGATTAGTTTCCACACATCTTTTCAAAACTTGCTCAAGGTGGTCCAAGGCTTAATCAAACGTGGCTCCATAGGTATAGAAGTCATCCATGAAGACTTCTACCCCATTGCCAATTTGCTGCTAGAAGATGCTGAGGACAAGGCGTTGGAAAGTGGCAGGCGCATTACACAGGCCAAAAGGCATCTTTTTGTATGNGCCCTCCATTTTCCACCCTTCTTTGGCACAATAATGAGTGGGCTAACCCATTCACTATCTACAATGCAGTAGATGAACCTTGCTTTCAACAACTGTTCGATTTCATCTTTGACGACCTGCTTCAATCTGGGGTTCAACTGCCTTTGGGGTTGTCGTCGTGGCTTTATGGAGGGGTCAATATAAATTTGATGTTGGCAGACCCTGGGATTAACTCCCATTAATTCAAGATATGACCATGCAAAAGTAGCATCCCATTTTTTCACCACCTTCAGCAACTTCTTCTTTTGTTTAGGAGCAAGGGTGGCATTGATAATCACCGATTTCCCATTATGCAAAAATGCATATTCTAAGTGGGCCGATAAGGATTTGAGTTCCAAGGGCTCCTATTTAAAACTTTCAGGGATTTGAAACTTTCCTTAATCATAACGGTCATCAACAGTGGATACTTGTTGATGGAGCTTTTCCAAATCATCCATGATCTCTACATAGGTGCGTACAAGCCCCTCAGATGGTTCCATGCACAAGGTGCTACTAGTAGGGTCAGCGGTCAGCCACTGGGTGCCTTCTTGATTTGTGGCTACTACATACAGGCATTGTTGAACATGTGATTCTTCGGTACACTGACTGCATGCTTGAATGGATGTCTACTTAGTAAACCATAGCTGCTGCACATAGTTGCACTCGAACTTACTGTACACGATGCATGGAACATGCTTCTTCTTGATCTTTCCAAAAGGATTCTTGTTTGAAATTTTAAAGGAAAGATTTCAAAGTCCTAATCTTGCATCCACCGTGCTTAGCTAGGCTCTTTCCATTATGATTGAAAATGTTTCCTTGCAATTCTCAACATGAATGACAAGGAATTCAGCAAGATATGACCACCCACAAACGGTAGTTACAATATCTTCCACTAATCCTAGGAGAATAGTAATGGATTAGTCTGCCAGCTCAAGCCAAATGTTGCTCTTTTTTAATGAGGGCAAGTTCCAAGTCTTGTACATGTCATGTGAAATCAAGTTGACTCCTGACCCCGAATCTAGAAGAGCTTTACAGGGCTCATTTCCTGTCACTTGAAGATAGATGGGGGGAGGGGGGGGCTTCCCGGATTAGTCAATTTTCAAGGAATATGACCTGACTTGATCCAGTCTATCACAGCATGTGTGAGCATAACCGTCTATATGTTGGAGGGCATTTGGTTTAAAGGCTGCTCCAAGGGTGGAACAGTGGAGGCAATTGAAGGCTCAGAGGCACTAGCCACAGGTGTGTGTGAGGGTATGTTTGGTTTATTGGGCCAGAAAAAGGAACGTTTCCATGGCTTTGCTTCCGGTCCACTTGGTTGAGGAGTTGGTTGTAAGTTGACAACCCTCATAGCGTTACGTTGCTATGGTTGTCGTAGTATTTACCCCTACATAGGTCGAGTAGGTGGTAGCTGAGAGGGATGTTGTTAAGTCGGGACGGTAGGAGAAGGTGATGGAGGATACTAGAGATGTGGGTTCTTCCCCCTAGGTGATGGAGATTGTCCTTGAAAGTATTCCGGGGGGTGGTAATGATGTTGAAAGTTCGCGTGACTAGGATAGTTCTGTGGGAAGATAGGTTGTTGAACATAGTACTCATAGGGATCTGGCTATTGGTAAGGGTACAGCTGCCTTGGAGGTGGCATTCCCCACGATTGTGGGTGCTTCCATTGCTAAAAATACTCATAAGGTTCCGATGGCACTCCACTTGGATAATATCCTTATTGCTGGTGGAACTGCCTGGGATTGCCTTGTGGGTAAGGCAACCTTTGGGGTGTTTTCCTCTTTGCCAAGTGAGGGTTCAACGCATACACCCATGACTCTTGTAGATGTGACACCATGAGACAACACCCCTTAGGATGTTTGTATTGGCATATGTCACACTTATGATCTCCTTCTGTATTAGATTCTACAACCTGTTCTGCTACAACAACTTTTCCCTTACCTTAATGGTAAACACATTTAGCTTCCTTCCTCCTACGCTGATCATAATCATTACTCTACTCTTTGGACTCCTCTGTGATTTTTAGAACACTTTGAAATTTTTTTTCCAAAGAGTTCCACATCTTATCAACCTTGGCCGATATTTCATAAGAAAATTTTTGTAAGGGCAAGGTTTTACGATTCATCACTACATCTAGTGGTGATTCCTTCTCATCTTCACAAAATTGGACTTCCCTCTTTCTGATAGAGGGATCCCTATTATACTCTTCTGCACTTTCCTTCTTTCTAAGTTCCCCTTATTCCTTAGCCATTTGCTCAATTAAGCACTATAGTTGATGGGCCCTTAGCTCTGATAGTCATCCTTGGGCGTACACGCCAAGGGTCTTTCTGATTTCAAAGCAGAGCCCATCAATGATATGGCGAAGCTATGCCCGTTGAGAGTAGCCATGACCAGTGAATTGATGTAACAATGAGTAGTATCTGCTCATGGCTGCATCTAAGCATTCATGACCACCTTGCTTCTACCTTGGATTTGGCATCTCAAGTTAGCCACTCTAGAGTAGGTTTGATACTTGTCATTAAAGATTTCCAGCATTGTACTCCATCTTCTGATTGATTCTAGCTCCAAAGACTGGTACCAACTTTTTACTTCTTTGATGACTATGGGAGGGAACAACTTAAGTTTCTGCCAATCATTATCTATGTTCTGCAGGGTGCAAGCATCATGAAATGCTTGCAAGTGAGTCTGTGGATCACAATTATATCCCCCATTAAATCTGGGGATGTTGTTCATGTCAATGTGCTTGATCCAGCTATCTTTCAGGTGCCTACTGGGTATTTGAGCTACCTCAGTGATATTGAGCATACTTTGAGTAGCCAACAATGGTTCATCCAAGTCATAGTCCTGCTAAAGGCCACAATGTCTATGACAATTTTGACTACCTCTCCTTTCTTGACGGTGAGATTCATGTGAGTGGTCACGCCCTCCCTCACATCGTTCCCTTCAACCCTTATGACCACCATCACCCTGATCCTTTCTACCATAGTTACGATCGAAATTGAAATAGGATGAAGGTAGAGTGGAGCGAGAGGATGGGGAAGAGGGAGAGGAATCGCTACCACCCTGGTGTCAATCTCCTCCTCTACTCTGATGACAGCCTCGATCTTCATGCCCATATTTACTTGTACCATGACCTCTCCTACGTGACCCCCCATCCTCCTGGGAATCCTGGTCACTTGGTTGCTTGTTTTGAATGATGGACTGAATGATCTGATGCCTCAAAGGAAGTTTGGCCTAATGAGAATCATGAAAGATAGGTTCCGCATCATCCTGCAATCCTTGCAAGAATAAGGGGTTACTAAACTATTTTCCTTTCATGTGTTCATACTGTTCTACCTACTGCTGGTCTCATACACATTGTGCCTCAGTTGGATGATAGTCCCAGTAGTCATGGTCCTCCATGACATACTCCACACTGCAGTCCTGAATGCCTAGTTTGGTAAGATTGTGAAACAACATTCCAGGAGCTGATTGGTCAGGCAGTAATACGATGTTGCCCTCCATGTCCTGCCAGTGCATATGCTCATCCTAATGTAGGATGAAGGTGAAGTCGGGGACATATTCATTGGGATGCATGTGCACCACCCGACATTCTTGTGGCATTGGTGGGTTGGATCCCTCTCACCTATGAGAAGAAGACATTTTGGATGTTAGATAATCCACTAATCGGTGTACCTTACTTTTTACTTAGACCACCTAGAATGCGTAGATTTTACTATCTTGGATCCATTACAACAACGTGAATGATAATTTTGCTAAGGTTAGATGGTACATGTAAGACTAACAGTCCCCGGAAACGATGCCAATGATGAGCGGTGAGATACCCCTATGCCCAACCATGCAAATCACGGGCGTTCACATGAAACTCGATCAAATTCCATAGACTGTAAGCACTTAGCATACACCAAACCTTAACCAACAAAACCTTGTGTTAGAATGGTCATTGTCTTCCCAACCTCACTTGTGGTATTCTAATGCGATGGTTAAGTGAGATTCAAGCAAATGATTTTTATGGCTTTTCTCTTTATCTTCTAAAGTCTAATTTTTGAAATGAGATGTAAGGAATGGAATAATGTGTAATCTATAATTATCCTAATCTATCTCTTAACTCTTCCTAGCATAAGCATCTGATCACATCTTCCATGCACATCCTAAGCATCCCCTAACCACTACTAGGTAACCAGACGTTAAGCGTCACTGGGTTGCCAAGTGTTGGGTTTACGTTCGAGATGGTCATACTTATGGTTTTTACAAGATATAAAAGAGTGGTGACGATTGAAGTGATAATGATAAAAACTTAAGAAATTATTAAAGCATAGAAATATTAAACTATTAAATGCTCAAATGACTAAGTCCAATTGCCGCAAGGAATGCCTGAAAGGCTTGTCTTTATTGCCGGTCACACCAATGGGCTTAGGTACATTAGTGCTTGAATAAAGAGCCAGATACCTTTCTCACACCTACTACAGGCACTCGGAAAATATTCTAACCCTCATGGGAACAAATTTCAAGAGCTTCGCTACAACTGCTAAAAAGATACCTAAGTGTGGTGGAAGCACACTTATTTATAGGCTAAAATAGACGCTGCATAAACGAGGCCACGTAGACGCATGGACAGATGCATCAACAGGGCTGCATTGACGCGGCCGTGTATACGGGGCCCCATATACATAGCCAAGTCGATGCATCAATTGATTAGCACTTCATCACTATTAGATCAAGTTGACGCTCATGAGAAGCTGGTGTTCAATGAATACTCTGCCAAAGTTGTTAATGAGTTCACTCAACTATTTCTAATGGCTAAAGATAATCGAGTTGATAGACAAAGAATCTTCCGATTGCAGCATTTGATTCAAGAAAATGAGGTTTGTGATGATCTTGACATCATGGACTTTAAGCCTAAGACTCAACATGTATTTATGCTTTGAGGTAAGTCTATCAAGGTCCCTAGTTCTTCTGAAGATACGGATAAGGAAGAACTATTTGAGGATCAGAAAGCCATAATGCCACTGCATGAGTTATTATTGCAAAAACACTCTTTTATAGGAAGTGATGGGAAATTAGAATTTTCTCCAATTACAAAAGAAGCTAATTACAAAAGAAGCTATTTACAAAAGAAACAATGTGAAGCCCTACTTAACATTAAAGGTCATGGCATTAGGCCAATCTTTTTATCATTCTTTACTGAAGAGGAGGTTAATCGGTGGAAGTAAAAGGGGTTTCATTATGTTCATTTAGGGAAAATTGACATAATAGTAAGCCCTAAATTTAATTATGACATAGGTGCAAAATTTATGGTTACTTTGCTTAATAGTAGGATTATTGATTCCAGAGGAAATAATGCTAATGCTAATCCAGATGAGATATGGGATCTTGCTAAGATCTATCAATTTAAAGGAATTTTAAATGCTAATGCCTTATGTTCAATGCAACCCAACTTTTAATTGGCTCTCAGTGATGAATATATTTCATCGGCATTGCTCTTGTGTATTGAAATTCACGGCATGCAAATGTTACCTAGAGCAATTTACGTAGCCATTAGAGAACATGGCACCTTTTAGCTTACAAACATGATTCTTATGAATCATAAGCTAAAATGGGATGTGAAGTTTCCTGTCAGAAGCAAGCACCTAACAGCCTACAATCGAAGTATATATGTTGTCAGATATGTGCAAGGATTTTTGAGACTCCAACCTTTGTTAAAAGATCAGGAGTTCCAAACAATTTTGAAGGGGCGACATAAAAGAAGCAAGTACCCAGTCCAACAATTTGGACAATCTGCTATAATTTTGTTGGAAGTGTTACCTCCAACCCTGCCTCTAGTTAAACATTTTGAAGTATCATCCTCTGGTCAATCTACATCTTCTCTTAACTATGATACAAAAGGTCATTTTTTTATGTTACAATCTCACAAAATTGTCCAAGGTTGAAGGTTGCTATTTGGTGGTAAGTGGCCCCCTCGAGCCTCTTACATGACAACTGCCTCAGAAGAAGAAGTTCCAGATACTTGGGCAGATTGCAACTATTTGCTCGAACACTCCATAGATTCAACTCAAAATCAATGAGACAAAATCTGCCAACTTAACTATCTAGTTAATTGGATAGGATATTGTTCTTGTAATTGGAATCTCTTGGAGGGAACTATGGTAAACATAGAGCAAAGCATCAATCAGTTGGATGCTAAGCTCACAAAGTTGATAGAAAATATTTAGGTCTATGAAGAAGCAGTCAAGAAAAGATAAGAAGATACCAAGTAAAAGCGGACCTAGATGTTAAAGGAAGTATTCACGCTTGAAAATCAACTCAGGCTTACTCAACCATCTGAAGTTCAATGTCAACCTAGTCCACATGTTTGTGATCAAATGAAGGAATTTGTTAAAATAATTCAATGTCTAAAAGTTGAGAAAGAGTTAAAAAATCTCATCTCAAAGCTTGTGCAACCTACGACAGAAACAATGGCTCAAGCTTCAACTCCTCCTATTGTAGAAGCAGAAACAGTTGACTCAAAACATCAAAGTCATCAAGCTTCCAAGCACTTTGATGATTGTTTTGGTCATTTTAGCTATCAAACTTATCTCATGGTGTCTAAATGAGTGATGCCTCAACCTCCATGGTAATAGTATAGTCAATCTCTTGCATTCCCTGCCTTACAGCAATGGATGGAAACAACAGTTCCAGTAATCAATATATATTACCTCCCTCTGAAAGAAGTGCTACATGCGATTCAGCATTGGGTCGACTAGTTGTGTGTTGCTATGAATGTGCTCAATCTTGACGAACGCACCACAATCATAGGAGGTTTTACTAGAGTAGCTAGTAAAATACATCATTGGTGGAAGAGTTCGATGATAGAGTAGCAAGAACAACTTCTTCAGAGTGGTCTTCAAGGTCTATTCGTATCTCTAGTAATTGAGTTTATCATTGATTTGTCTGTAAATCTCTGTTTAAAAGATAAATTAATGTTTTCTAAATATTGTTGCATACCTTAGTATACTTCAAACAGTTTGGTGCTCAGCATGCCAAAGAAGTGTATAAGTTATCTTTGCATCATGACTCAATGATAACTTACCTATATTTAGGATCCTTACATGCTAAACTAGGGCACATGGTTTTGTACAAAGCCCTGGATAAAAATATTGACTTGTCTACCACATATTTCATAGACATAGTTCATATGGCACATCAAGAGTTACAACAAGCCTACTACCACATATACCTAGCTAAAGTACTACTATTTACCAAAGTCTATGCAAACCTAGATGGAGTTGATGTATTTAGTCCTCCTCCAAAAGCATCACGTAAAGGCAAAAGATGTGGTCCTCCTATAAGATTTAAGCTTTGGAAAAGAAGACCAATTCGGCCTATCTAGAAGTTTCAAAAGTTTCATCCTAGTTCATTTTGTAGAAGAAGGCGTGTCTTTCTCAAACGAAGATGCCAACTTGTCAACAAGAAAGAAATTTTTTGTTACAACTGTAAGAATCAGGGCACTGTGCCTATGAGTGTCCTAAAAGAAAAGGTGACCCAAAGATTAAAGTGTTCTTTAAGTCATATTTAGCTTATTGGGAACCAAATAACAACCCAAAAGAGGAAGATCCTACTGAACAGATTTATCAAGTAAATATGTTGTCACCCGAGGAAGATGAAGATCACGAAGATTAAGAATTAGTAGCATCATTAGATGAAAGCCTTTTTGAAGGTCTGCTATACATGGCACAACCAAAGTTTGGTTCTGATGATGAAGACAAGCATAGGTTGAATCAATTGACAGAAGAAGAATTTGAAGAAATCATGCAATTCCTTGATCAGCCAGAAGCAAAATTCTACTCAACTACAAACAACAATGACGAGGTTTTTGCTAACAATTTTTCTATTTTACAAGATGACGTTGATGGCAACCCTAGTTATTCAACAACCTAGGGTTGCAAAGAAACCTTACCTAGAGGTTTCTCAGAAGATTTGCCTCAATCTTCTTCAATAGCAAATACACTTGTCATTACCACAAAGGTTCCACCTCGCTTTCTCATAACTCCTTATGAAAAATTTTTTCCTATACAAGAAGAGTTTATGAAAGCTGAAATTCAGAAGTTGAATACCAAAAAAATGTCCAAAGCCTAGTGTCATCAAGTGAAACAAATGATGGCTACCTCAAATGTCATCATCATCCCAATAAAGGTAGTAGTAGATGGTATTACTAAGTAGCAAAAATATAATTCTTTTATAGATATTGGCACCACATTGAATTTTTCTCACAGAGACGTTCTATAAAATTGGGTTGAGTCCAAACCCATCAAGATCGACACCATGTACAATGTTCGATACCTCACCTAGTTCGCCTTTGATGTTCCATTGTAGCTCAACAATGTTGTAATCAGGACAACAAATTTTGTCCAAACTAGTGACAACAGCTTTGATATAGGCATCGGATCTCATTTCATGGATTCGATGGCATCCTACACCATTGGCATTGACCTAATCATGTGTTCACCTAGTGCTGAAGGTCAGAAGAAAAGGATTACTCTAACCAAAATACCGCCAACCCTCCATAGAAGTTAACATGAATAATGTAGAGGTACTTTTAGTTCTTCGAATCCATCCTTAGATGAAATGGCAAGAAATAAATATCAATTTCATCAGAAGATGATGAAAGCTATTGGTTACTCTACTACCAATGCTATGCTCAGAGAAGCTAATCAACTCATGAAAGTGGTTAGCTTATTAAAAGATTATTATTGTGATCATCCCCTTCAATTTTGGGCAAAAGACACACCAGTTGCCTACATTCCTATAGTCCGTTCCATCTTGGTTCAAAGTAAAACCATTTTTTTAAACTAGATTGATGCAGAGGAAGTTCGTTCACAAATTTTAGAATTCTTATCAAAAGGTTTGATCTATCCCTCTTAGTCTAACTATTCTTGTGCATGTTTCGTGGTTAGAAACCATGCAAAACATAAACGAGGCAAAGTGAGAATGGTTATCAACTACATCCCACTTAACACATTCATTATGAAGATCAAGTGGCCAATTCCTAACAAGGAAGCTCTAATCCAAAAGGTTGCTACTAAACATGTGTTTAGTAAGTTTGATTGCAAAAGTGGCTACCACCATATCAAAATTGCTAAAGAAGACATCCATAAAATTTCTCTCAGCACTCTTGCCAATTTGTATGAATGGCTCATCATGCCATTCGACCTCAAAAATTCCCCATCATAGTTCCAGCATAGAATGGATGTGGTCTTCAAGCCTCACCAAGATTTCATTGCTAATTAAATTGATGATTTCTTGATTTTCTTTGATTTTATGACACAACATATTCAACATCTCTCAAAGTTTGGTTAGTTATGCCAAACACATGGCATTGGGCTCTCCAAGGATGAGAAGAAATTTTAAGTGGCTCAAACTGAGATTGTGTTTCTTGGTGTTTAACTTAAAGATGGAAAGATTTTTATGCAGCCTCATGTTCTCAAAAATATGCCTATGTTTCCTGATGAACTCAAATCCAAAGATTAATGTTTGAGATTCTTGGGATGTCTCAATTATGTTCGCGACATATTGAGAAATTATCTAATAAGACAATGAAAATCCACTGTTGTAAAAATCAGGTCCCATTTCAATGGATGAGGAAAGCCACAAAGCAAGTGCAATAGCTTAAGGAAGAATGTCAACAATTGCCTCCCCTCTCGCCTATCCTAAAAGGACCATTCATACTCAACATAGATGCTAGCTAAAAAAGTAAACAATGTGAAGCCCTACTTTTTTAGCTAGCATCTGTGTTGAGTATAAATTGCCCTTTTAGGATAGGTGAGAGGGGAGGCAATTATTAACATTCTTCCTTGAGCTACTACACTTGCTTTGTGGCTTTCTTTGTCCATTGAAATGAGACCTGATTTTTACAACAATGGATTTTTGTTGTCTTGTTGAATAATTTCTCAATATGTCACAAAACATAATTCAGACATCCCAAGAATCTCAAACATTGATCTTTGGATTCGAGTTCATCAGGAAACATAGCCATCTTTTTGAGAACATGAGGCTGCATAAAGATCTTTCTGTCTATAAGTTGAATACCAAGAAACTTGATTTCGGTTTGAGCCACTTGAAATTTCTTCTCGTCCTTGGAGAGCCTAATGCCATGTGTTTGGCATAACTCAGCAAACTTTGAGAGATGTTAAATGTGTTGTGTCATAGAATTAGAGAAAATCAAGAAATCATCAATGTAATTAGCGATGAAATCTTGGTGAGGCTTGAAGATCACATCCCTTCTATGATGGAACTATGATGGGGCATTTTTGAGGTCGAATGACATTATAAGCCATTCATACAAACTAGCAGGAGTATTGAAAGCAGTTTTATGGATGTCTTCTTCAGCAATTTTGATCTAGTGGTAGCCACTTTTGCAATCAAACTTACTAAACACACGTTTACCAGCAACCTTTTGGATTAGATCTTCCTTGTTAGGAATTGGCCACTTAATCTCCACAGTGACTACATTAAGAAAAATGTAGTTGATATCCATTCTTACTTTGCCCCGTTTCTATTCTGCATGGTTTCTAACCATGAAACATGCACAAGAATAGTTAGACTGAGAGGGAAGCATCAAACCTTTTGACAAGAATTCTAAAATTTATGGATGAACTTCCTCTACATCAATCAAGTTTAAAACAATGGTTTTTCTTTGAACTGGGATGGAATGGATTGTAGCAATGTAGGCAATTGATGTGTATTTTGCCCAAAATTGAAGGGGATGATCACAACAACAATCTTTTAATAAGTTAACCAATTTCATTAGCTGATTAGCTTCTCCAGGTGTAGCATTGGTAGTAGAGTAGCTAATAGCTTTCATCATCTTTTGACGAAATTGATATTTATTTCTTACCATTTCCTCTATTTGTGATTAAGTGATAATTTCATCGAAGGATGGATTCACAGAACTAAAAGTACATCTACATTGTTCATGTTGGCTTCTATGTAAGGCTAGCAGTATTCTGGTTAGAGTAATCCTTTTTTTCTGACCTTCAGCATCAAGTGAGCACACGATTAGGTCAGTGCCAATGGTGTAGGGTGCCATCGAATCCATGAAATAAGATCCAATGCCTACATCAAAGCCGTTGTCACTAATCTAGATAAAATTTATTGTCCTGATTACGACATTGTTAAGCTACAATGGAACATCAAAGGCAAACTGGGTGAGGTATCGAACAACATTCATGGTGTCAATCTTGATGGGTTTGAACTCAATCCAATTTTCCAGAACATCTCTGTGAGCAAAATTCAATGTGACGCTAGTATCTATAAAAGCATTATATTTTCACCACTTAGTAATACCATCTACTGCTACCCTTATTGACATGATGATGGCATTTGAGGTAGCTAGCATTTGTTTCACTTGATGAAACTAAGCTATAGACATTTTTTTAGTATTCAACTTTTGAATTTTGGCTTTCGCAAACTCTTCTTGTATAGGAAAACGCTTTTCATAAGGAGTTATGAGAAAGTGAGGTGGAACTTTTATGGTAATGACAGGTGGATTTTCTGTTGAAGAAGATTGAGGTAAATCTTCTAAGAAACCTCCAAGTAAGGTTTCTTTGCATCCCTAGGTTGTTGAACAACTAGGGTTTCCATCAGCTTCATCTTGCAAAATAGAAAAATTGCTAGCAAAAACCTCATTGTTGTTGCGTGTAGTTGAGTAGACTTTTACTTTCGGTTGATCAAGGAATTGCATGATTTCTGTAAATTCTTCTTCTATCAATTAATTTAGCCAATTCTCGCCTTCATCAGTAGAACCAAATTTTGGTTGTGCCATGTATAGTAGACCTTCAGAAAGGCTTTCATCTGATGATGCTGCTGATTCTTGATCTTCGTGGTCTTCATCTTCCTCAGACGATAGCAGGTTTACTTGATAAATTTGTTCTATAGGATCTTCATCTTCTAGGTTGTCAACAGGTTCCCAATCAACTAAATATGACTCAAAGAATGCTTTGATCTTTGGTTCACCTTTCCTTTTGGGAAACTCATAGGCATAGTGCCCTAATTCTTTACAGTTGTAACAACAAATTTCTTTCTTATTGACAAGTTGGCATCTTCGTTTGACAAAGACACATCTTCTTCTATGAAATGAACCAGGATGGAACTTTTGAAACTTTTGGATAAGCCAAATTGATCTTCTTTTCCATAGCTTAAATCTTTTAGAAGGATCACATCTTTTGCCTTTACATGGTATTTTTGGAGGAGGACCACATACATCGACTCCATCGAGGTTGGCACAAACTTTGGCAAACAGTAGCATTTTAGCCAAGGATATTTGGTAGCAAGCTTGTTGTAACTCTTGATGGGCCATATGAACCATGTTTATGAAATATGTGGTAGACAAGTCGATATTTTTATCCAGGACTTTGTACAGAACCATGTGCCCTAGTTTAGCAAGTAAGGATCCTAAATACTAGTAGGCTATCATTGAGTCATGATGCAAAGATAGCCTATACACTTCTTTGGCATACGCGATGCTAAACTATTTGAAGTATACTAAGCTATGCAACTTTCTTTGAGACAACATTAATTTATATTTTAAACAGAGATTTACAGACAAATCAATAGTAAACTTAGTTACCAGAGATATGAAGAGGCCTTGAAACCCAAGAAGTTGTTCTTACTGCTCTATCATCAAACTCTCCCACAAATGATGTATTTTACCACCTGATCTAGTAAAACCTCCTATGATTGTGGTGCATTCATTAAGATTGAGCATGTTCATAGCAACACAAAATTGGTTGACCCAAAGCCAAATCGCATGTAGCACTTCTTTCAAAGGAAGGTAATCTATATTGATTACTGGAACCATTGTTGCTGACCATTGTTGAAAGGCAAAGAATGCAGGAGGTTGACTATACTATTGCCATGGAGGTCAAGGCATCACGCATGTAGCCATCATGAGATGATTTTGATAGCCAAAATGACCAAAACCATCATCAAAGTTCTTGGAAGCTTGATGACTTTGATGTTCTGACTTAGCTGTTTCAGCTTCTGCAAGAGGAGGAGATGAAGCTTGAGCCACTGTTTCTGGTGTAGGTTGCACAGGATTTGAGATGGGCTTTTCAAACTCTTTCTCAGCTTTTAGATGTTGAAGTCTTTCAGGAAATTCCTTCATTTCATCATGAAAGTGTGGATTGGGTTATGATGTCGAACTTCGGACGGTTGAGGAAGCTTGAGTTGATTTTCAAGCATGAATACCTCCTTTAACATCTGGTCCACTTTGGCTTGGTATCTTCTTGTCTTTTCTTGACTGCTTATTCATAGACCTGAATATGTTCCGTTAGCTCTATGAGCTTAGCATCTAGCTAATTGATGCGTTGCTCCATGTTGACCACAGTTTTCTCCAAGAGATTCCAATTACGAGAACAATATCCTATCTAATTAACTGGATAGTTAAGTTGGCGGATTTCATCTCGCTAATTTTGAGCCAAATCTATGGAGTGTTCGAGAAAATAGTTGCAATCTGCCTGAGTATCTAGAACTTCTTCTTCCGAGGCAATTGTCATGTAAGAGGCTCGAGGGGGCCACTTACCACCAAACAACAACCTTCGACCTTGAACGATTTTGTAAGACTGTAACATAAATAAATAACCTTTTGTATCATAGTTAAAAGAAGATGCAGGTTAACCAGAGGATGATACTTCAGAATGTTTAATTGGAGGTAGGGTTCCTCTTCTAGTTCCAAAATGCAATGAAATTTATGATAAAAGTAGTCTCTCTTTTATTGAAACATTTAAGGAGATGTATCTTTCAGAATGTGACTTAGAGATCGCTAGATCAAGGCTTAGACTAGTAGCTTTAACATTCTTTTCACCTATAGAAACTAAAGATTGGATTTTGAAAGGATACAATTATCTTCATCTTGTTGAACTTTCAATCCATATCCATCATCATTTTAATTATCGTTTGAGTGTACCTTATTGGATTTCTCTTATAGATAAATGATTTAAGAAATTTGAGGATGCTATCATCACACAAGTGAAAGGAACTCTTGAAACTAATGCCTTGATTATAACATTACCAAATTTTACTCTTTGATGAGTGGCAAGGTACCCCTACACTCAACCATACGAATACGAGCGTAGCATGCACGATCTGGTCAAACTCCGTAGACTAAGTGCCTACATGCCTCATGGAACACTTAAGGTTAATCATTCATTGTCTTCCCAGACTTACTTGTATTTGTCACGGTGTATGGTTAAGTAAGTCTGAGGTATATGATTTTTATATTTTTTATCTTTTATCTCCTATGCTATTGAGTTGAAGGGTTGAAGAACTAATTAACTAACTCTAACTAACTAACTAAGTCTGAAATAACCTAGCATCAGCATCTGTTCCCACTTACCGTTCACACCTTGAACTGATGCAATCATGGCTACCAAATGCTAATTGTTGCTAGGATCACCATGCATAATGCATGTGCTCGAAGCGATCGTACTGAGGCACTTAACTAGGAGAGAAGGGTTGAGAAAGATTTAATTCCTAATAAAGCATGTAAATGGAAAACAATAAATAACATTAAATAAAATCCTAATTAGCCTATTCCATGCACTGCAAGGTTTATCCAGGAAGTTCGTCTTTATTGTCGTACACAAACTTGTGTTCAGGTACAATGTTTGCTCAAATAAAGATCCGTTCACTTTAGGACTCCTACTGTAGGCACATGGAAAATATTCTATCTCAGAAGTGATCAATCTACCAGAGTTTCACTACGGTCTAATCCTAGGATGGAAAACAAGGGAGAGCCGCCTCTTATTTATAGAATTTGCGATGCACCGCAATATCGTGTACGCGATATCGCATATGCGATATCGCGGCCCATGCGATATCACATCCCATCACTCTTTCTCTGCATGACCCACATATTTATAAGTCTTTGATGCTAACAGTATATTTACCAATAGAAATGGTAGATAAAAGTATTTATGCTACAATAGAAACTAGGTTATGTTTTAAATTATTTAGTAATACTAGTATTCAAATATTATTATCATTTGGATAGTCTAAAACACAAGTAGGGACAATGAACATTGAATATGGAGTGGAAATAGATATAGAAGATTTACCAATACATATACAATACCCAGATCTTACAAATGAGTACAATATTTATTATGAATATCTAAAACCATATCATACTCATACAAAGTGTAGGTATTAGGTAAACTTAAGAACTCCAAAATTTATCTCCTATAATCCTTTATATCCATTACATCGACCAAAAAGAAAATCATTTACTCCCAAGATAGAAGCGCTAGAACAACTGAAAATAGAATCTTTTTCTAAACAACCTAAAAATCAAGAGACAACTTTAATCATGCAACTACAACAAGTTGCAGCATTATAATAACAATTAAGTCTCATTTAAACTGAAAAAGGTGAAGCATCATCAACACAAGAAGATGATCAAAAATCAACTGCTTCTTCTCAACCAATTTACCAAGGTGATCCATCTTGCAGACATAGAGTCTTACAACAAGTAGATTCTCATTATCACTACACAAAATGTGATGCCTTAATTACAAACATTCATACTCATATGAATGTGAAAAAAGAAGAAGAAACACAATAAGAAAAATATTATCAAGAAGTTAAATTAAAAATGAAAAAACTAGAAGAAGAACATCCGAAAAAATATGAATTGATGCAACATAGGTTAACTAATGAAGAAGCATCTGAATGAGTGTGTAGATTACAAGTAAAAAAATCATTATTTGTCCCAATAGATACAATTTGTCTACTTAATTAGATGAATACTACAATAGGAGATTTAATGTATTTAAATATAGTACAATTAAAAATATTAGAAAGTATGAATAAAGTAGCTTTAGATCAAACTCTTAATATGAGAAAAGTATATCATGAAATCTCTGCTATTAAATAGATATGGGTTCCTAAAAATAAAACACCCATACAATCATCATATGCTCCTAGTGCACCACCTTTACCATCATCTCCAGAACAAGTTTATTTCCCTTCTTCACCTCTTGAAATCACAAGAATAGATAAAAAAACAATATAAGAAACAAAAAAAGGAAAAAGCCAATAATTGTGTTATACGCAACAAGCCCAACATCTAATCTAAGATTTAAGTAGAAAGCTAAGAAAAAATTTATGTTTAGAATCATGTCCTAAAGAAAAATATAGTAGGAATAAAGAAAAAGGAAAATGTAAAAATTGTACTAAAAATAAAAATTATAAATCTAAATCGTAGCGGAGATGGAGAAGAAAGCAACCTCTAGTTAGGAAGTTTAAAAGATTTCCAAGATTTTTTAGGAGAAGACAAAGAAAGATTCCAAGAAGAGATGTGAAGTGTTTTATATGTAATGGTCCTCACTTTGCCACAACATGTCCAAATAAAACTAAAGATCAAAAGAAAATACACTTCATACAAAAGCATCATATATCAGAACAGTTTTAT
This sequence comes from Gnetum montanum, assembly GCA_015680685.1. NCBI lineage: Eukaryota > Viridiplantae > Streptophyta > Gnetopsida > Gnetales > Gnetaceae > Gnetum > Gnetum montanum. The sequence continues at coordinate 556,804 of MNCI01001231.1, forward strand.
GAATTTTTAGATGATACTGCTCAAGAATTATCTTATGATCCATCTGAAGATTTATATTATGAAGAGTCTAATCATTATGATGTCTATGATCAACCACCAAAATCACCTTCATGTTTCCTAGGGGTTAGTGTTGGCACACATTTTGACGCTTTGGATGATTTGAACAAATCCGATGATGTATATTATTGTCATATGAACCATATTCGTCCATCATCATCTAGAAAGTTAGAACCATCCTTGTAAGAAGATATATATATATTAGCACAATTAGATTCAGACATAGGTAATTAAAGCATAAATTATCAAAAATTTCTATAGAAAACATAGATAAGTATTTATTAGTGGAAAACCAAATTAAGGGAAGAAAAAGAAGAAAAAATATGGTATAAATAAAGTATAAAAGAGAAAGGTTGGTATTTGGAAAGTTAGCCAGAACCATCACCATCTAAAGAATTAAATGAATTGGAAGAATTATTATAACAACATCAATCACAATCATCAAAACAAACAACAAAACAAGAACACAATCCAAGTGTAGAAGGAATTAATAGATCAATATGGAGAATGAGAAGAATATAACAATTACAACAATTTATTCAATGGGCACCAAAAGAAATAGAAGAACTTCAAAATGAAGAACAAAGATATATAAGAAAAATGTATGAATATAAAACAAAACAAATTCAACCCATTAGAATAAATAAAAATCATAAAAAGATTCTTCAAGTTCCTATGTGTACACTTTGGATAAAATTAGAAAAATTTAAATGCTATCCTATAGATGTTTTGGTGGATACAGGTGCACAGAAGCAACACTTTCCAGAAAAGGAATCATTCCAAATTACTTATGGCAAGAAAGACCTAAAATTGTGGTTACATTCGATAAAGTTGATAAGTATATCACATAAGAAGCCACAATTCCAATTCAATCATCTTTAGGTACAATCTTTCATATAAAATTTTATGCTATAGAATGGTTAGCTTACAACATGGTATTAGGTGTAGATAATTTAAATCAATTTGATAAATTAGTTGTCACTAAAAATAGTGTACAAATAGGTTCACATATCTATAAAAAATTAGAAAATCCTACTATTAGAAAAATTAGAAAAATTAGAAAATCCTACTAAAAAATAAAATACGCAATGGGTGATAAATCAAATAAGTCAAAAAGAAGATGTTGTAGAAGCAATAAAGAAAAAATTATTAACTTTAGCTAGTAAAGATCCAATGACATTTAAACATAAAAAGACACATTAATGCCATATAGAACTTTTGGATAAAATAAAGATTAAAGTTAAAGTGCATCATATAGGAATGTCATCGGAATTACGAAAAGAATGTGATGAGGAAATTGCACAATTAATACAAAAGGGACTTATACAACCTAGTATAAGTATGTTTTCTTGTGCAGCTTTCTACGTAAACAAGAGAGCAAAAATAACAAAAGGTAAGAAAAGATTAGTCATAAATTATAAACTTTTTAATGAAATCATTAAACTGGTACAACATTCTATATTGAGTAAAGGTGATCTTTTTCCAAAGACTAGTTGGTACACGTATATTCCAAATTTGATTTAAAATCTGGATTTTGGCAAATTCAGATTTATCCTGAAGATTGTTGGAAAATAGCTTTTACAGTACAATGAGGACTATACAAATGGACAGCTCTACCATTCGGTATAAAAATAGCTCCTTTTATATTCCAAATAACAATGGATAAGATATTCCATAAATTCCCATTTATTATGGTATATATTGATGATATCCTTGTCATGTCAAAAAATATAGATCAACATCTTATGAATTTACAACAATTCTATGAACTTGTTGATCAAAATGGATTAGTCTTGTCACCTAGTGAAAAGAAAATGTTCATAGCTATAGATACTGTTAATTTTTTAGGTTTACAAATATGTAATGGTAAAATAACACTACAAAACCATATCCTCATTGAGATTCAAAAATTTCCTAATGAATTAAAAGAAAAAAAATAATTACAAATATTTCTTGGATGCTTGAATTATATTTCATGTTTCTACAAGAATCTTGCAAAAGATAGACAATTGTTGAATCAACAACTACAAAAGGAAGTAAGTTCATGGAATGAACATACAAAAGTTGTTTAACATCTAAAAAAAATAGTGTAAAAATCTTCGACAATTAATATTACCAACAACAAGAATGTTGGTTATAGAAATAGATACATCAGTCCAATATTGGGAAGCAGTATTAAAAGAGGAATTAAATGGTTTAATACATATATGTAGATATGCAAGTGGTACATTTAACAATGCTGAAAAAAATTATCATAGCACGCATAAGGAGTTATTAGCTATTATTAAAGGAATTGAAAAATTTAGATTATTCCTTTAAGAAAAGAAATTTATTGTAAAGAGTGATCTAAAACATTTTGAAAAATATTTGCAAGTCAAGAATTTGAATAAAGTAGCATATACTATATTAATTAGATGGTCTCTTTTCCTTGCAAATTTTGAATTCACTACTGAATATATTGATGGGGAAAAAATTCTCTATCAGACTTTCTCATTAGAGAATTTCAAACCTAATTTTTTTTTTGTATTTTGTAGATATATTATTATTAGAAGGATGGGAACTACGTTGTAGTCATCGTTTATGTGATTGTCCCTATACCCGTTAGTATTTGTCTAAAGTAGAAATTAGAAATTACCAAAAGCATTTTATGTATGATTGGGAATTGTTTTCTCATAATTTGTCAAGTCAGTCTATTAATGTCATGCCCAATATTGCCCAAACCTATTTTGGTTGTCCAGAATCCTCTTAAGATCTAGATAAAATCCCCATCAAAACATGTGTCAAAGTTGATAATCTAGAAAGAATGGCAATGCATCTAGGTGGATTTTTACATTGGCCAAGATACCAATCCCAAAATTGCCATTTTTTCATATTGATTTTAATTTACCTTTATTTTCTTTGCCTAACAATCATGAATTTTGGTCTTGGTGGGTTTTGTATGGTCATATGCCAAAGTATTATCCTGACCTTTACCTTAGAAATATGATCCATAAAATAAAAACTCAACAACATGGAGATTTTTTATATTTTTCAGCTATGCAATCCATGGCATTCCATGCATTTCAAGACATTACTCCATCATATTTCTTAACGACCAACCTCAACAAGTGGATAGATTGGCAAAATCCATGGTAGTATGCATGGTATCAAGATATCTTCACAACCACCACCATTAACATCATTGAGCATTGCCGATAGCAATAAAATTTTTCATCAACTTTAGAGTTGTACAATTATAATCCATTATATCAACACTATCAACAATGTGGAGGTAGATTTTTGGTACAATGGTATCCCAAGGAGGATAGGACTCAACCAACAAACATGTCAAACTTCACTCATGATTCAGAGATTGATTGAAATGGCATCTTGTATATAAGTCATCCATGTGTCATAATATTGTGTCATGTATGAGTTGCCATCCACTATGGAAGTGAAGTATGTTCTGTAATCCACTAGTAATAATACTTTAGTGGAGTGTGTGTTGTAAAGAGATTCTCGATAAGGTCGAAATCTTCATAATGCGTGATGAGTTAGAAAGCACTAAGAAGGGTTTAGAGAACTCTTCCTCTCCTATAAAAGGGTGTAAGTGTTAAACCTAAGAGGAAAGCCAATAAAGAAATCTCAAGTAGTAGCACTTTGTACTCTTGAAAGCATTCTTGCTGAAGCATCCCTTAGGTGTTATAAAAAGCTTTTATGCAATAAAGGAGTGAGTTCTAATTTTCGTTGTGGTGCTCAAAAAATGGTATCAAAGCCATGTTTCTAAAATTTTGGAATTAAGAGGTGTTATGTTGTTAGTGTGAATTCAGAATTTAGATTGAAGAGTTTTATGAAAAAGAGTGAACTTGTTGAACGCGTATTAGGTTGCTATTCGGTTCGAAGGAAGGTTTCTTGCAGATCATCAACCAACATAAGATGCGCAGTAAAGGGTGAAGGATAGGCATGTAAGTCGTGCAATAGAGGCCGCAACAATCGACAACTTCGACATCAAAAATGGCCAACACATTGTGTGTTATAAGTTTTGCATATTTTTTGTAGAATTTCTGAATACTGTAGTGAAACACCCCAAAAAATTCAAAGTCATTCTCGCTTTACCGGGCCTTGCAATCCATGTAGCACCACGATAGTTCTTCAAGAGGAGAACGCCCTGAGTTCAGGCCAGCCAGTTCGGCAAATTTTCTACTTTAGGTGGAACCGGGCCCTGCAAACCATCCTGTCTGCCCACCTAAGTAGTATGACAAGCTGACAGCCTGCTCAGAAACGGTGAGTGGAGTTGGCAGCAACATTTTGGATGCGTGAAATAGTTCGGCAAGTTTTCTAAGTCACAAAGTCTGCTACGCTACGCTACACCCCGCTATGTAGCGTAGCAAGCTTCAGAAAGTGACTGCAAAACAAAGTGCCACACTACTCTACGAGGCATAGCGTAGCATGGCAACAGCTATACAACCAATTCCCTCGCTCAAACCTTAAGTCCTTCGATAATGTCCCTTTCCATCAGGAAGTGGCAGACCATGTCTGCTGCTACGCTACGCTGAGCTACAAGGCACAACGAGGTGTAGCAATCCTACGGAAGAGACAGAAAGCAACTCAAAGGGCAGAAACAGCAAAGTTCGCCAGTCTTGCATCGCAGGAAGCAAAGTTTGCGAATCGGCAAAGCTTTGGCGACTAAGGCTAGTTGCTATGCTACGCTACGCTACGTAGCATAGCATAGCGTAGCAAACATGCAACACATGTAGCAGAACACACGACAAGGTGCTACGCTACGCTAAGCATGCTATGCTACAAAGCATAGCAGGGCATGCAGGTGGTTGTGCGACATCAATGCACTTCACCTAATTAGACCATTAGCACACATCTCCAGACGCCGATGGTGCAATTATGGCATGGCAAGCACACATTTATGGCATGATAAGCTCACATCACAACGGTCATGCAGGTCCAATGATCATGCATGGTACGTGTAGCATGAACAAGTCAACAAAGGCTCAAGGCGTGTGGTGTCCAAACCACCCTTTTTGCATGCGCTGGGTCCTATAAATACCCTGGCAAACAGCATTCAAAGGGTCCGAACTTCGTTTTTTCAAAAGAAGAGAACATTCAGCAAGAAGTTCGCATTTCCTCTAAAAAACAACATTCAAGGAGTGGGAACTTTTTGAATTCTGAAAACTTCTCTTCTCTCTGGCATTGTAACATCAAGCATTATAAGCTCTTTATTTGACATTGCAAATAGTTAGCATTTTCAGCTGACATCCTATTCCATCCTTCTTCTACCACCTTGGTAGAATTCTCGCATTATCAACACTTGAACCTGCGCCCAAGTGCACAGTCTATTTTGCTCGCACGTCCTTGTTACTCTTGAGATCTTTGCACTCCGCCAAACTGTGCAACCGACTGTATCCTCCCTGATAGAGCAAACTTGTAGCTTCGGAGCAGTGCATTTTTATTTTACTTCGTTTTTCCTTAGTATTGCATTTTGCACTATCTTTTCTGCTTTATTCATTTTCAAGCATTACTTCGCATTTCCGTTTATCGTTTCAAAAATATATGTTATAAAAGGTTATATAGATGCTGATTTAAGTCCCTGTTTGATCGACTAGACCGTTCAGGGTGCCCTGTATCTACACACACCCAACATGGCCCTCCTGCAGGTACGGGGTCTAAACTGTCACGCCCGCCAACCCCTCAGTGTTTTCCAACCGTTGACGTTTTCAGTTGCTACATGTAGTTCTACTAATCGTATGGTTTCTCTTCCAGTTTCAAAATGCAATGAAATTTATGATAAAAGTAGACTCTCTTTTATTGAATCATTTAAGGAGATGTATCTTTCAGAATGTGACTTAGAGATTGCTGGATCAGGGCTTAGACCAATAGCTTTAATATTCTTTTCACCTGTAGAAACTAAAGATTGAATTTCGAAAGGATACAATTATCTTCATCTTCCTAAACTTTCGATCCATATCCATCCTCATTTTAATTATCGTTTGAGTGCACCTTATTGGATTACTCTTATAGACAAACAATGTAAGAAATTTGAGAACGCTATCATCACACAGGCAAATGGAACTCTTGAAACTAATGCCTTGATTATAACATTACCAAATTTTACACTTTCTTTGCATGATCCACATATTTATAAGTCTTTGATGCTAATAGTATATTTACCAGTAGAAATGGTAGATAAAAGTATTTATGCAACAATAAGAACTAGGTTATGTTTAAAATTATTTAGTAATACTTGTATTCAAACATTGTTACCATTTGGAGAGTCTAAAACACAAGTAGGGACAACGAACATTAAATATGGAGTGGAAATAGACACAAACGATTTACCAATACATACACAATACCTAGATCTTAAAAATGATTATGATATTTATTATGAATATCTAAAACCATATCATACTCATACAAAGTGTAAGTATCAGGTAAACTTAAGAACTCCAAAATTTATCTCCTATGATCCTTTAGATCCATTATGTAGACCAAAAAGAAAATTATTTACTCCGAAGATATAGGTGCTAGAACAACCAAAAATAAAATCTTCTTCTAAACAACCTAAAAATCAAGAGAGAGCGGAAATTATAACTCACTCTTTTATTACATAAAAACTTTTTACAACACCTAAGGGATGCTTTAGCAAGAATGCTTTCAAAAGCGCAGAGTGCTGCTACTTGAGATCTCTTTGCTAGCTTGCCTCTTAGGTCTGACACTTACACCCTTTTATAGGAGAGGAAGAGTTCTTTAGACCCTTCTTAGTGCTCTCCAACTCATCACGCATTATGGAGATTTGACCTTATCGGAAATCTCTTTACAACACACACTCCACTAAAGTACTATTATTAGTGGATTACAGAACATACTCCACTTCCATAGAGGATGACAACTCATACATGACACAATATTATGACACATGGATGACTTATATACAAGATTCCATTTCAATCAGTCTCCGAATCATGAGTGGAGTCTGACGTGTCTGCTAGTTGAGTCCTATCCTCCTCGAGATACCATTGTACCAAAAATCTACCTCCACGTTGTCGATACTGTTGATATATTGGATTATAATTGTACAACTCTAAAGTTGGTGGAAACTTTTGTTGTTGTCGACAATGCTCAATGATGTCAATGGCGGTGGCTGTGAAGATATCTTAATACCATGTATACTACTATGGATTTTGCCAATCTGTCCGCTTACTAAAGCTGGTCGTTAAGAAATATGATGGAGTAATATCTTAAAATGCATGGAATGCCATGGATTACAGAGCTGAAAAATATAAAAAATCTCCATGTTGTTGAGTTTTTATTTTATGGATCATATTTCTAGGGGAAAGGTTAGGATAATACTTTAGCATATGACCATACAAAACCCACCAAGACCAAAATTCATGATTGTCAGGTGAAGAAAATAAAGGTAAATTAAAATCAATATGAAAAAAATGGCACTTTTGGGGTTGGTATCTTGGCCAATGTAAGAATCCACCTGGATGCATTGCCATTCCTTTTAGATTATCAACTTTGACACATGTTTTGATGAGGATTTTATTTGGATCTTGAGAGAATTCTGGACAACCAAAATAGGTTTGGACAATATTGGGCATGACATTAATAGATTGACTTGACAAATTATGAACAAACAATTCCCAATCATACATAAAATGCTTTTGGTAATTTCTAATTTCTACTTTAGACAAATACTAACGGGTATAAGGACAATCACATAAACGATTACTAAAATGTAGTTTTCATCTTTCTGATAATAATATATTTGCAAAATACAAAAAAAAATTAGTTTTGAAATTATCTAGTGAGAAAGTCTGCTAGAGAATTCTTTTTCCCATCAATATATTCAATAGTGAAATCAAAATTTGCAAAGAAAAGAGACCATCTAATTAATCTAGTATACGCTACTTTATTCAAATTCTTGACTTGCAAATATTTATCAAAATGTTTTAGATAACTCATTATAATAAATTTCTTTTCTTGAAAGAATAATCTAAATTTTTCAATTCCTCAAATAATAGCTAATAACTCCTTATGTGTGATATGATAATTTTTTTTAGCATTGTTAAATGTACCACTTGCATATCTACATATATGTATTAAACCATTTAAATGCTCTTTTAATACTGCTCCCCAATATTTGTCTGATGCATCTGTTTTTAGAATCAACATTCCTATTGTTGGTAATCTTAATTGTGGAAGATCTTTACATTGTTCTTTCAGATGTTGAACAAATTTTGTATGTTATTCATTCCGTGGACCTGCTTCCTTTTGTAGTTGTTGATTCAGCAGTTGTCTATCTTTTGCAAGATTCTTATAAAAACCTGAAATATAATTTAAGCATCTAAGAAATCTTTATAATTATTGTTTTTCTTTTAATTCATCAGAGAATTTTTGAATCTCAATGAGGATATGGTTTTGTAGTGTTATTTTACCATTACATATTTGTAAACCTAAAAAATTGACAGTATTTATGGCTATGAACATTTTCTTTTCACTGGGTGACAAGACTAATCCATTTTGATCAACAAGTTCATAAAATTGTTGTAAATGCATAAGATGTTAATCTATATTTTTTTACATAACAAGGATATCATCAATATATAACATAATAAATGAAAATGTATGAAATATCTTATCCATTGTTATTTGGAATATAGAAGGAGCTATTTTTATACTGAATGGTAGAACTATCCATTCGTATAGTACTCATGGTACTGTAAAAGCTGTTTTCCAACAATCTTCAGTATAAATATGAATTTGCCAAAATTCAAATTTTAAATCAAATTTGGAATACACATGTACCAACTAGCCTTTGGAAAAGATTATCTTTACTCGATATAGGATGTTGTACCAATTTAATTATTTCATTAAGAGGTATATAATTTATGACTAATCTTTTCTTACCTCTTGTTATTTCTACTATCTTGTTTACGTAGAAAGATGCACAAGAAAACATACTTATACTAAGTTGTATAAGTCCCTTTTGTATTAATTGTGCAATTTCTTCATCACATTTTTTTCGTAATTCCAATGACATTCCTATATGATGCGCTTTAGCTTTAATCTTGATGTTATCCAAAAGTTCTATATGGCACTAATGTGTCTTTTTATGTCTAAATGCCATTGGATCTTCACTAGCTAAAGTTAATATTTTTTTCTTTATTGCTTCTACAACATCTTCTTTTTGACTTATTTGATTTATCACCCATTGCGTATTTTCTTTTTTGGGACTTTTCCAATCAAATCTAATAGTAGGATTTTCTAATTTTTTATAGATATGTGGACCTATTTATACACTATTTTTAGTAACAACTAATTTATCAAACTAGTTTAAATTATCTACACCTAATACCATGTCGTAAGCTAACCATTCTATAGCATAAACTTTTATATGAAAGATTGTACTTGAAGGTTATTGAATTGGAATTGTGGCTTCTTCTATGATATACTTATCAACTTTATCGAATGTAACCACAATTTTAGGTCTTTCTTGCCATAAGTAATTTGGAATGATTTCTTTTCTGGAAAGTGTTGCTTCTGCACCTGTATCCACCAAAACATCTATAGAATAGGGTTTAAATTGTTCTAATTTTATCCAAAGTGTACACATAGGAACTTGAAGAATCTTTTTATGATTTTGATTTATTCTAATGGGTTGAATTTGTTTTGTTTCATATTCATACATTTTTCTTTTATCACTTTGTTCTTCATTTTGAAGTTCTTCTATTTCTTTTGATGCCCATTGAATAAATTATTGTAATTGTTCTATTCTTCTCATTCTTTATATTGATCTATTAGTTCCTTCTACACTTGGATTGTGTTCTTGTTTTGTTGTTTGTTTTGATGATTGTAATTGATGTTCTTATAATAATTCTTCCAATTCATTTAATTCTTCAGATGGAGATAGTTTTGGTTGACTTTACGGATACCAATCTTTCTCTTTCATAAATTGTTTATACTGTCTTTTTTCTTCTTTTTTATCCTTAATTTGTTTTTCCACTAATAAATAGTTATCTATGTTATCTATAGAAATTTTTGATAATTTATGCTTTAATTTACCTATGTCTGAATCTAATTGTGCTAATGTATATATATCTTCTTGCAGGGGTGGTTCTAACTTTCTGGATGATGATGAACAAATCTGGTTCATATGACAATAATATACATCATCGAATTTGTTCGAATCATCCAAAGCATCAAAATGTGTGCCAACATTACCCCCTGGGGAAAAAGAAGGTGATTCTGGTGGTTGATCATAGACATCATAATGATCAGACTCTTCATAATATAAATCTTTAGATGGATCATAAGATAATTCTTAATCAGTATCATCTAAAAATTCATAAAACTATTCTGATATATGATGCTTTTGTATGAAGTGTATTTTCTTTTGATCTTTAGTTTTATTTGAACATGTTGTGGCAAAGTGAGGACCATTACATATAAAACACTTCACATCTCTTCGTGGAATCTTTCTTTGTCTTCTCCTAAAACATCCTAGAAATCTTTTAAACTTTCTAACCAAAGGTCACTTTCTTCTTCATCTCCGCTGCGGTTTAGATTTATAATTTTTATTTCTACTACAATTTTTACATTTTGCTTTTCCTTTATTCCTACTATATTTTTTTTAGGACATAATTCTAAACATAAATTTTTTCCTATCTTTCTACTTAAATCTTGGACTAGATGTTGGGCTTGTTGCGTATAACACAATTCTCTATTTATGTTTGTTAGGAATTGTCTAATTTGTCCAAAACTCATTTCTGCGAGTACTAATCTTTGTTTCTTCAATTCTTGTGTGTACCTATTGCAGAATGGTTGTAGAAGGCATCTTAACAAATGTTCTTTAGCTGCAACTTCATGTGTTAATTTACCGTAATAGTACCAATGTTCCATTTCATCCAAAAATGCAAATAAATCCTGAATTTTTGTTAATCTAGCAAACTACCACGATACACTTCTTCTACATTGCCCTTGTGTTCAATAAATTCTTTTATTATGGCATTTAAAAATACTACTGTAGGTTGTCCTATTATTCTCTGCTTGATATGTGTAGGAATATGCATCCACCATTTTCTCAGAATTCCTTTAAAATTATATGTAGCATTTAATATTGCTCTAGTTGTAGATTTTTGTTCTAATTGAATTTGTACCTCAAGATATGACTGAAGAGAATCAACTACATCCTGACATCCTTTTAAATATTTATTATCTAAGCTAAAGACTGGTTGTTTATCTCCAGCTTTTCTAGTTTGCATTAATGTTGCTATTTCACCTTGCTGTACTATTTTCCCTATTTTTTGTTTAAGAATCTCCTCTTCTATGTCGGTTGAAATAGAAGATACAGAACTTGATTCATCTGAATCATTTTGAAGAGTATTAGCTGATATAGCTAATCCTTTTCCTTTTAACTTGGCTTTTTCCTTTTGTTGTTTCTTATATTGTTTTTTATCTATTTTTGTGATTTCAGGAGGTGAAGAAGGGAAATTCTGGAGATGATGGTAAAGGTGGTGCACTAGGAGCATATGATGATTATATGGGTGTTTACTTTTAGAAACCCATATTTGTCTAATAGCAGAGATTTCATGATCTACTTTTCTCATATTAAGAGTTTGATCTAAAGCTGCTTTATTCACACCTTGTAATACTTCTAATTGCACTCTATTTAAATACATCAAATCTCCTATTGTAGTATTCGTCCAATTAAGTAGACAAATCGAATCTGCTAGGACAGATAAAGATTTTTTCACTTGTAATCTCCACACTAATTGTGATGCTTCTTCATTGGTTAACCTATGTTGCATTAATTCATATTTTTTCGGATGTTCTTTTTTTGGTTTTTTCATTCTTAATTTAACTTCTTGATAATACTTTTCTTGTTTTGTTTCTACTTCTTTTTTTACATTCATATGACTATGAATGTTTGTAATTAAGGCATCACATTATGTGCAGTGATAATGAGAATCTACTTGTTTTAAGACTCTATGTCTACAAGATGGATCACCTTGGTAAATCGATTGAGAAGAAGAAGTTAATTTTTGATCATCTTCTTGTGTTGATGATGCTTCACTTTTTTCAATTTGAATGATACTACAACAAATTGTCCAAATTGTTGAATTGGGTACTTGCTCCATTTATGTTGCCCCTTTGGAATTGTTTGGAACTCTTAATCTTTTAACAAAGGTTGAAGCCTTGAAAATCCTTGCACATATATGATGAGACACGGTTCGCACAGGCCGCGATATCGCAGCCAACGCGATATCGCGTCCCCCGCGATCTCGCATCTTTCCCTACGATATCGCGTACGCGATATCGCAGTCCGCCGCCATGTCTATAAATAAGAGGTGGCTCTCCCTTATTCAGGGATCCCAGTTTTAGAGTAGCGAAGCTTTGGCAGTTTGATCCCTCCAGAGTTAGTTTTTTCCCGTGTCTGCCCGCAGTGTGGTGAATGTGATTGTACGGTGTCTTTATTCGAGTGTGTCGTACTTGGACACGCACATGACCGGCAATAAAGATCGAGATTACTTCATCATTGCAGCATTCACTTAGTTTATTTATT
>MNCI01001232.1:4889-14897 GCA_015680685.1 Gnetum montanum
GTAGATATTGAATTTGGAATAGCTTTATTGCGAAGTGTTTACTCGTGTCATTTTACCTTGTTTAAATATTTGAGGTTCACACAAATCTGCTTTCTTTTCTTTTTGTCTATTTCCATTGAATCTTGCTCTTTTTCTAGTTTTCTTGTGGAACTATCTCTTTCTCTAGGGAAAATTAGGAGTAGATTTGCGGAGTTGTGCTCAAATGTTTTTGCAAAATTTTACTTGTTACAAGCAAGTATTATAAGGACCGCGTAGACTAGGCAGTTGAACAAAATAGGAAACTTTCAACAATTCACAGTACTTGAAAAAGTTGGCTGAATCTCTTAAAGTAAGTCATTTGTAGTTTACACACACGCAATCGTTACATTTCTCACAACCGCACGCCGCAATAGCACACACACATACTCACATTAACTACTGAGTTATTTGGAGGTATCTAGGCCTTGGTATTGCCAGAGACCAGCAGGCACCTAAATCCTATTCGAGGACACTCGTTGGCGGTCGCGCCCCAAACGGTCGCCAACACTTACACAAAGGAAAACACCTAAAAGATTGCCTTATCCATAAGGCAATCCTTGATAGTTCCACCAACCATAGCAATACTATCCAAGTGGAATTCCTTTGCAACCTTACAATGTGTACCAGTAGTGGCAGTAATCATAATTGTGGGCATTACCACCTCTAAAACAGCAATACCCTTACCAGCAACCAAATTCTTATGGTTACTATGTTCAGCAACCTTCATCTCCAATAGACTCCTCTAGTCATATTGCTACTTACCAATCTCACCACTACCCTCTTGAAACATATCAATCGTCCTATCCAAGGAGGGATCCCACCTACTACCCTCATGCACCTCCTATTCCTACACCTACTCCTCCACCTCCTACATAACTACTGTACTTAATGCAATGTGAATTGCCTGCACAACCATAGCAAAGAAATGCTATGAGGGTAATTAACCTACAATTTGTTAACCATCTAGCAAGTCGAAACCACGAATAAAGAAAAAATCCTTCTTCCAACCTCATAGTCCACCAAAGCCCTCGAACACATCAGTGGTTGGTAACCCTACTCCTCCACCTTCCTCTATTTCCTCTTTATCATAGTCCCCTTCAAACCAAAATCCCTCTCAAATCCATACTATAATGCTAACACATACTATATCTTACTGGATTCAAGCTGGTAACCTGCCTAGAAAATTAGTTAATCATGAAATTCCCCTAGTTTACTTGCAAATTGCTAGGAATGAACCTTGTAAGGCTCTTCTTGACTCTGGTTTTGGTGTTAATTTGATCTTGCATGAGATGTATACAATGTGGAACCTTCCTCTGAAGAAGAGTGACATTCAACTAGAACTGGCAAACTAGTTCATCACTGTTCCATTGGGACTGGTTCAAGACATTGTCACCACCATTATGGATGGTCATATTCTGCTAATTTCCTAGTAATCAAAGTGGAGAACTACAAGGATGACTTTCCAATTATTATGGGAAGGGTGTGGCTAAGTACTGTGGATTCCAAAATGGGCATTAGAAATATTTCCTTGAAAATTTCAAAAGAAAATGAATTTGGAAAGATCAAGAAGAAGAGAGTTCCATGTATCGTGTTTAGTGATTCAAGGTGCCATTGTGTGTAGAAGTTATGGTTTGTAAAGCAGACATCTATCTCTACATGCAAGCAATGTGCACCAGAAGCTAATATCCAAGGATGTTTGTATGCAGCAGCCACAAAAGAAGGCACCTAGTGGCTAATAGCTAATATTAGTAGCAGTACATTATGCATGGAACCGACTAAGGGCCTAATGTACGAGTACGTTGCAAGTATGGATGAACTTGAGCAAGTTCACCACCAACTCTCCGAAGGAGAAAATGATGATGTTAATTAGGTTGAGCTAGAAATTCCTGATAGTTTTAAACAAGAGCTCCTTGAATTACAAATACTACTGTATGGAATGGAGTACATATTTTTGAGAAATGGAAGACCGGTTATTATTAATGCCAAGCTTGCTATAGAACAAAAGAGAAAATTGATAAAAGTTGTGGAAAAATGGTCAGCAGCCTTCGCCTGATCATATTCCAAACAATATGATAGATGCAACAATATGCCAGCACCGAATATACACTGACCCCGTCATCAAGCCGAAATAGCAACCGCAGCAACATTTGAATCCCAAGCTAAAATAGATTATCAAAGAGGAGATTAAATAACTCCTCAAAGCGAGATTCATTTACCATGTCATAGATAGTGAGTGGGTCAATCCACTTGTGATCGTGCCAAACAAAGGAGGAAAATGACGAGTATGCATTCACTTTCAGCTGCTCAACATAGCAACATTCAAGGATCATTTTCTGTTGCCTTTTGTCGACCAAGTGCTAGACACCATTCCGGGGCATAGCTTTTACAGCTTTTTGGATGGTTATAGTGGCTATAACTAAATTTAGATTGCATCAAAAGACCAGGCAAAGACCACTTTCACAAGTCCTTGGGGAACTTTTGCTTACCGATAGATGCCATTTGGTCTATGTAATGCCCCAACCACATTTCAACGATTAGTTCTCATTATTTTCCAACAGATTGGTAGCAGGGTAGAAGTTTTTATGGATGATTTTTCTACCTATGGTGCTATGTTTGAGCAAGCCCTGGACCATCTTGAGTAGGTGTTGAAAAGATGTGTTAAAACAAACCTCTAGCTCAATTGGCAAAAAAGTCATCTTATGGTCTAGGAAGGCATAGTATTGGGGCATCACATCTCAAAAGCAGGAATCGAGGTGGACCCTAAAAAATAAGGATCATCTAAGGAATCACTTGTCAACTTGAAACAATAAAAGAAGTTTAGTCATTCCTTGGTCATATTGGCTACTACTAGTGATTCATTGAGAATTTTTCCAAATTTGCCAAGTCATTGGTAGAATTGCCAAAGAAAGGTGCATCATTCATCTGGACCCCTACATGTGAATTAGCATTTCAATAGTTGAAGTAAAATCTTGTTGAAACTTCCATTCTTCAAGCATCAAATTGGTCCAGACCATTTCATGTGATGACCAATGCATCAAATTATGCTTTTGGAGTAGTGCTTACACAGATGGATGATCAAAAACATCCATATTACATTCACTGTGCAAGTCGAAGCATCACAGGTGCACAACTAAACTACACCACCACAGAAAAGGAGTTGATGGCAGTGGTGTTTACTTTAGAGAGGTTCAAGCACTATGTGCTTGGCTACAAAGTGTTTGTACACATAGATCATAGCACCATCATATTTCTAATAAAATAACCGACAGTGAGCCCTCATGTCATACGATGACTCATGATTTTACAGGAATTTGATCTCACAATGGTAAATTGTAAATGTGTGGAGAATGTGGTCGCAGATCACTTATCATGACCAAGATGGGATGACAAGGAGAAAGAAAGTTCTTTGTCTAATCAATTCCCTAATGAATCTCTCCTTACAAGTGCTATTAATGCACAAATTCTCAATGAACCAAAATGGTATGACATCATCCTCACTTATCTGCTCAAGCAAGAACTATCGCAAGGGCTAGACATTAGAAAGAAACAATAGTTTCTTCACCAAGTCAAATATTTTATGGAGATTAATGAAAACCTTTACAAGGTTTGTGCTAATGGCCTAGTACGTTGGTGTGTCTCTAATACGAATCAACTTCGCATTCTTCAAGATGCTCACGAAGGTCCTTGTGGGGGCCATTATGCTAGGAGATGCACAGCTATAAAAATCCTTATGGTAAGGTATTATTGGCCAACAATCTTCAAGGATGCACATCAATTCGTCCATGCATGTGATCATTGTCAAAGGGATGGTGGAATAACAACTCGAATGGATGGACCACAATAATGGATACAACCTCTCGAACCATTCAACATTTGGGGCATTAACTTTATGGATCTCATCACACCTTTGTCAAATGGAAAGGCATATATAATAGTTGCAGTTAACTATTGTACCAAGTGGGTAGAAGCAGCAGCCGTCATCAATTGTACATCCACCACTGCTGCCCGGTTTGTATAACAAAATGTCGTAAATAGGTTTGGTGTAACTCATGCATTAATTTCTAATAATGGAACTCATTTTATAGGTGCTACTTTTTGAAAGCTGATGCAACACTTAGGGGTTGAACATAAACTCACAACACCATATCACGCCCAAGCCAATGGTCAAGATGAGGTCACTAATCAGGAGATTACAAAAATATTAACGCATACCATTAGCAAATACCAAAAAAATTAGCACTAAATTAAATGATTCTCTTTGGTCCTATCACTCCACATGGAAGCTTCTCATAGGCTATTCTCCCTATGAGCTCGTGTACAGAAAACTACCAACATTACCCATCCAATTTGAGCTCTGCACACTCTCTACAGCCTGTGACCTTGACCTAGATCAAGTCTAGCACAAAAAAAAATGATTAATGAGTCTCAACTTGCTATATGAAAATGGGCTAATGGCCTTTTCATCCAATGAGATGCATAAGGTATTTAACAAAAAATTCCATGACCTCAAAATAAAAAAGTCAAGTTTCAACTACGAGACAAGGTTCTTTATTGGAATCCTACACCTGTACCTCAAGGTTCTCTATTAGAACCCTACACATGTACCCCAACGTACTAAATTTCTGTTTAACAGTTTTTCTATTTTATAGTTTCTACAGTATTTCTCTCAACCCTCCCGGGATGCACAAGATCTTATCAAAAAGTTTAAGTTTCCTAAAATTTTCTTTCTATCTTGTTGCCTTAAAATTGATGAGCCTTGCTTGACAGCGCCTTTTTCTATTCTTTGGATTCTAACCATTTTCAGATCTTTTTTCTGTTTTTGGTTAGGTATTAATCCTTTTGTAGGCTCTTCACAGGTTTTGATCATGTTGCAGGTTTATGTGGACCATGACATATTTATACTATTTGATCCATGTCTTGACCACTGCTCTACTTATGTTGGTCTTCTTCTTTGTGGTTTCTTCTAAATGTGCTTTCTTTAGTTTCATCACAACCTCTGGTTGTTACTTCTCCAACGTAATTGTAGCTTATCTCTTCATTGCTGTTGAAGACTTTTGTTTGTTGTTGTTTTCAGCTAGACGCTTGCATGCATGACATTCTTTGGTGTCAAACCCCTCATATCCACCATTCAAACATGAGGGTTCCCCTAAACCCTAAACCTTATACATCCTAAACCCTAAACCCTAAACACCCTTCGACTCTGCCAAAAAATCTGATTTGTTGAATGTTTCATGTTTGCTTTCTAAAATATTCTTCTATAATAGTTTTTTTAGTACAACGTCCCACCCCCATATCGCCTATGACGAGTGGGGCCCATTCTAATTATTAGAGCGATGATTTCTCTAATTATTAGAGCAACAGTTATTCTAATTATCAGAGCAGTGGTTATTCTAATTATTAGAGTGGTAGTTATTCTAATTTTAGAAGTTGAGACCCTATTTATACGTGTACTGGCATGCTTATTCCCTTGCCTTTGCAGCTTCAGTTGCTTGGCTGCATTGCCTAAACACACTGATAATGGGTGCAAGTCCCCGAAAACATTTTTTGTAACAACATACATTGTGTAATGCTATAAGCTTTCTATTACTTTTTGTTTTACAGTTTCTACAATATTTCTCTTAGCCCTTCCATTCTTTTCCTTGATGCACAAGATCTCATCAAAAATTTTAAGTTTTCTAAAATTTTCTTTGTATCTCATTGCCTTGGAATTGTTGAGCCTTGCTTGACAGTGCCTTTTACTATTCTCTGGATTCTAACCATTTTTAGATCTTTTTTTTTCTATTTTTGGTTAGCTATTAATCCTTTTGCAGGTTCTACACGGGTTTTGATTACGTTGCAAGTTTATGTAGATCACGACATGTTTCTACTATTTGATATGTGTCTTAACAATCACTCTGCTTATGTTGGTCTTCTTGGTTGTGGTTTCTACTAAAGGTGATTGCTTTAGTTTCATCATAACCTCTGGTTGTTTCTTCTCCAATGTCATCACAGCTCATATCATCGTTGTTGTTGAATATTTTTGTACGTTGCTATTTTCAACCAGGCACTTGTGTGCATGACATTCTTTGGTGTTGAACCCCTCATGTCCACCATTCAAACATGAGGATTTCCCTAAACCCTATACACCATTCGACTCTACCAAAAGATTTGATTTTTTGAATGTTTCATGTTCGCTTTTTGAAATACTGTTCTGTAATAGTTTTGTCAGTACAACGTCCCACCCCCCATCTCCCCTATGACAAGTGGGGCCCACTCTAATTATTAAAGTGATGGTTATTCTAATTTTAGAAGTTGGGACCCTATTTATACATGTACTGGCATGTTCATTCCCTTGCCTTTGCAGCTTCGATTGCCTGGTCGCATTGCCTAAACATACTGATGAGGGATGTAAGTCCCTGAAAATGTTTTGTGTAACAACATACATTTTGCAATGCTATGAGCTTTTTATTACTTCTGTTTAACAGTTTTTCTATTTTACAGTTTCTATAGTATTTCTCTTAGCCCTCTCGTTCCTATCCTTAACGCACGAGATCTCATCAAAAATTTTAAGTTTCCTAAAATTTTCTCTCTATCCCATTGCCTTGGAATTGTTGAGCCTTTCTTGACAATGTCTTTTGCTATTCTTTGGATTCTAACCATTTTCAGATCTTTTTTCTATTTTTGGTTAGGTTTTAATCCTTTTGCAGGTTCTCCATGGATTTTGATCATGTTGCAGGTTTATGTGGACCATGACATGTTTCTACTATTTGACCCGTATCTTGACCACCATTCTACTTACGTTGGTCTTCTTGGTTGTGGTTTCTACTGAAGGTGCTTTCTTTAGTTTCATCACAACCTCTAGCTGTTTCTTCTCCAACATCATTGCAGCTCATCTCTTTGTTGCTATTGAAGACTTTTGTTCATTGTTGTTTTTAGCCAGATGCTTGCATGCATGACATTCTTTGGTGTCAAACCCCTCATGTCCACCATTCAAACATGAGGGTTTCCCTAAACCCTATACATCCTTTGTCTCTACCAAAAGATCTAATTTTTTAAATGTTTCATATTCGCTTTCTAAAATACTATTCTGCAATAGTTTTGTTAGTACAACATCCCACCTCCATCTCGCCTATGACAACTGGGCCCACTCTAAATATTAAAGTGGCAGTTATTCTAATTTTAGAAGTTGGAATCCTATTTATACATGTATTAGCATGTTCATTCCTTTCCCTTTGTAATTTCGGTTGCCTGGCCGCTTTGCCTAAACACACTGATGAGGGTGTAAGTCCCTGAAAACGTTTTGTGTAACAACATATGTTGTGCAATGCTATGAGCTTTTTATTACTTTCTGTTTAATAGTTTTTCTATTTTACAATTTTTACAGTATTTCTTCCAACCTTCCCATTCTTTTCCTTAATGCAAGAGATCTCGTCAAAAATTTTAAGTTCCATCAAAGGCCATGATCATCTACAAACCTAACAGCCCATATAAGAAATAATTAGTTAACATTCAACAAATCAAACCTTTCCATGAGCTCAAGCCAACCAACACAACAAACACATCACTAGATGAACAACCACGCTCAATCTTTCAAATCTCTCCCTTCCAACTTAGTCATGGAGGAGATGGCCACCCATAATAACACCTTTGGCAGCTCCTCAGTTTTTGAATTTTATTTTACACATTTTTGGTTTTACAACTTTTTTTTTTCATCTTCTTTGTTTTACATATTTATTTTACATATTTGTATTTTTAAGGTTATTGGTCTTTTCTTAGTTTTTGTTTTACACCGTCATTAATATCTTCAATATTTATTGTCTACTCTTTTACTTTCTTTTATGGTTATGGTTGGTTGTGTTTGATGTGTTTCTCTACTTTTTCTGCTAATTAGGTTGCAGGTACAATGGTAATGCACTACTAGAGGGTGGTATGCTTCATTTGTAATTTGATTGTTGATGTCTGGTTTTTGACTTTGAATGTCGTTACTGATGATTGGGACATGGTTTCTTTTTCTGTAACAAGCAGTAAGTCCACATCATCCACCCATCCACATACTCTATGATTTTTCTTATTTTGGAAGCATGTAGTCTCTTCTTCATTAATACAGCTTTAATAAATTGGTGACTTGTGTAGTTTCTAGAATTGGGAAGGAATCAAAGGTTTGGGTAGGGTGTGGCTTCAAAGGGATGTGATATTCTTTATGTTTTTCTATTTTCCTGTGTGCAGTAGTGTTCTTGTAAGCTTCTCATCATTCTACATCATTTTAGAATAAGAAGTTAAATAAGTCTTTGCATGGTGTGGTCCTCATCACAAAAAAAATGAAAGAGATGAGGATTCAAAGCACACTCCTTGGACAAAATAAATGTGAAAAAATGCATGGGTCTTTGCATGGTGTGGTTTCCATTCAAAAAAAACATAGGAATTCAAAGCACACCCCTTAGACCAAATAAAAGGGCTACAGGCACTGGTTATGAGACTTGTCTTGTCTCCTCTAACTAAGGCCCTTTTATTTTGTGGGAGCATTTTTATGTCTCAAGGGATGGACTAGCCTTAGAATGTCAATACAAAGTCACTGAAAGTGGTTGGTTTTCATTTGGACTAAGGAAGGATCCTACCAAGTCAATTAGTCACAAACTCCACAAGGGACTGAATGTGACCATAATTAGGAACTTCATTCCACTCTCTTTGTCATCCATCTATGCTCTTCATGCCTCACCTCGTTGCCAGTTTCATAGTTTGATTCAATGTTCTAGTTTGATGTGTTAGGTTTCTTAGTTAGTTACTTTTAGGTTTTTCATACTTAACTTTCCGTAACCATTAATCATCCATGGTGCCCATGGACTCCTTGGTTTAACGTTTATGCAAGGGCATAAAAGGCCTGTGCTTTCTTTGGGGAGGACCCACTTGCATATCTTTAGGTTTGGTTAAGTTAAGTATTTTATCCTTAGACATTGTTACAATTAAATTCTTTTTATTTACCCCCCATCCATGTCATCCAATTGTATGCACCTTCATAACTATTTGGTAATGAAATTCTTTTTATTGTTATGAATACCCTCTTTCTAGTACTCTTTGTGTTAAACTTTTTCTGAATTATCTAGATCACTTCTCTTATTTAACCCATTTGTCAATCTTTCCACTAACAACATCAAGCAACCAATCTATCACAATCACCACCTGGCTAGATAAAATCACTGATGAGACAAGGTACTCAGCCATTATCTATTGCACTATATATACTAATCCTTGGTTTTGTTGTGATTACAATGGGAAGCATGGACTGGAAGTGGGACTGTCATCACTAAGGAGGATGCAATCATATCACTCACAGGAGATTGTTCATGACAGCTGAATCTCTTCTATCTTTCCCTCATTCTTTTGTTACCAAGAGGGGTTAGATGTCCTTTGGATCCATTGGTGTTCTTTCCTATTGTCATAACCACCCAATGTTATACACCATTGTAATATTGTATGCTCGGACACTTTCATATTTGTCTATTTTCTCTATGTCACTTTGCATGTCAGTCAAATAAGTCCACACCCTCCTAATATAATTTGTAAAGGACTTGTCCCTCTTCTTCTGTACTCGAGGACGAGTTTTCATTCAATCATGGGGGTATGATAAATCATGTTTTTCATTACTCCAATATCAAGGTGGCTGCGATATCGAGTACACTATATCGGGTACGCAATATCGTAGCCCAAGATGCAATATCATAGCCCAAGATGCGATATCATACATTCGATATTGCAAGGTTACTCTGAGTTCTATAAATACAATGCCCATGCACACAATTGGGAGTAAGTTTTTAGCAATCAAGTAGCAAAAATCTTGTAGTTTGTCCATTTGAAAGTTAGAATATTTTCCAAGTGTCTGCAATAGGAGTTCTAAGTGTGAACGAATCTTTATTTAAGCATTAATGTACCTAAGCACACCATTGTGTTGGCAATAAAGATGAGCTATTTAATCCATTCCTTGTAGCACTTGATATTTTATTTCTTATGCATTTA
>MNCI01001232.1:14929-26288 GCA_015680685.1 Gnetum montanum
CCTCAGTCACACTTAACCATACAATTGCATTCCACAAGTGGGACTAGGAAGACAAAAAATGAACAACATGCACACACTATTTAGCTCTAGGGCATTTATTAATTATAGTCTACGGAATTCAACCAAATTGCACGTGAACACTTGTGATTTGTATGGTTGGGCGTAGGGGTATCTTGCCGCTCATCACCTATGATTTCTTAGATTCATGCTTATCTCTCCAAATCTATTTTTAGAAGATCAAAGCCTATATAATTATAGAAGCATATGTTTGTCATTAAGAGAATTGAAGAGAATCTCACAAGTGTGTTTGTTGTAATTAGGTTCTTTATTTCCTTTTAGCTTATATCTTAGATCCAAGGCCCATTCAGTTTTTCATAAGAAGCCTTGTATAATACTTTGCAAAAACTATAATTTGACAAAGGATTTAGAGGGTTTATTCAATACATTTTTTATAAGATTCAACTTTGTGATAAGTTCATGAATAAATTTTCTTCTAGTAGAAGGATGTGCCAAGGAAAATCTATATACCACCATACTTTTTTAATGGTAATAAATAACATGTGTTGATGCCTTTACATGGAAGATGTTTTCTCTCTTACATTTCTTTATTGTTTTTTGATGATACTTTGATTTTTTTAAAGGCATTCATTTCTTTAGCCTTAATGATCTAGAAGGCTTTAAAGGTGTTTCATAGTACCACTATTCTAGAGGTTAATTTAATAAATGAGAAATATTTTTAGGTATACTATTTAATGATGAAGATTGGAACAATTGTCTATCTTCATCAATGTAACATTGACATGCTTTAAAACATGTAGCTAAATTTTATAATGGCCATTAAGAAGAGCTTCAAAGTTAAAGTTATTAGGAAGATTTTAAAAAAAAAACTAGTGGCTTTGAAAAAATTATTTTACTATATCTATGATAAGATAGTTAACCATGAGTAAGGAAGTCTTATCCACTATTTCTATTTACACGATGTTCATGTTTTTTCCTTAATGAAGTCAATGAAAAAAATTAGTTATTTATCTTGCCATTTATTATGGTCTAGCATAAAGGAGCAAAGGTAATTTCATTTAGTTTCTTAGCATCAGATTTCTACTCATAAGAATGGAGATGGATATGTGCTGCATGATTGAAGAATACAGTCTTGCATATTCACTATTAAGTTAACATGGAAAATTATTTTATAATAGGATCAATAAGTAATGATTTTGTTGTATGATATTTACATATATATCATTCTTGATTACACCTTTCCATAGCATTAAGTTTTGGAATTTGATTCAAAAGGATTGGTATTATCTTTAATCTATGACTAGGTAAAAATTTAAAGAAGCTTAAAGCCGTAATTAAGAAACTCTCAACCAAGAAGAGATTTCATGTCTATCTTTAGGAGGTTTTGCCAAGGAAAATTATTTTTATCTTAACAATTTGATAGATCCTTTTGAATATTTGAACAAGTTAGACAAGGTTATGACATGTTTGGATAGTTTTATCCCTTCATCTAAGAAGTACTTTATACTTTCTTATTACTAATAGTAAAAATTAAATTGCTTAGTTGGTGATAAGGTTTTTTCCAATGGAACTAGGATGGACATGCATATATAGCTCCTTTACTACAATCTCAAATTTTAGTATGAATACACTAAGGAAACATTTACAATCATGGAAAAGTTAGAAGGTCCTCTTAGTACTCAATCCTAGTTAATGATATGAATGTATATAATATTTCCTACATGAATGCATGATGTTACTTTTAAATAGAATTAATGTAACAATTATGAATTAATAGAAATAAATGAATTTTAAAGGCATTACACTAGTCTCATTCTTTAAATTGATCATAAATCCATTTGATATACATTGAAGAAGAGTATATATGTGTGATAAGTCACTCTATGATTTAAGAAACCTATAATGAAATGTGATGCAGTTTAATGATCTAGCTAATACATTTTCATTTTGTTTGTACATGCCATGTTTTTTCAATATTGATATTAATTTTTAAATTCCTCCTTTGCAATAATTAACAACCTTTTCTAAGTCTTTTTTATTTTACACTAACAATATAGGTTTTTCCTTGATGGAATTATTGTTGGCTATGTAATATGTTATTGGGTTTTATCCTATTCATATAATATAATATAATTGTTACTTCTTGTGAAAAAAATAAAGCATATTCTCATAAAGATATCTGACAACCTTCATTGTACAAGTTATAAGTTCATATGAATTTCCCCAACAGATATAAATTTAGAAGAATTTATAAGCAAATATAAAAGAAAACAAATATGGTAAGCATATTCAAATGTTCTAGGCCTAGGAGTTGCAAAGGAAAAGATAACTTGAGGATAATCTACAAGTAAACATAAAAAAGTTATTCGAAAATGATTGTTCACTGGTAATAGTATCTAGAACTTTTCTTTGTATCTTTCAATGATGAAAAGAATATGGAATATTCAGATAACTATGGGCTATGATGCTTTTGTAAATCCTAATATTAGAATGAAGAGAAATGATATACTATTGTCAGTTCTTTTTGTCTTCACCAATTTTCCCATGCCTCTGCTATGCTCATAGAGAATTGACTAGTAATGAGTGAAGCAAGTAAGTTGCAAGGTGTATATAGTAAGGAAAAATACACTTAACACATTCAAAAGAAATCAAGTACAATTGGAGAAAATTGCATTTCCATGAAAAGGGAGACTAGAACAATACTTGAGATTTTATATGTACATTCTTATTTTGCATCAGTACTCTGTGATTACTGTCTTTTGAGAAATGTAATGTTGGCTAGATTTGGAAAGTTATGAAAGATGTTTAAAAACTTAGGATTTTAGATATATGTTATATCCCTCTTCAGTGTAGTGGTGGAAAAAAATATTCAGCATTTATTGAGGTGCTTGATGGTAGGTGTGTTAGGTATCCTCTAGGATAGTTTACTAAGCTCAAGTATGTAGAATGTTATCAATTAAAGCATGATAAAAAGAGAGCATGTTTTGGGTGTACCTAATCATTGAAAAAATCATACTAGATAGAGTTTACTTAGTATTCCAACCCATTAGCATGCATTAAGTATATACTTCATGTTGTTTAGACATATAGGGGTTGATAAATCACATTTTTACAATGGCTACGATATTGACCATCGGATATCAGAGTCGCAATATTGAATCCTTGATATCGGAGCCCATGATGCAACATCGGATATTCGATACTATTCCACACGTGCCTACCTATAAATATGATACTTAGACACATAATCAAACAACAAATTTCATCAACCTGTACCAAAACTCTTGCAATTTAATTTCGTAGCTTAGCGATAGAGTGAATGCCTGCAGTGTGGTGTTGAGCAATTTTCTAGAATCTTTATTTGAGTGAAGTGTACTTTGGCACAATTCATAACAAAAATAAAGATTAAGATTGCTTTTCATCACTGTAGCATCCACTTAGCTTTACTATTTTACTTAGCATAGTTTTTACTATTCTTTTAGCTTAATCATTTACATTTCCAAGTACTTTACTTTCCTTGTTCATTCATAAAGTGGAATGAGTATGATTGGTTTTGAGCATTTAAGCACAATCATTTGGTAACCCAGTACTAGTTTCCTTGATTTGCTTAGTAGTGAACTCACTTGGTAATTCTTGTAATGGTTACATAAGCCCAAGGCATGTACAGCACGCCAAGAACCAATACTCATCACACTATGCTAGAGTAGATTATTTTACTGTGTTCCTTAGACTTAGAATGTTTACCACACTTTACCATTGTAACTAGGAGATATGGCCAACAAAACATCAGTTATCTTATACCTCACTATGAGTTAAACCACACATCTAGATTTTACTAGCTCATGTGGGAAGACAATGATTTCGAACTTTAACCAATTACTAGCATAATCACATTGCCTCATCCATGAATTATGATTGGGTTATGCATGAATACTCATAACTTATATCATTGGGTGTTGGATTACTCCACTGCTCATCATTGGCACTACTGCCAAGGACTTGCCAATGTATGCTGAGTAATTAATTACACAAAGTTTGTTGTATCAAAACTCAAAGTTAAAATTTATAACTCTCAAATAAGCACAAAAACAAATGTCTCAAACTATAACATGGCTTCAAACAATAATACAACATATCTTACCAAGGAACTATAGAGAAGTAATGACAAAATCAATGAAGAAGAAGGCTGGAGTATGCCNAAGATCTCTCCACCTGAGTTGCTTGTCCTAATGATAGATGAATGTGAAATTAAGATAGCAAGGATTGTGATGAGCATATGAGATCCTTGTTTGCATTGGCATACTCNAAACCAAATAAAAAACCTGACCATATGAACCCACTAATGAGTAGTTAAGAAAAGACAATGCCATGGAAACTAGACTTGAACAAGACAAAGGAAAGATAGTTAACTCTACTGTTATCTTGGAGGAGCTTGATTGAGAACACCAAAGTCATCATGATCATTTGCATCCTCATGATCATTAGAAGACTTTGACAGAAGGAGGCAAAGGTACAAATACCATGATAGGGAAGGGAGGAGAACTAATGAACATCATGACCATTATGACCATCACTCAAGACATTCTGATTCAAAAGATAAAGAGTATGAGTAGCATAGATGTAGGAATCGAAGAGATCATGAAAGGGATGAGCGCAAAAGGGGGCACTACTATAATAGAGCGTACAAATCATATTGAGATGATGAACCCTTGATGGCAATTCATAGCATGGTTAATATACAAGAAGCTATCCACATTCCAACCAGGCATATGAGGGATAGTCATATCAAATGGCTCAATATGAACAACATGCCAAGATTTGAAGGTGGTTATAATGCTGGTCCACAACACCACCTCCAAGATTTCCATAATTCTTGCACCCTAAAGAACATTAAAAGTGACTAGAAAAAGTTGAAGTTATTCCTAAAAACACTTGTGATAGAGGCAAAGAGCTAGTATTGATCACTTGAACCTAAATCAATCAGAAGGTGGAGTACCATGCTAGAAATCTTTAATGATAAATATCAAACCTACTCATAGGTGTCTAACTTAAGAAAGAAAATCTAAGGATGGAAATAAGGAACTCATGAAACCCTTAATGCAGTAATGAATAGATGTTACTCACTACTACACAGATGCCTAGCCCATGGATTCTCATAGTAAGAAAAACTAAGGAACATTGTAGATGGGTTACTAAAAAAAACTAGGGAGACACTTGGGATTTATGTACAAGGTAGATTATCTGAGTTGATAGCCCATTGCATCCAAATATTAATTGATCAAGTGGTGAAGGAAG
Organism: Gnetum montanum; assembly: GCA_015680685.1. Taxonomy (NCBI): domain Eukaryota; kingdom Viridiplantae; phylum Streptophyta; class Gnetopsida; order Gnetales; family Gnetaceae; genus Gnetum; species Gnetum montanum. The sequence goes on from MNCI01001232.1 coordinate 20,243, forward strand.
AAGATGAATTAAGAAAGAGAGAATCAGCTAAGGAGTATTATCGAGATCCATCAATTAGGAAGAGAGATGCACAAGTTTGTGATACCCAAGAAGAATAAACCTTGAAACATGCAATCCAAAAGAAGACTCTACCAATTCAAAAAACTGTAACTAATATTGCAATAAAGGTAGAGAAAATGTGTGATTTAGTAGACAAAAAATTTTCAACTACATTAAAGATTGTGGAGGAGAGAAGGGACCAAGCATTTGAAAAAGGAAAAGATAAGAAAAGGAAGAAAGAGCTTGGACGAAGGGGTAAAGTGGCTACAGTGGCTAAGTTTTCAAACACCAACTCCACCGATGAGAAAGGATGTACTATGTGTCAATATGAACATCCTAAGGGATGTTACCTAGTAATGGCACATTTTCATGAAATGAGGGCATACACACTCAATCCTAAAATTTTCAAGAAACAAATGCCCAAAAGATTACCTTATTCTCAAGGTAACTACAAGTAGAACTTCCAACCAACATATTATCCCAATGGAGCCTACCCTCAATTGTAGGAGCAATATTACCAGCAGTGGTAGAAACCCCAATCATGGACCATGCCACCACCTCCCCAATAGTATCCATATCAACAACTAGATCCTTATGGATCCTACATCCAACATCCAATCTTACCAAAAAAATACAACTATTCAAACCCCACAATATTATCCACCTGAGTATCACAAACCAACACTACCAAGCATGGATCCAAACTCATATGTGTATCCATCAACAGTTGATCCTTCTAACCAACACCTAAATCTTTTACCACCAATGCCACCTCATACCATGTAGGGAGAACTACCATCACAACCATAATAGAAGAATGCTACTAGGGTAATTAGGACACAAGAGGAGGCAATCACCTACATCCCAAACCAAGAAATGACCATTCTTCCAAATGAGTCCAAAAAAGATTTGATAAATGGGAAACACCTCTACTTCTACCCCATCTCCATCCAATCCTCCTCAAGACAATAAGCTTGCATCTTTGTAAAACTCAAATGTCACAATTGTCATGCTCACTCAAAAAATCATGTACTAGATCAAGGTAGGAGCTCTTCTACAATAACAAACTAATCTAGGAAGCCCTTTCGTTTACCTCCAGATAGTAAGGAAAAAACCATGCAAGGCTCTATTGGATTCCAAGTCAAGGATGAACTTGATCTTCCAAGATATGCACCAGGCCTAGCATCTACCACCTCTAAATAAGAGTAACATTTGATTAGAGCTTGCTAACTAATCAATCATAGTTCTAGTATGACAAGTGGATGATATGATTACAACCATCAATGGTTGGTCCTACCCTATTGATTTCGTAGTCATTCATGTGGGGGAAAACAAATGGGAATTTTTGATCATTATGGAAAGAGCTTGGCTTAGTGCTATTAATGCTAAGCTTAGAATTCATGACTTGTCCTTAGAAATTTCCAAGGAAGATGAAGCTAGCATTATCCAAATATGGAGAGTTCCATGTATTACATACAATGATAATGGATGCAATTACATGTAAAGAATATGAGTTATCAGAAAAGAGGATACCAAAGCATGCAACAAATGTATAAAGAAAATATGGGTGCAGAAATGTCTATATGCAGCAACCACACAACAAGAAGGCACTCAATGGCTAATCACTAATGAAGAGGTTGAATTAAACAAATACATGGAATCAAAAGAGCAAATCATTAGTACCTACGTTGGAGAGACTAATAAATTAGAGCAGTTAAGAGAAAGGCACTTCCATCCACGAATAAATCAAAAAAAGGGAATAGACTAAGGACACTTAGAGATCCCAAACACAATGTAAATAGAACCATTAGAACTAAGGCCCTACCAAATACATTAGAATATGCATTTCTCAACAATAAAAGGCTGGTAATCATCAATGTCACCTTAACAAAAGAACAGAAACTGAAGCTACTAGAAGTGATAAATAGATGGCCCATAGCCTTTGCGTGGTCTTATGATGAGATCATAGAAATTGATCCACAAATTTACCAACATCAAATATACACTAATCTTACAGTCCATCCAAAATGCCAACCCCAATGAAGGCTCAATCCAAAACTCAAAGAAGTAGTCAAGAAAGAATTGGAAAAATTGCTAAATGTGAGATTCATCTATCCCATTCCCAATAGTGAATGGGTCAGCCCTTTGGTGATTGTTCCAAGTAAGGGAGGCCAATGGAGAGTCTGTGTTAACTTTAGGATGCTGAATGTAGCTACATTCAAGGATCACTTCCCTTTCCCATTTGTGGATCAGGTCCTAGACACCATTATAGGAGATGAATATTACAGTTTTCTGGATTGCTACAATGGATATAATCATATTCACATTACACCAAAATATTAAGAGAAGACAATGTTCACCAGTCCATGGGGAACATTCGCCTATAAGCAAATGTCCTTTGATCTTTGCAATGTGCCAGCTACCTTCTAGAGATTGATTCTCAACATCTTCCAGAAGTAAATTAGAAATGGCATGGAAGCCTTTATGAATAATTTTTGAAAGTACAGTCTAGATTTCAAACAAGCACTAGATTAGTTGGATCAGGTACTCAAGATATGTGTTGAAACCAATCTGAAGCTCAATTGGTAGAAGAGCCATCTCATGGTTCAAGAAGGTACAGTGCTAGGGCATAAAATCTTTTAAAATGATATTGAGGTAGATCTTGAAAAGATTTGAATTATCCAAAACATCATTTAAAGGCCACAAATAGTGAAAGATGTGAGATCATTCTTAGGCCATACAAGATATTATAAAAGATTCATAAAACAAATTTCAAAAATAGTCAAACTGCTTATGGAACTCACAAAGAAGGATGCACCCTTTGAATGGACAAAGTCATGTGAAAAGGCATTTAAATCCTTAAAGTAGAAATTAGTAGAGACACCAATCCTCCAAGCTCTCAATTGGTCAAGACCTTTTCATATCATGACTGATGCTTCTAACTATGCACTTGGTGCAGTGCTGACATAATTAGATGATCAAAAGATACCTTACTACATTCATTATGCTAGCAAGAGCATCACTAGAGCATAATTAAATTACATCACAATAGAAAAGGAGTTTATTTTTGTGATGTATGCACTTCAAAAGTTTAGACATTACATGCTCAGATATCAAATTTATGTCCATACCAATCGCAGTGCCATCCAATTTCTCATGAATAAACTAGCAGTCAATCTGAGAGTGATAAGATGACTTGTAATCTTACAAAAATTCAACATCACAATGATTGATAAAAAGGGAACAAAAAATGTGGTAGCTAATCATCTATCAAGGTTGAAATTGAATGCCAAAACTCAAGTAGAACCTTTATCAGATCAATTTTCTGATGAAGATTTATTTGTCAAAATAGTGCAAGTTGTAAACTTAACAAGGAAACCATGGACTATAGAGTACTTGACATATTTTTCAACATAATATCTCCTTGCTAAATGGAGTAGAAAATAATGTGAGTAATTCCTTCATAGATCAAAATAATATATGGAAATCCATGGCAATCTATACAAGATTTATGCAAATGGGCTCATCAAATGGTGTGTGCCAAAATGTAACCAAAAAAGAGTACTACAGGATGTCCATGAAGGCCCATGTGGTGGACACTATGCAAGGTGTAGAATGGCACTCAAACTACTAATGGTAAGCTACTTTTGGCCTACCTTGTTTAGAGATTCCCACACTTTTGCATAATCTTGTGAATGATGCAAAAGAGATGGAGGAGTTATGGCTAGATATGAAGGGCCACAACACTAGATATAACCAGTGGAACCTTTTAACATATGGGGAATTGATTTCATGAGAAATCATAACACCATTTTCGAATGGAAAAGGATGCATCATCATGACTATGGATTACTATACAATGTGGGCATAGGCAGCAGTAATAAAAGATTGTACAGCGAAGATAGCTACCAAATTTTTCCAACAAGTGGTGAATAGATTTGGAGTATCATGAATGTTTATATTAGACAATGGGACTTAGTTCACTAATGCTACATTTAAGAAGCTCATGCAACAACTTGGGGTGAACCATAGGCTAACAACACCATATCATCCCCAAGTAGATGGTCAAGCCAAAGTGATCAACCACGTAATAACTAGGATACTTACTAGGATGGTTAGTAGGTTTAGAAGGAACTGGAGCACTAAATTGAATGATGCTCCATGGGCCTATAGGATGTCCTAGAAACTACCTATAGGATACACATCATATGAGTTAGTTTATGGCAAGCTACCAATGCTCCCAATCCAAGTAGAGCTCCACACTTTAGCTATTGCCAATGAACTTGACCTTGATCTGAGATCAGCCCAAAGAGAATGTCTCATGAACTTGAATCTTCTAGATGAGAATAGGCTAGTAGCACTCATGAGTAATGAAGTCCATAAGCATTACTTGAAACTAAATGATACATGAATAAGGCATATAACTATACCACTAGGTAACAAGGCCCTCTATTATAATCCTAGTCATTTACCTCAAAAAGCTAAATTTCACACACTTTGGGGGGAACCATACATTGTGTAAGACACTTATCCATCAAGTGTGTTACATATCTATCATCCATCTTATTCGCATAAGCTCATCCTTATCAATATCCAACAAGTCAAACTCTACCATAAATATTCCACGAAATCTACCCAACCTCCCCAAAAGTCCTCTACCTATTTTATCTTTCATCTAATTGATCCTAATGATAGTTGTGGGGGTGTCAATTTGGCACCATAGGCACTTATTGAACTTTTCATTTTCTGTTCATTTTACACATTCTTTGATATTTTCTCATTCTTTTATACTTTTCATTTCTTACATTTGTGATATTCCTTGATATTTTTTAATTCTTTAATGATTTTTCTTTCTTTAACATTTTTCATTTTTTACATCTTTTTCAAATTCTTACTATCTTTTTCATACTTTTTTTTCATTTTATTTGTAAATAATTTTGATTGTTAATAAACCATATTATGAATAAGTCAAGATGTAGCCCAATAAAGTGAAGATATTTCTATGTTATCAAGTAATAAGGAAGTGATTATTTGAATAGTGAGCCCACACCATCCATCCCATTAATAATAGGTTCTTAACATGGTCATAATGATATTATTTTCCATCATAAAACTAAGAATAAACCTATAATCATTATGCCTTGATCAAAAAGTGAAGAACCAAGTGGGAATGTAAAGGGTGTGACATCAAGGAAATTTATGGATTCTGTTGGATTACTGTTGTGAGTTCCATTATGTTGTTAAGGTTATATTGTATCCTTGTAGATCTAAACAAAAATGGGAGTAAGAGTAAAATAAGTGTTGCCTTCTCATGTCACTAGAAAGACACATTACCCATGCTTGAAGGTAGTCCTCTAGCAAGATTGACACAGATAAAAATAAAAAAGCATAGAATAAGTTTCTAGGGATTCCACTAGAAATACATGTTACCCATGCCTGAAGGTAGGTGGCTTCTTAGAAATATAGTAAAATAAATAAGTGCCATAACTAAACTCCTTCCTTAGATAATAGGCCAAGTGATAATACTCCTGNACTAAGTCCCCACATATTTATACTTTTTGATGGATTTGATATCGAGTGCAAAATTTGCAATTTTCTCACAATGTTTTAAGGATGAAAATGAAGTTTTGTGAATGTTTGGAAGGTTTAAAGCTTATTCAAAGGATTTGGATGATGGATAGATGCATAGCTTTCAAAAATTTGTCATTAAAAGTTCATAAAGAAGGAATCTCAGGCTACGAAAGTTCATGGAGTGTGAATAAGATGAATAAGAAGGGTAATGAGTCATTGTTGTTAGAATGGATAGTTTGAATGATAGGAGAAGCTTTTACTGACATTTATTCATGTCAGAAGTCTTAGGATGATGTGGACTTTCTTAGCAAGTATAAGATACAACAAAGAAGGCTCTAGCCCCCAACACCCTTGTATAACCATGCCTAAAAGTATCCTTTGTAGTAAGGACTTGAATGTAATGCATACTTATTTAGCAAAACACACATGTTAGTAT
>MNCI01001236.1:0-25963 GCA_015680685.1 Gnetum montanum
AAAAGTTCATCTTTATTTCTATACACAAATGTGTGCTCAAGTATAATTTGCTCGAATATAGATCCGTTCACTTTGAGACTCCTACTGTGGGCACATGGAAATTATTCTATCTTTGGAATGGTAAAACTCCCAAATTTTTTCTAAGGTTCTAGATCTAGATGGAGAAACAAGGGACAATTGCCTCTTATTTATAGAACTGGCACCAAGCTATGATATTATGTACATGATATTACGGCCTATGCGATATCGCATCCCATCACTTATCATGTTATTACCATGGTCATTTGAATGTAGGACATGTGAAGTTGGAAAATAATTAGCCATAATCAATAGGTAACCATCAAAAATCCCTTTTCCTTTATCCTTTTCAATAACTCTAGACCTCAAGTATAATGATCCATGTCTATCCTATCAGCAACAAGGGGAAGTGTGTTCATCTCCACTTGAAGACCCTTAGTCACCTAGGTGACCTACTATGATGTTTTTTAGTTTATAATTAAAGGCATATCAGGAGGGTTAAACTACACTATAGGAAAATTTTTTCAAGGATCCTATTTATTGGTAGTGTAGCTAATCGGCTAGACTCATGTAAAACCTTAAGAATGAAGTGCACCATGAGCAAAGTTTTCTCCAAAAAGAGGGATCCAACAACAATCCTCATCCTATCCTTCAATCCCCTTTAATACATTTCCAAAAATAATAATAATAATAATAATAATCCTCTCTTACTTTTTTCTAATTTTCTCTATTTATCTCATTTTCCCTTATCATTTTTATGTGATGATTTTATGATCATTTTGATCCTTTATATATTACATTTCCTTGCACTTTTCAAACTTTTTGTTGGTTTTGGTATCTTTGCACTTGCATGCACCTCATGTTCCAAAGATAAATATTGATATCAACATTCCCATGCTAGCATGGGATCATTAATTGATAAGTTCAACCATCATGATATAGTTTTACAAATTCATGATTACCATCTCTATTTAAAATAAATTACATGATACATAGGGGTGTGTTTGAGAAAAATTATTCAACCTTTAAATTATTAATTATTATAGACAACTATTATTATTAAACATTGATTTTTTATGCTAGTTTGCCTACAAATTCCTCCATATATTATTAATGGTAAATTTAGGTTGTGTTTTTGTTATCCTTTAGTTTTTGTGTGGCTAAAATAAAATATCAATGAGTCCAAGCTGGCCTAAGTTAAAAGGAGAAAGTTTGGCTTGTGTTTTGATGTCTCATGTCATTTTTATCTTTGATTCCCCCATGTCATTTCTTTCTTTCAAGTCTGACATAAATCTTGATTTTTCATGTTGCATCAATTACTTAGATTTTGATGCTTAAGTTTCAACTTCCATCACTTAGAAAATTTTAAAGGCTATGTCAATCACTAAAAAATTCTTGATGCTAAGTTTAACTACCTCCTTGTCATAATCTTCATGCCAAAATTGTAGGATCAAAATTTGGAAAGCTTTGTAACATTGGGAATGTGCAATTTTTGGAACTTATAATTAGTAGCTCCTTTTTGTTACCCACTATTTTAGCACATGTAGTACATTGCTAGATTTATGCTTGAAATTTTGACATTGGTCTTGTCCAAATTTTTATCAATGCTTTAGGTAGCATTGGTAGAAATTTTGAGAGAAATTCATAGGAATGGGTTGTAGACACTAGACCATACCTATGTTGTCTTGTTACAATTTTTGGAGGGTTTCATGTAAGCTTTTGTGATACCCCCCAAACATAGTATCTAGGACTACCATCTGTCATGTGTTGTAAGTTCTCTAAGGAGTAAGTGTAATCCTAGCACTAGCATCTATCATTCCAATGATATTTACCAGTCTACAATAATGAAAGACACTCATAGACAGGCTATGCTTGGAATAGCAATGATGTAAGTAGATGGTAGATGATGAGCAGATGTCCTAATTTTTCCATTTGGTGCTTATTTCTAGATCATAGAGTGCATTTCACTCTTGTTTCCTAGGGACTACTACACTTTTTCACATGATAAGTCAATGTGCCTGGCTTCACTCTTTCAAGGCTTTATGTAACACCCTATCCTAACAAGGGCAGGGTGATGCCTAAGATCAAGTAATCATAGAATGGAAGCATAATAACTAAAATCAATAATGTGCACAATACATGATATCTAGTAAGGTCAAATAGTATAGAAATTTCCTACCACACTCAAAAACTAAACAGAACTATTACTTTATCAAAATGCATGTCTCTACATAAATCAAACTATGCACTGTTCTACTAAAATACAAAAACACATAAACCTCATCATCGTATATAGAAGAGTATAGAGAGTTTCATACAAGGATATCTAGTCTACACTACTATTCATGAAAATATACAATAACCAAGCACTAAAGGATTTCTCCTTCTCTACTATCTCTCTTCATGCTTGTCTAGGCTCTTACACCTTTCACCTATAATTAAATCAAGTCAGTACATAACTGAGTGGGAAGCATTTACACTTTCCTTGCTAGATGGTCAACAAGTGCTACACTAGAGGAGAGGAGTGGGGTATAAGGCAACCCATAACCACTATTATTCTTATGCATGCTCAAAACAACACACACCATATCATCCATAAAGCTAACATACTATCATACAAGCATAGACAAAGCCACGGTCTAACATCATCTATCATGTTCATGTCATCATACCCAAGATATACCACAAATAGCCCAAGATCCACACAATCATAATCCAAACAGAACACCTATTCTCAACGATGTGACCCACAAACCAATTCTATCACATACATAGTGTATGTGGTGGCTAACATATCCACACTCAGTGTAGCATGTGAAACATTGCCATGAGTACTCATAATAGTCATTTCCTACAAAGTCTTTTATTAATCTTTTATTTATCTAACTGATGCTAGGCTCCATCAACCTATGACTTGCAACCACTGGCCTTTTGAAGGACTAGTGATAGGGATGAACATACCTATGCCACAGACCAACCATTGGGATGAACACACCTATGCTTCCCCACTCTCAGGATGAAGCCTAAGATAGGAGCCTCAATAATGCATCATAGTGGGGGATTACTCTATACTACTTCCAAGGTGCCTCATCACCAACTAGTCCACATCCTCATGTTACCACCACCCACCAATGACCATCACAAGCATCATCACAAAAACATATACACAATCTAGCTAGCTTAAGCCAACACATGTAAGAAGCATAACATATCCAAACAAACATAACTGCATTAACAAAATAAAACCAACAATGTTCCTTCCTCATGTCATGTGAGTTACTTTTTCTTTTGTTTTTATTTGAATTATTTATTATATATATTTTTATGAAACAATTTTCATAAGTTATTTATATTTTTCGTCTTTGCAACTAATACTATAAACTTTAATCATGTGTAATAGACACACTAGGACTTCAAATCAAAATATGTTTAAACCTACAAGATCATTATCATATGCTCTACACATTCATATGCCAAAACCACACCTAAAAATCATGCAACATAGTGCTCTAGTAAAAATTCCTACATACCAAAATCACACATAGAGCATAAAAACATACTGGATAGGTGCTCTTATAATCCAATCTAACACCCTTGCTAGCAACATCACTTTTTTAACATATCATACAAGGCTAGTGTACATAATCATGTTAGTTTCAATACCACAATGTAACACCTTACCTAGTAAGGGTAGGGTGATGCCTAGGATCAAGTAATCATAGAATGAAATCATGATAACTAAATCAAATAATGTGCAAAATAGATGATATCTAGTAATGTCAAATGGTACAAAGAATTCCTAACATATCAAAAACTAAATAGAACTATCACTTTATCAAAATGCATGTCTCTACATAAATCAAACTATGTACAATTCTATAAAAATACAAAAACACATAAACCTTATCATTATATATAGAAGAGTACAAAGAGTTTCATACAAGGATATCTAGTCCACACTACTGTACATGAAACTATATAGTAACCAAGTAGTGAAGGATTTTCGCTTCTCTACTTTCTCTCTCTATCCTTTTATAGGCTCCTGCACCTTTCACCTTGATGAGCCGTGAGGTACCCCTATACTCAACCATACGAATATGAGCATGTACATGAGATCCATTTGAACTCCACAAATAGACTAGTTGTGGCACATAGATAATTACACATTGATCGTAGTTCACTATCTTCCCACTTGGATTAGTATTTGCTTTGTCACATATAGTTTAGTCTAGAGTGAGGTGTATGATGTGATTTCTAATATTATGCTACTCCTAAAGACAATGAGAAATAACTTGAGTAGACTAATAGACAATGGAGAATAAAATCTAAGGTAGCCTAAGTTTGATGAGCATCCATCATTAATAATCTGTATGCATCTTGGACTTCGTGTACTACTTCTAGGATTACCAAGCACACATCACTCAAACCACTACTTAATATGCTACTAGGTTACCATGTAGTGACACTTAAATATTTGTGATTAATACATACCCATTCTACATTATCAATAGAAATAGAAAATGATAATAAATAAATATTGAATAAGAAATAATAAATAATAATCAATAATTAAACAATTAGAAACTAAGTGAATGTTATAATGATGGAATAATCTTGATCTTTATTGCCCATTGTGTGCATGTCCAAGTATGTCACACATGAACAAAGGTTTCGTATAATTACAAGCATCACACTATGGACATGCACTTGGGAAAAGAACTAAAAATTAACAAAAGACTCTTAACTCCTAATGACTAACTAATGAGTTACCCATAATTCCCTTCCTATGTGCCTAAGTGCTATATTTATAGACTAACACAGGAATCACAATATCATGTATATGATATCATTACATAGGCGGTGATATTGTGTACCTGATATCATGTATCTAATATTAGGGTCTAGTAAACCACAATTCATCATACCCCAACAATTGAATAAAAACTTGTCCTTGAGTCAAACAAAATGAGATACAAGTTCATTTGATTACATAGTGGATAGGTATGGGATTATGGACTAGTTATGGATTATTTCATGTCACAGTGTGAAATTAAACAAAAAAAATTGGAATACCAACACAAAATACAAAATTGTTGGAACTCATGTGGTTCCTAGTGGTGGTGGCTCCTCCATGGGCTTCTTCCCCTTATCCTATGCTCCAAGCTCTGGAAATGGATACCTCTAAAGGAGCACTTGAAGATTTTCTTCTTTTGTTTAGGGATTGTATGTCATCCATGCTAATGTTCTAATATTTGATAGAGTCAGCACCTCCTATGGACATGGTAGTTGTGGAAAAACCTGATTGGCTTTGACATACCAAGCTACAAACAACCGTCATTCCTCCTCGTAGGCTTTGGCTTTGTCTCTACATTCTTGATAATCTGTAAGCCATCAAGTCAAATCTTCTACAAAATCTTTCTAACCTTGGTATCTAGCTTTTACCACCTCCAACTCAGAATTTTCTACCTCCAATTTCTATAGTATCTTTTTATGTTCAACAAATTCTGCTTCATATTTTTCATAGGTGGTAGCTACCTTCTTTTCCAACTCAGTCCTTGGACATCTTACTAGTAACATGTCCAAGTTGGCATACAATTGGTTTACCAACTCCATGTATTCAGTGAGATCCTAGATCTACAGGTCTTGACTCTTTAATTTTTCTTGGTAAGTAAAGGTGTAACTATCCAATATGCCCTACCAGTTAGTGTTTTGAGCACTGAAAGCATTGATATGGGTCTTAGCCATATGCATCTCTTTTTCAATGATCTTCTTATACATCACCACCTAGTCTTGAAAATGTTCCTTCAATTTTTCATGTTGCTTAGCTTTATTTTTCCATGCACTTATTTCAATGGCTATCTTCTAACAGATGGCATGTACCTCCTCCATTTAGAGGATCCTTTTTTCTCTATGATGAGTGAGGAGGTACCCCTACACTCAACCATACGAATACGAACGTTACATGTGTGATCTGGTAGAACTCTAAGGACTAAGTGCTTACACGCCCTAATGGAACACTTAAGGTTAATCAATCGTTGTCCTCCCAAACTTACTTGTATTGTCACAATTGTATGGTTAAGTAAGTTTGAGGTATGTGATTTTTATAACTTTTATCTTTTTAACACCTATGCTAGTAGGGAAGGGTGAAGAGACTAATTAACTAACTATTCGCTAACTAAGTTCTAATTGTCCTAGAACCAATATTCATTCCCACTTTCCACACACACCCTAAACTAGTGTAACGCTATTGGGATTACCAAACACTACTCGTTACTGGGTTACCAAGCGTTACACACATGCTCAAAGCAGTCATACTAAATGCACTTAACTAGGAGAGTCAAGGTTGAGAGAGATTTAATTATCTAGAAAAGCGTTTAAATATTCAAAAATAATTAAGTCCTATTTAGCTTAGTCCATATGCTACAAGGTTTATTAGAAAGTTTGTCTTTATTATCGTACACAAATATGTGCTTAGGTAAAATTTGCTCGAATAAAAATCCGTTCACTTTGAGACTCCTACTATAGGCACATGGAAATTATTCTAACTCTAGAATGGTAAAACTGCTATATTTTGGCTAAGGGCTAACTCTAGATGAGTGAACAAGGAAAAGCTACCTCTTATTTATAGAACTGGCGACGGGCTGCGATATCACGTACATGATATCGTAGGGGTCAACACAATATCACAGATGTAATATTGTGTATGTGATCATGGTTGATGCAATATCGTGGCTCATCATACCCTCATGACTGAATGAAAACTCATCCTTGAGTTCCTTACAAAATATTAGGAAGGTATGGGACTATTGACTTGAATGACACTAATGGTAGATGGGGTGACATGTGAATGGATCATCACTACAATACATGAAAAAATTAGTGTTCATGATTGTAGCGACCGAAAACATTGACGGCTAGAAAACACCGAGGGGTCGGTGGGCATGACAGTTTTGGCCCCGTGCCCACGGGAGGGCTGTGCTGGGTGTGTGCAGATACAGGGTACCCTGAATGGTCAATTCGATCAGATAGGTACTTAATCAATGTCTATATAGCATTTTATGACATATATTTTGAAACGGGAACGAAAGTGCAATGTGATGCTTGAAAGTAAATAAGCGGAATGATACTCAAAAGTAAATAAAATAGGAAATGATGCAACATGCGACAATATCAGAAAACAAAGTAAAATATAGTTAGAAGAATCCACCACTCTGAAGCTACAAATTTGCTCTTTCAAAGTGGACACAATTGGTTGCATAGCGCGATGGAGTGTAGAGATCCCAAGAGTAACCAGGGTTCGTAGAGCAAAAAGGTTGTGCACTCGAGCACAGAATTTAGTGCTAACAGCATGGGGATTCTACCAAGGTAGTAGAAAGGATGACAAAATGTAATGTCAGCTGGGAATGCTCACTCTTCGCAGTGTCGAATAGAAAGCTTACAGTACTCAATGCGGCAACGTGCTAGAAGAGTGCTTGATTCCTTGAGTAGAAGAGGAATGAGACACTTGGCAAAATTTTGAACTAAGTAGAGTTTATATTGGAACCAAAGAGAGTGTTAGCCATAACGAGAGCTAGAGAGCTAGATGCAGAAGGAAAAAAGAGCGAAACCCTTTGAGTGTTGCTTGTCTAGGTATTTATAGCACCCAGGGCATGCAAAAGGGATAGTTTGGGTGCCATGTGCCTTGGACTTTCAATGACTTTCTTGTGCTGCATGTGCCAGTTTGATCATTAGATGCTCATGACTATTGTGACTGTGAGTCTATAATGTCACAACTGTGAGCCTGCCATGCTGTAATTGCACCATCAGCATCTAGAGATGTGTGCCAATGGTCTAATTAGGTGAGGTGCATTGATGTCACCAGACAACCCACATGCTTTATTGTGCTTTGTAGCGTAGCACATTTGGTGTAGTGCAACACCAATATGTGTGTTGCATTCTTGCTACGCTATGTAGTGTAGCATAGCATAGCAACCAACCTTAGTCATAGAAGCTTTGTCAATTTGCAAACTTTTACTTCCCGTAATGCAAGACTTGCGAACTTTGCTATTTTTGCCCCTTTTGAGTTGTCTTCTATCTCTTCCATAGGATTACTATGCCTTTCTGTGCCATGTAGCATAGCGTAGCATAGTAGCAGACAAGGTCTACTACTTCCTAATGGAAAGGGACATTGTTGAAGGACTTGGAATTGGGCGAAGAGATGGCTGTGAAGTTGTCGTCGTGCTACGCTACATCATGTGGCATAGGGTAGCATAGTGCCTTATTGTGCAATCATCTTCTGAAGCTTGCTACGCTACATAGCGAGGAGTAGCATAGCGTAGCAGACTTGATGACTTAGAAAACTTGGCGAACTATTTCTTGTGCACCCAGAATGCTACTACCAACTCCACGCCGTTTCTGAGCAGGCAGTCAGCTAGATAGGCTACTTAGGTGGATAGGCAGGATGACCCGTAGAACCTGTTAACATCTAAAGTAGAAAATTTGCTAAACTGGCTAGCCTGAATTCAGGCCATTCTCCTCCTGATGAACTACCATGCTAACGCCCAAATTATAAGGCTTGGTAAAGTAAGAGTGACCTCACAATTTTTTGGGATGTTTCATTGTCCCCTCTTTGTTGATGTCTGGAGAATAGGCTCGATAGACGTTGGCAAAGAATACAAAACACCGCAACATGCAAAATGCTAAGGTTGTTGCTTGGTGAGTGTCGAGACATTGCTTGGCCGCACTTCAAAGTGTTGCATTGGTTTTGTAGAGGTTAAGGCATAGAGAAAAAATGATCTCTAGTACAATCCCTCATTGGAGTGCTCTGAGGGACTCATCCACATTTTTATCTTTGGCTGGTGTTGTTCTTCATCCTCTTATAGGACAACCGTTTCCTTCACAGGATGAGTTGCATTACATCCGTGAAAGGTTTTGGCTTGCCTACAAATATGTTCCATGCGGAGAGCTGTGTTACGCATGTCATGGAACTTGCGTTGGTGTTTTCCAAGTGATGAGCTGTGTTACACACATCATGGAACTTGCACTGGTGTTTCCCAGGTGATGAGCTGTGTTATGCATGCCATGGGAGTTTGCACTCTGTAGTAGCCAAGCTAGCCGAGGTACTCACTTCATGATGAAGTAGCATTTGCTGCTATTGCGAGATGCACTTGCAAGGGAAAAGGCCTTACTAGCTGCTGGCATTGTTGTAACTCTTAGGCATCATCACTAGTGGGCGATGTTCCCAAGCAGGAAGGTTAGCAACGGCCTTGGCAGCACCGGTGTGGAGGAACTGGTCTTGAAGGCGCCGGGAGTTGCTATGGGTGTAGATGCTCTAGAATCCCTGCGAGGGGCTTGCATTCCTGGTTTAACTATGGGATCAGCTACCACATAGCTAACATCGTGCAAGCCCAGGTGTCAGCAAGGAGCTAGAGTAACAATATTGCAACTGGGCCACAATATTGCTAGTACTCCAGATGTGGGAACTAGCCCTAGAACCATCATCAAGGTAGTGGGTCATAGCGATGGTAAATTCGAAGGGCTAGTATAATGATATACAACATCTTTGGAGGGTCAACATGATGCCTAGGGTGGTGACATAGTGCATGCTCTAGACTGTGTTCTCAGTGTGTCGTGAACCATGTTTTGGAGCTACAATGACCCACCCACACATTGGCATCATGCCTGCTTGTTTGATGTATATCTAGTGCTGGTGCACACTGGGGATGCGACACAAACCCAGTTTAAGGTCTTGGTAGACCGTGTGCTAGTTTAGGGTCTCAACAGACCATTGTACTAGTTTAAGGTCCCAGCGGATCGTATATGCCAATTTATCATCATAGCGGACAAGCAATACTAGTTTTACATTGTATCAGGTGATGCTTAGTGCTGCTAGTTTATCGTCATTACAGACATTGTTCAGTGCTGATGCTAGTTTAACATCATAGTAGACGATGGTGGTTGCTACCATTGTGCTTCAAACGTAGTACAGCTTGAGATACGAGTGATTCACCAGGTTGGCGAACTTGTTGTCGTCCATGTCCGCTAGCTTGAAGGCTCCATTTTCAAAGGTTTTAGTGACCATGTAAGGGCCTTCCTAGTTGGCTGAGAATTTTCTCACGTGCTCATAGATAGCCTTGAGGATGAGGTCTCCCTTCTCCACTAGCCATCGATCTGATTCTGCACGGTGCTTATGTTGTTGCTTGATTTGGTAGTGCTCGATGCATCTCAGCATCTACACATGCTCCGCCTCCACTAAGTTGAGGTTGATGGTTCACGAATCATTGTTCTGGGATTCACTTACAACATTTGCAAGGATCATCTAGAGTGATGGTACCTACAACTGAAGGGTCAATACAGCTTCAAATCTGTAAACAAGACTATAAGGGATCTTACTTGTTGTTCTACACGTCATTCGATAGGCCCATAAGATGTAGAGGATTTGCTCATGCCACTACATTTTGCTATTGTTAGGCATCTGCTTCAGCAAGTTGATGATAGACTTATTTGTAGCCTCCACCTACCCATTCTCCTGAAGATAGTAAGGGGAAGAAAATGATTGTTTAATGCCTAGATTGCTATAGAAGGTTTGGGTTTCTGTACTACTGAACTATGGCCCATTGTTGGTCACAATAGTCATTAGAAGCCCAAACCTTATTACGATATTGTCTAGGATAAAATGGTAGATTTGTTGTGATGTCATCTTCCTTAAGGGAATAGCTTCCACCCACTTGTTAAAATACTTGGTGGTGGTGATAATGAAGCTATGCCCTATGGAGGACTTAGGCATGATAGGCCCCATGAGGTCTAGTCCCCATCTTTGGAAGGTCCACATGATTTGCGTTTGATGTAAGTCCGTAGGTGCTATGTGTATGAGATTTGCATATCTCTGGCATGTGTCACATGTCTTGACTTTAGACAAGTAATCACATTCCATGTGGGGCCAGTAGTACCCTAGGCATCTAATTTTGGCAGCCATAGCCCTAGGTGCTATGTGTCCACCGCATAGCCCATCATGTACTTCATTAACTAGCTTTCACACTTGCTCACCACCCAAGCATGCTAGCAATATCCCATCATAGGAGCGTCGGCACAGGGCATCATTTCCCATGAGCACGTACTGCTAGGCACGCTTACAGATTGCATCTCCCTGGGTAGATGTCAATCCTCCTAGGGGATCACCATGCTATAGATAAGCTTTAATGTTGGCATACAACTCCTAGGTATCTGTAGCACTGACAGATGCCACTTGCTCCACTTGAGTGATAGGCTCTACGCAGTCTATAATCAAGGTTGGTAGGTTTACCAGGGTATGTGATGGAATGTTTAACTTAAGGGTGGCTAAAGCATCTACCACGATGTTTTCGTTACATCACACGTGTTGCACATTTGTGGTTGCAAATTGTTTAAACAGGATTTTTTCTAAGTCACAGTAGGGTTGCAAGTGCATAGCCTTGCAGGTGTAGACCTCGATGACTTGATTCACAACTAGTTGTGAATCTCTCCGAACTACCAGGTTTTGTATGCATAGCACTTGGGTAGTTAAGAGGTCCCTGAGTAGCCCCTCATATTCTGCCATGTTGTTGGTGTAAGGAAATGCAAATCAATAAGGGAATGGAGCACTTCCTTGGAGGGGAATGTGATTATGGTAGCGGTGCTACCCCCTCGCACGGTTGAGGTACCATCAAATGTAAGGTGGTTTTGAAATGTGACAGGATGACGTGAACATTACTAACATATTTTTCTGGGAATTTGGGGTCTATGGTTGCCTGGTCGTCGATTGGCGAAGTCATGAGTTGGGTCGCTATGGCTTGACCCTTCATCGACGATTGACTTACATAGCATAAATCAAACTCCGTGGTTATTGCCTTCCATCGGGCTATCCTGTTACTTTCGTATAAGTTGTTAGTGATAGCCTGGAGTATGTTGCTCTTGCAAATGATATTGGTTGTGCTATAGAATATGTAATTCTATCACTTTTTTAGTGTAAACACTAGGGCCAGGCAATTCCTTTCCACTATGTTGTACTTTGCCTCATGCGCTATTAGCGCGTGACTTAGATAGTACACCAGTATCTTAGAACCATCATCCCCTTTCTAACACAATAGTGTGGCGATAGAAATGTCATAGGTGGCAAGGTAGATGAAGAAGGGTTTTTCCCTTGTGGTGGATGCATAGTCGAGAGGTGTGAGAGTTTCTTCTTCAGGTCATCAAAGGCTTGTTGATAGTAGGTTGTCCATTCGAAGCTAACTCCCTTCTTTAGAAGATGTTGCATGGGGTGTAACTTGTTAGTCAACCTTGCTATAAACCTTCAAATGAATTGCACTCTACCTTGCAAACCACATAACACCTTAAGGTTTGTGGGAGGCACTAGGTTGACGATGGCCTTGACTTTGTCAGGATCCACAAATATTCCAGCCTCCGATCCTACGAACCCTGGCATGCATCTAGTTTTCACCCCGAAGATGCACTTCTTAGGATTGAGGTGTAGTTCGTGCATTTGGCAGCATTTGAGGACTATACCTAGATCGCGTGGGTGATCAACTGCTTCCTTGGACTTGACTGCTATATCGTCCACATAGTCATTTAATGTTTCCAGGATGTAGTTACTGAAAATGTAAGTCATGGCTTGCTGGTAGGTTGCTCCAGCATTCTTGAGCCTGAAAGGCATCATGGTATAGCAGAAGGTTCACCATGGGGTCATGAAGGTTGTGGAAAATTGGTGCTCTAGATTGATGTAGATTTGGTTGTATCAGGAGAAACCATCCATGAAAGATAGTAGAGCATGGCCAGCCGTGGTGTCGACGAGCTAATCAATGCTTGGAAGTGGGAAGTCATCCTTGATCATTTCCTTATTCAAGTCCTAGAAGTCTATACAGATATGTATCCCTCCCATTTTCTTCAAAACCATAATGACATTGGACACCCACTCTAAATAGTCAACTGCGGGGATGAAACCTTCTTGGTATAGCTTGGTGATTTCATCCCTCATGACTAGTGCGATTTCTAGCTTAACTTTGCGAGCCTTCTACTTGACTACCTTCACGTGTGGGTCTAGGATGATGTTGTGTTGAATCAACCACAGATCTTGACCCAGCATATCACTGTACAACCATGAAAAAACACTAATGTTATCTTGCAAAATCTTAGCTACACTTTTGCGCATTTGTGTGTCTAGGAGGAAGCTAAGTTTTAACGTTTTCATCTTCCCCTTTGACATGTTCACAGGTGTCTTAACAAGAGGGTCCTCCATTACATCTTTGGCCTCTAATTCTAGAGATTTGAGTAGATGCTCGGGCAAGTCTGGGGATGCCTCTAAGGCTATTATAGTGCTAGTCATGGTCAACCTCCAGTCGATCATGTCAGGGTTCGACTATCTTGTGAGCTTACCCTATGGCCTTGCTATCATTAAAGGCATGGAAAGGTCACGGTGGATTCCCATCTCCCACTTGACCTGCCATCATAAGATGAAAGCCTGGTTAAGAAATTCTTGTCAGAGATATTGTGTGATGGCAATTTGCAAAGCAGCGACAAGATTTCAAGTTTGTCATTTTAAGGTTATGGCAGACCGTCAGGGCATAAGAGCGTAGGACTGCAAGAGCATAGAACTCCTAAAGGTGTAAAAGTACTAATGTGAAGCCATGTGGCTCTCGATATGAAAATGCAAAGGTGCTAGTTTAGTGTCATCTAGGATTGCCAAATTATGACATGCAAAATAATAGTATGTGAAACTGGAAACTTGTGAATACAAGAAGTGCCAAATCATTAATGTGAAAAATACGAACTACAGACATGAAACTGTTAGAAATTGTGATATTAACTCTATGGAAGAAGATGTGAAAACTACCCATGCAAGTATGTGGTGTTGTTAGTTTAATGTCATTGCGGACTGTTAGGGAAGCAACCATGCTAGGGCTGTTTAGTTTGAGGTCTTTTTAGACCGGTCATAGTGCGATTGGTAGGATTACTAGTTTAAGGTATTTTCAAACCCTTAATTAGAAATAAATATATTTTTGTTTTGTTTTCAGGAAGGCAAGTAGCTAGATTGAATCATGTTAAGGCTTTAATGCTAATAGTGCTATGATGTCATGGCGAGCATGTTATGCTATATAGCGTGCTTCGCATTAATTGGAGAGAGAGAAAGAGAGGCAAGTTTCCCTGCTTTGTCATTATGGCTATAAAGAGGGGTTAAACCCTAGAAATTTTTCCATTTTTAAGGTAGGAGTGCAAAGCCCACATCAAAGCACAAGGTGATTTTGGAGCGCAGAGCGTTTGTGTCATTTGGCTAGTAAAGCAAGCTTTTCCAATGAAAGGTGTAAATCTTTAAATAGGACAATGGCCCCTAAGACCCATCTAGCACTTGCAAGGGTTGAGGAGGTGAATAAGACCCTAGGGCATGTGCCACAAGCACGCGTTGCATCATGACAGAGCACACCATTGACCCAGTAGATTACTGTGTATCCTCTGCTTCTTCATTTTTTTTGCGCTTTCAGTTGTCCTATGCTCTTGTTTTGTGTCCCATTTTTTTTGTGTTCATTCTTAGTTATCTATGTTTTATGTGGTCATATTAATTTAACCTCTGCATCACTACCATCACCATCTTGGCCATGGAGAATGTATGAACATTACGTTGTGGATGCATGCAAGGCCGCTGAAACCGCCACCACCGTGGTTGTCATAACCACGGGGGCTGGGGTAGTTTAAGTTGCTCAACCCTAGCATGCTATAACATAAAACTCTTGGGAGGGCTAGGCCATGTATGATGTGCCAATGTGACATGTGTTCTATTAGAGTATGTTGTTCAACTACTTTATTGCTATGCTAGACTTACTTGCATGTTCTTGCTATGCTAGGCTTTCACACCCTTGCTATGCTATGTATGGGCAGAGGGTTATGCTACATTATGTACATGAACCGCTAGACTTTGCTACGTTGCACATGTACTGCCTTTTAGGTATGCTGCTAACATTCGTTGATTGTGGCATGTAGGGTGGGGCCGAGGTCCAGGCTAATAGTTTTGGACATCCGAGGGGTCCTATACCACGTGAGCAGACCTGTAGCCAATGCCCCTCCTCCCCATATACGTATGGGAGAGTGAGGGGTCTAGTTCAGAGAAGGGGCACATGACTTCTTGCAGTTTCTTCTCAACCACTTTAGTGTGATTGTTTGGTCCTCCTTGGAGAAGGTGGAGTCATCCAGCATAATAGAAGCCATGTTACCTGGGGCAAGTCATGCCATTTTGAGGTTTTTTATCGATGGAAAAATTGTGAGCAAGTAGGGAAAGGGGTCTAGCCAATGCTCAATAGGATTAAAGCATTTAGCCCAAATCTGGGACATGCCTGAATACAACTGTTATCACCAGTATAACACACTATTTCTTACACGTTACATGGCAACGTGCTTTCAGAACCCATAGGGGACTATCTATTATGCTGGCTAGTGAGTTTTGCAACCTAGCTCCCCTATGTTGTGCAACACCGGCCATATTGGACTAATGTTAATGGCATGTGCTTGTCACCAGGTTCTATATCAATGATGAGGGAGTCCATGACCGATCGGGTCTGCTGGCTATAGCATAACTAGCCCTGCAGGAGTTCTCTTCTACTAAGAACCTACGAGTGGGCGTGATCGATCAATGCAGGGGGGAATACCATACCTACCTAGGCAAGTTTCACATCGTCTACAATCAATGTAAGGAGAAGGGTTGGCTGGATAGGGAGTAGGAAGAACCCTTCAAGCTGGTCACAGTTGAAGAAGCTATGATGGCTGAACTCCCATTGTTCCCATTACCATATAGATCCAGTGGGTCAAAAGGTAGGTGGTGCATGCTCAATTTTTTTTTGCAATCCATGTATTTTTTGTGTTTTTATGCTAAGTATGTTTCATGGAAATTATTGCAGGGGTGGAGAAGCCCTAGGAGGTGATGGTGGTAACCACCGAGACGTAGGGGGCAAACATCTATTTCAAATACGACGAAGTAGTAGCATGTCAGTGCTGGTTGGACTAGAGGGCCCTGGACTCCTTAGTCAAGAATGTCCAAAAGGTGGGGCTTATGGACGTGTTAGTGGCCCTGAATCCCAGCATTTTGGCCATCAAGATGCTTTCTCTGGTCAAATCCTTCTCTAAGAGGATGGACCATTTTCGCACACACGTATGGGATGTGTGGGTGGTCATTGAAATCAATGAATAGTTGTTTATGGACCTATTTGGTGTTCCTCTTAATGGCGTCCCCATAGGGTTGCAATGCAAGCAAGAGTTGACCCTTATGAAGAAGGACATTGAGGAGTGGTTGCGACTTGTTAAGGAGCGAAAGGGGTTCCCCATGGATAAACTTAAGGGTGGACCCACCATGGAGATTTACCTAGTCTTTCGTGCCCACGCATTCCCCCAAATGCTCACCCAAGGGAAGGTCCTAGGGCTCAAGCAGGCTTGAATAATGTGGGAGGTAATGGAGGAAGCGGCCCATTATGACTAGGCCAACTTCCTATGTAAGGGCTTGCAAGCTGATATTTTGGGACTCTATGAAAAAGTAGAGTCCCACTCCAACATACACTATGCCTTATACATAGGCCATTTGAAGCTCTTTGCAGAGTTTCTGGTGGTTCAAGAGGATGGATCCTAGGCCGTAGAAGATCATAACTAGATTCCCAAGCCATGGATTTGCCAGATTCTCTGGACCACATGAGCTCAAGATCTCCTATAAGTAGTCGAGGAGTCATTGTCTGCAATGACTAGAGGTCTGGCAGCTCATAGCATTCGTGGCCAAGACAGCGTAGGAGAGATGCCACCTGCTATAGGTAGTAGCATGATGCAAGGAGAACATCTCATAGTCGAGATCGTGCCCAAGGAGTTGCGAAGGAAGAGACCTCCCCGAGCCAGGGAAACCCTTCACATGGAGGAAGAGGAGGGATGAAGGTTGTGGCTTAAGCTGCAGAGGAAGCAACCCCGCACTGGTAAACATTTTTCATGTAATGCTTACTTTGCTATTATTTGCTACGCCATGCTACGCTAGATGGTGTAGTGTAGCATAACATCTTCTCTGAGCTAATTTGTTTCAAACTAATGCAAACATGCTTCTTTGCCAGTAGAGGAAGAAGAAGAAGAAGAAGAAGAAGAAGAAGAAGGTGATGAAGAAATGTCGATCCTTAAGATGAGGGCGGTGAATGATGATGTGGGGGCTCTAATTTCGAAGGAAAGGGCCCTGGTTAGAAATAAGGGAGCTCTTGTTTCTAGGGCAGTGGCTCTAGTCATTAGGGAACCTCCTATCAATGAAGAGGCACCTCCCTCAAATAAAAAAGATGTTGGTCTCCTAAAAGGGAAGGCACCAGTGCATGAGGAAGAAGCCTGTGTGGACTTAGCAGGGCCCTCCACCAAGGCCACCGCCATTATCTTGCATCAACAAGAAGAAAGATTGTAGCCAGACACTGGTGAGTTTGGAAACACATCTACCTTATTGCAGTCCATTTTGGCTATTGCTAATAGGCTTAGTCATGTAACAGGTGCTATTGTCGATGTTGTGGGACCCCCTCATATTCATGCAGAGTCATGGGCTAAGATCCCTAACAAGTTTACATTCGTGTAGGGACTTTTTGATGACATGATCAAACACCTTTAGCAGGCGGACCCTAATGTAGGTAAGTACTAGTATTGAATGCTCCTTTGTTGTTACACTAAAACTTTTGAATTCGTTGATTTTGCTATGCTAATGCGATTGCTATGCTCTTCGTGTTGTCGTAGCCTCTCGGCTTAAATGGGACCTAGCACAACCCATGAAAGTTGGCTTTGTACCTACACTCTCACCTGATGTTACCAAGGTGTCTCATCACATGTTCGATGAGGCTTACAAGTGCATTTTGCACTAAGCATGCTCTCTGTAGGAGTATAAATGTGTCAACGAAGACCTATGGAAATGGGTCTAGAGGGATAAGCAAAGAGAGGCTGAACTGATCATTGATGTGGAGGATCTCAAGTCGAGGAACCAATTCCTCGTAAATCATAACCCTGATGTTGAGGAATGGTGCAAGGCTATAGACGACTATGCTAGGTTTTGGACTATTGTTCGTCAGAACGTCAAATCCACCAGCGAGATAGTCGAACAGCAAATGCAAATGGACTTGCTAGCCCAGAAGTGTTAAGACATGAAAGATATCAGCGCCAAGGTTTTCAAATGGGGGTGAATCCAAAGAAATCACAAACACGTATACAAGCTAGAGAATGATACCCATCGAAAACTATACAAAGATGCTGTTGTGGAGGCATTCACGTATAAAGCATTCGTGAATGCCATCGGCACTTCTGAGGTCTACGCTAAGTTCAAAGAGCAGGTGAAGGTTATGGAATCTCTTGACTTGAAAGTAGACCTTCCTACAGGAGAGATCACAACTGCCCCCCTTTCCCTGGGACCTCTAGTATGGATGACCATGGAAAGGGAGGGAGTCGCCACCACGAATGCTAAACCTAGCGACAGGCATTGGATGGACATCATGATAGAGGAGATCTGGCATCGCCTCAAGCTCGGTCTAGACTGGATACATTTTGAGACCAACGCAGGCACCTCTCAAGTTAGTCACTTTACTGTGTAGATTCTTATGCTATGTTGTAGTTTACATTTGTTGCCCTAACTGACCACTCCATTCCTATGATGCAGGCTCCAGACGAGGGTGCAAGGCCTATGAAGGAAGGGAATGAAGAACTGATGGAAGGCAACACAAGGGGGATGATGCATAGGCAGTCGAAATGAAGGTAAGCGATGAAGGCGATGCAAATAGAGACGATCCATGATAGCATGGGATTTTCTTTTGAAGTTTTTGAAATGTTGGAATTTTGCAAAAGTTTGCAAACATTGCCAATAGGTGAAAGTTTTGAATAAAATGAAAATCTTCAAAAAAGAAATTGATTTTGTGTTAACTTGCATACTATATAAAGATTTCATGCTTTCTTATGCTAATTTGAAGCCATCTTGGGCCATTTCATAACATGCCAAAAGGACTATATGTTAACAAAGCGAAAGCAAACCATGCTAGTTTTAGGCCATTTCGGGCCATCGCCAAAAGAGATAGCACGTTAACAAAGAAAAAAATGATGATGTTAGTTTTAGGTCTTTTCGGGTTGTTTTAGGCGCAGCCATGCCAAAAGGACAGCGTGTTATCAAAGTAGCAATTCCAGAAGGACAACATGTCATCAAAGTAGAGAAACAACAAATGCACAAGGGATGGCAACCAACCAGGAAGCAATAGGGTTGCTACGCTATGCGTAGCTGCCTCTTGATCCATCGTGGGTTGATCAAAATGTAGGGCCAAAGTGTTTCACTAGGGCTCTCATTCACATCATCGTCCTCCAATTCAAACGGCAACTCAACCCATGTGTTTTCTATTTGGGAGTCAACTCACTGGGCCGATCCTTCCGTTGAATAGTTAATGCATGTGTGAGTAGGTGCCTCGTTCTCTGAGGTTGTAACCTCTAAGCCCTGCTCCGTATCTACGTTACTGATTACTTACGTTGCTACTTAATCACCATGGATCACCACCTCTCTACCTGCATGTGGTAAGTAGATTTCCTGGTGTATAGGCTAGGAGACAACCCTAAGTTGTGCTAACCATGATCTTCCCAAGATCAAGTTAAACCCGAGCATTTCCTTGACCACGATGAACGTTGCATCTATGGGGAACTGATCCTCTACTATGAAGTTTACGTGAACTGTACCTTTCACCAGGACACGTACCCCATTGAAGAACCTCAAACATGACGTTGTTGTGGGTTTGATCTAGTTGACCAATTCCAACTTATCTAGAATAGGAAATGGAATGACGTTTGTGGTAGCCCCATCATCAACGTGTACCCTTCGGATCCAATGTTGGCTGACCCAAATTGTGATGAAGAGAGGCACCATAGTCACCTAACCCCCTTCAGGGTCTTCCCTAATGGCGTTGTCACTGAAATTCATTTGAGGTGTCATGGACTTCATGGGTACAGAGGGGAGCATAACCAAATGAATTGCTTCCTCTTTTACTAGCATGTTCTCATCGACTCGAACCATCATTAACATGTAGATTAAAGCCTCATGGTGGGGTATAGATGTCATGATCATGTCGTACAAGCTCAACGTGATATTTTTCTTTAAAGCTTACATAACTTGGGTCAAGATGTCCAGAAGGTCTTGGCCACCCCCTTTTTTGATGCTTTCCACCTCTCCAATTCATCCAAGAAATGAATCTTCTGAGGAGAGGTGACTTTGAATCTGGTTTCAAATCCTTGTCAATAGGGTGATGCAGGCTACATAGTTATGTCGACCTTCATCTTTGGGAGCGAAGGTCCAGACACAAGGGGTGAAGGCATAGGCTTGGGGATACCCTTGATGGTACTCCCCTTCAACGTCTCGTCCACCCAGTGTACTGCTCGCCTTAGTGGACAAGGAGGTTGTTCAGCTTTGTTGTGCGAGATAGGGGCCATCGAAGGCATCGGCCGCCTAATGACAAATGGAGCTAGAGGCATTAACTGATGGGGCCGCGTGGCTCTGCTAACAGGTGGCGTAAAGCTGGATGCCTGTGGTGGGACTTTCAGGATGAATGGCTACTGTGGGCTTGGGCCAACCGCCGGTGGTGCTGGTGCACTACGCTGAGGCACACATACCACAAATGGTTCCTTGGGTGGCCTAGGATCACCGTCAATATTGATAGCATTAATGATGTAACCAGCATTGCTGGCATTGAGGGGATCTATGTAGACAAACATAGACTAGTTTTTAGGACACACTGGGTTGCTTTTGTCCAGCACCAGCTTTCCCTCATCTATTAATCTTTGGATGTCATCCTGCAATGATAGATAATAATTCGTGTTGTGACCACATTGTTGGTGGTAGTCACAAAATCTATCTAGTTTGAAACCCTTAGGAACTGCAGGCTCATTGGGCAGGGCCAAATAGGGATTCCTAAGGAGCTTGCAATAGCGTTGATGCCTTACGTTTGCCTCTTCTGACATTTTCTTATGTTGGATGTATCCTGCTGCCAGCAATTGCTTCAAAAGCTCTAAAGGTTTTAGAGGTAGTGGGGTGTACTTTGAATAGTCTTTGTGCTCAAATTTTGGTTTGGTTTGTGCAAATGTCTCGGGCATAGGTGTAGCAGGTTACGGCCTGTGGCCCGGTTTGGGCATAGGGTTAGTTTCTTACATGGTTGATTTCTTGCTATTCTTGCTAGGTTTGGGCTTAGCCTCAATTGCCATAGCAACGACCGTGGTTGTTGGGGCTTTACCCTTTTCCTTCTTTGCGAAGGTTCTTTTGTAAGTGATATAGGCTAGGTTTTTACTTGCCTCGGCCGCATCCTGTATGCTCTTGGTTTGAGCAAAAGCCTGACTAAGAGAGTGAGGAGCAAGGTAGTATAGTTTCAACTTGATGAAGTCATTCACTACACCCTTCAAGATGACTAGCAAGTTGGCCTCCATGATGGGCTCGTGGATTTTGTTAAGGGTTGTGCTCTAACATTGAATGAACTTTTGAACTGGCTCTAGAGGGTCTTGCTTTTTGCTCACCAACTGATCCAGCATGGTTTTTGGCTTCAAGTTATACTTGAAGCGTGTCACAAATTGGGTCAACAGCTCTTCCAAAGTTGAAATGGATGATAGTGGCAATGCATAGTACCAATCCAAAGCTTTTCTGGCTAAGGACATGGCAAAGACGTGAATGATCATGTGTGGCCACTGTTGCAATAGCAAAGACTTAGACCTGAAAGTAACAAGATCCGCGTTGGGATCCCCTTTCCCATTGTACTTCGTGAAGTGTGGGAGAGACATCCCTGGGGCTAATGTCAAAGCAGGGATTGCAGGGTTGACAGGGTTGCCCTGGTAAAAGTCCATGACTTGTACTATGTTAGACCCAATAGCCTTGAGGTGTTTTATTTCCTCAATGAGGGTCTGGATGAGCTAAAATGCTTGGTCTAGACCCAGCAATGTTGTAGATGGTTGGGGTTCTATGGAGGTAGCCCTCACATGTGGCATGGAAGGAGTGGCGATGTGACCCATCGATGGCACTGTCGGGGTGACACCCGTGAGCGGTGCTGCATAGGTTATCCACCACCTAGAAGGTGGTGTTGTTAGGGAAGCAACCACAAGTTGGGCTGCCAGATGGACCACTTGTGTCATCGGTAGCGTAGAACATAGCCCCATGTTGGGTTGTACCATCTATGAGGCTTGGTGTATTTGAGAACGCACATAGTGAGACATCTGCGACGATTGTAGAATAGGCAAAGAAGTAAATGGGGCCCACCATGTGGATGGGCCGAGGCCCACCAAAGTGGGTGGAACTGACGTGAATGTAGGAATAGAGGAAGAAGTCATGTATGTTTGTGAAGTTGGTATGGTATGCACATGTGGCATGGTAGCTACAATTGGCGTATGCTACCTTACAGGGTTTAACTATTGAACAGCTTGCGGAGGGAAACTAATTATAAACGGAACAGGAGAAATAGGTGAGAGTGGTCGTTGAAACACCGCGCGATTGGTGTGGCCACCCATAGCAGCAGTAATTGTGGGTTGCAAAAGCGTAGGCATAATTACAAAGGTAGCGGTAGCAAACACCGATTTGACCTAGAAGGACTAGGTAGGAGGGATAGGAGCGGGGTCAATTGGACCTCCCTCATCCAATTGGGAATCGAGTTCATCCTGACCATCTTGGAAATCATCATCTTAGTTGGAAGCTATGTCTTGTTGCTACCTAAGCCTAGCCAACTGGATTAGTTGGTCTAGAAGCCTTCGGTATGCTTGTGTTAAAGGTAGAGAAATGCCAGGGATAGGAAGAAATTCCTTCCCATTGTAGTAAGCGAACTTGAAGCTGCATTTTTCTTCGAGTACATGTAAATCCAAGGGAATATTTTCCAGCACCTTTGCGCAGAGGAAACTATAATGCTCATGTTACTGGGATAATCCCTTAGGCCCTCAATTTTGGATCCTGAGAGATCAACGCATTTCTTACATTGGATTTAGTGGTTGTTCAACACCAGTAGTGCCTTGAACCATGATGGGGGCTTCAACGTTAAAGGGAACATCCACATTGAATGTATTGGCAGCAGTAGTTGAAAAAGCCATTGTCAAGAAAGTAGTTATGTAAGTAGTTATGCAAATAGCTATGCAAAAAAGCATAAAATCTATGCAAAAAAGTGCGAATGAGACAGGAAACTAGAAAACAACAAAAAAGAAGGCTTTAAGTCTTGCCGAATTCCAGAGGAATCGTTGAGACAACCAACCTACACCACATAAGGTGTAAACAACCACAAACAGGTGTTATGTTTACACCAGTGTGCGATAGGGTACAGAGCGCGTGCAAGACCACCATAAGATAGGAAAGCTAACCAGCAACCAAGAAGGCTTTGTGTCTCACAGGATCCCTAAGGCATCGTTGAAGCAACCACTCTATACCATGCGAGATGGGGTATAGAACGCATGCAAGACTATGAGATGGGCAAGTTAACTAGTGCACAAGCAAGATTCATGTCTTACAGGGCTCTAGAGGAATCGTCGAAGTGACCGATCTGTACCACACACGATAGGGTATAGAATGCATTCAAGACTACCATAAAATGGGCTAGTTAATAGGCAATCAGAGGCCTTGTTTTCTATGGCGCTCCTGAGGAATTGTCGAGGTGACCAATCTACACCATGCAAAGTACAAAGAACTATGGAAGGCTTTCATGTTTATGCTTATGCGTATCAGGGTGCAGAAAGCTCACAAAACTACCGTGACATGCAGAAAAGGCACTAAAGGACCCTCCTTTTAGCGCTAGAAAACTGTAGCGATCGAAAACATCAGTGGCTGAAAAACACCAAGAGGTTGGCGGGCACAACAGTTTTGACCTCATGCCCGCGAGAGGGCCATGCTGAGTGTGTGTGGACATGGGGCACCCTGAATGGTCTGGTCGATCAGATAGGAACTTAATTGGCATCTATATAGCCTTTTGCAACATATATTTTGAAATGGGAATAGAAGTGCGATGTGATGCTTGAAAGTAAATAAGCGGAATGATACTTGAAAGTAAATGAAATAGGAAATGATGCAACATGCAACAATATCAGTAAACAAAGTAAAATATAGTTAGAAGAATGCACTGCTCTAAAGCTACAAATTTGCTCTGTTAAAGTGGATACAGTTGGTTGCACAGCGTGACGGAGTGTAGAGATCCCGAGAGTAACCAGGGTGCGTAAAGCAGATAAGTTGTGCACTCGGGTGCAAAATTTGGTGCTGAAAGCACGAGGATTCTACCAAGGTGGTAGAAAGAAACACATAATGTAATGTCAACTGGGAATGCTCACTGTTCACAGTGTCGAATAGAAAGCTTACAATACTTAGTCTTGCAACATGCGAGAAGAGTGCTCGATTCACTAAGTAGAAGATGAATGAGACACTTTGCAAAATTTTGAACTGAGCGGAGTTTCTATTGGAACTAGAGAGAGTGTTAGCCAGAAAGAAAGCCAGAGAGCCATATGTAGAAGAAAAAAAGAGCTAGACCCTTTGTGTGTTGCTTGTCGGGGTATTTATAGGACCCAGGGCACGCGAAAGGGACTATTTGGGTGCCATGTGCCTTGAACTTTTGTTGAATTTCTTGTGTTGCATGTGCCAGTGTAATCATTATATGCTCATGACTATTGTGACTATGCATCTGCAAGGTCGCAACTATGAGCCTGTCATGCTGTAACTACACCGTTAGCGTCTGGAGACGTGTGCCAACGATCTAATTATGTGAGGTGCATTGATGTTGCTAGACCACCCACATGCCTTCCTGTGCTTTGTAGCATAGCACGTTTGGTGTAGCGCAGCACCAATATGTGTTTTTCATGCTTACTATGCTATGCTACACTACATAGCATAGCATAGCGTAGCAACCAACCTTAGTCATAGAAGCTTTGTTGATTTGCAAACTTTTACTTCCTACAATGCAAGACTTGCGAACTTTGTTGTTTCTACCCCTTTTGAGTTTTCTTCTATCTCTTCCACAGGATTGCTACACCTTGTTGCACCATGTAGCTTAGCGTAGCATAGCAGCAGACAAGGTCCATTGCTTCTTGGTGGAAAGGAACATTGTTGAAGAACTTGGAATTAGGCGAAGGGATGGTTGTGAAGCCGTCATTGTGCTATGCTACGTCGCATGGCATAGGGTAGTGTAGTGCCTTGTTCTGCAATCATCTTCTGAAGCTTTCTATGCTACATAGCAAGGTGTAGCATAGCGTAGCAGACTTCATGACTTAGAAAACTTTCTAAACTATTTCTTGTGCACCCATAATGCTATTGCCAACTTTGCACCATTTCTGCGCAGGCTATCGACTAGACAGGCTACTTAGGTGGATAGGCAGGATGACCTATAGAACTTGTTAACACCTAAAGTAGAAAATTTTTTGAACTAGATAGCCTAAATTCAGGGTGTTCTCCTCCTGATGAACTACTATGTTGGCGCACAAATTGCGAGGCTTGGTGAAGCAAGAGTGACCTCACAATTTTTTGGGGTGTTTCAATGACAACAAGAGTGAACACTATACACATTTGACATCCAACCTTATTTGACAGCTGAGAGAGAAGAGAGAAGAGAAAGAGAAAAGAAGAAGTTGGTTGCTGCTAATGACAAGATTACACTTTTCGTTGTCCATCCATAAGCGCATCATCAATCTTGTTCCTTGCATAACTACTTTAGCACCAATCGATTCCAAATGTTCCTTCAAGATCCAATCCGTTGTTGTATGATTACCATCTACACACACAACATAATCTGATATTAGCAAGGGTAAATGAAGCACAATGCAGTTAATACCTTGCCTTAGTGTAAGGTCCATTGGTTGAGTTATAACATGGCTAATGCAGATCTGAAGATATAATACTGGTAACTACCCAAGGTGTAGGGGTTAAGAGAAAATCAAAAAAATTGGACTAGGAACCCCATGACTGAGAGCAAACCTTTGGTAGAGAGAGAATGGAAAAATGGTAAGGAATAAGAAA
>MNCI01001240.1:5341-37491 GCA_015680685.1 Gnetum montanum
ACTACTAGACGAGGTAACAAGATAACTAAAAATGAAATCACTCATCCCTTCTCTGTTTCTCTACCACTTACCCAAATTAGTTTTACCCTCTTGGTCAAGTTTGCTCTTTCTTTGTTTGTTCATGGTGTTTTTGAGAAATAAATCTCTTGCATAAATAACACTAAAAAATGCCATGAACAAACAAAGAAAGAGCAAACTTGATCAAGAGGGTAAAACTAAATTGGGTAAGTAGTAGAGAAATATAGGAGGGATGAGTGATTTCATTTTTAGTTATCTTGTTACCTCATCCAGTAGTCAGGCTTGGTTAACATCATTTTTTTTAAATCATCTCGGCTAATTGATATATATATATATCTAAGCTAGTGATTATTCAATTTTTAAGCTTTCAATTGTCTTTTTTATTCTTAGCTTTAGGACATTTTTTCTTTTTCTTGACATCTCTTTTCTCAAGTAGCAGAGGACAAACATTAAATAAATGTCTTCATAATGACAAAATTTACAAGAACTACAAATATTATAATATGTAATTGGTTGATTGTAATTGGTTGATTTTATGCAATACTAATTCCTTTATAGGGTTAAGAAGATTGATTTCAGCAAAAAAAGTGTTTATAGGAACAAATGATGTAGAAATAGATTCTGTATGACTAATGGGATCAAGAAGACTATTAATTTCCTTTTCAAATATCTAAAAAGTCAATGAAAGATTAAATAGCTTGACAAAACATTGAATTTTTGAATATGCTTACAATAGGACA
Source organism: Gnetum montanum (assembly GCA_015680685.1). NCBI lineage: Eukaryota > Viridiplantae > Streptophyta > Gnetopsida > Gnetales > Gnetaceae > Gnetum > Gnetum montanum. The sequence goes on from MNCI01001240.1 coordinate 6,100, forward strand.
TCAAAATTATGAGTCCAAGAACAACTAATCAATCTTGCATGCTTATATATAAAAAAATTTATATTTAGGGCATGTTGCCCCATTGAAGCTTACCCTAAATGACTTGAATGTTAGTCTTTTGCATCACATCACTTACCAACAAATCAAAAATAAAATTATAAGGTAGGTATCCCAAAATATGAATTAACACATATAGTGATCTAATATCACCTATTAGTGACATGTATACATCATGATGGAAAACAAAATCATGCATTTTAGTTGCATCATCATCAATACAAGAAGACGTCACAATTTTTACTCACCAACTTATAAACATGTATTCTAAGAATTAAGAAATTTTTTTGCATTTATAGAAGATGCAAAAAGTTTATCATCACTTGATGAATTTTAAATTAATTTAGAATCCCCCATAGCAGAATTCTAATGAGATCAAATTTGTTGGAAAACATGAAAGAGAAAGAAATCAAATCTATTGGAGAAAAATCATATTTAAATGAGAAATATCAAACTCAAAAACCTTTGAAAAATCTACTTGAAGTGGAGAAAGAAAGATCAAGTATTACCACCAATATTATAATAATTAGAACATAATTTCATTATGGCCAAGCTATGATTATATTGTTTAAGTAAAGAAGAGAATTATGTAAAAAGAAGTCTCTAAAACATTAATCAATATGTTTTTGCTTTCCTTATTTTTATTTACATTATATTTTCAAATATTATAAATATCTATATGTAATAAAAATTTAGATTAAGGATTTTTCCTACCTTCACTATGATGATTAGGGGTTATGATTGAAAGAAGGTAAACACCAAATTTAAATCTTGTTATTGTAATATGAAAGGCAAGTTAAATTCATAATCAATGTATTTTTTCTTAGATGTTGTAACTAATTGTATTTATTATAAGATTGACATGGAAAATCTAAAACTTAAGAAAAAGAAGCATTTAAAACACGGAGAGAGATCCTAAGACCCTAAGATGAAATCATTTAATGATCAATGGAAATTTAGAAAAAGTAGTTTGTGATGTCACCTTTCCCCAAACTAAAACTAAATTTTTTCTTCCATCCATTGATGGTCAATGCACATGAAGGTGTTTTGTGTGCATTATGCGATGCATAATTCATTTTACATTACACACAATTGCACAACTGAAAGTCAAACTATGCATAATTCATTTTACATTACACACAATTGCACAACTGAAAGTCAAACTATTGTAGCTATGATGGTATGCCAAATATGTATCATTTGAATGTCTAATCTAAAATTTTCCATGTACCAAACATAAAACTTCACAAAACCAGACAAAATTCATCATGTGCATGGGTTGTACTATGTACTTTTTTCATACAACAAAATGCAACACATAACATCACTCACAATGATCACATGCATAATCCATGAAACTCTATTTGCTTTGCCAAACCACACTAATGTTAAAATGCCTTTTCCAAAATTTTGGTATCTATAACTTAGTGTTGCCCACTGAAGTCAAACATATGACCTAGATTTTCCATGTCAAAAGTATTACTACTAAGCTACAACCTCATTTTAGGTTTTGATATCTTTCCCTTTACCATTCAAAAAAAAAAAAAACAAACAAAAAACAAAAAACAAAACAAAAGTTGCTTGTCCATTGACCAAAGGCATTATATGTTTAATTGGCTACATTGAATTCACCAACTTTAAGAGAAGAAATGATAGATAGATTGATTTGATTCATAGAAATGTGGGATCTAATTTTTTTTATAGTGAATCTAAATTTGCTCTCTTCAATTTTTCTCCAATGGATTTAATATCTCTAAAATTTCAATATGGGGCATTCTAAATTAATTCCAATTTCTTCAAAAAATACTAAAAATTTTGTTGCTTATATTGATGTAGAAATTTTTGTTAATTATAATAATGCAAAATTATGAGCTTATGTGCAAAAATTTGAGACACATTCTTTTAGTGATATCGATGCAAATAAGATACTTGATGTATATTAGTTACTAGTAGTTGATCTTACAAAACAATATATATTCATTCAAATGTGGGATTACCTACCTTGTAATCAAAGTTTAACTTTGTAATTAAAGGTTGGGATGTAAAAACATGATACTAGGATCATTCATACTAGGTATTATTCTCATTTTTTGCTTGTTAAGCTAATCAATGCTTTAATGGTGAAGTGCCCTAAATATATAATTATTTATATATAAGTATGCAATGTTGATAATTTGTTAGTGAACTATAGATTTTCATGTCAAACCTTAAGAATATTCTAATGTTTTATGTTTTTTATATTTATTTAATTTTTAGGTGATTTCTCAAAAAATTTAAAAATAGATTTGTAGCTTTGTTGGTCCCATTAACTATATTTGACTATATTTCCATACTACTTGGTTATCGTAGACATTTTTTGTTGAAATTACTCTTCTTAACCTTAAAAGGAAATTTGTATTACCAGAAAGTAGGAATACTTACATTCAACAAATGACATACTATAATCTTCCTAACTCTTGCAGCTTTTGTCATCATGAAGGACATTTATTTAATTTTTATCCTTTTTGCTTAAGAAAAAAGATGTTGAGGAAAGTAAAAAACATGTTGATGGTAAGGATACAAAAAAAATAAAAAATAAAAAAATATGAAGTTGATGATATGAAAGATCAAGTTACCATGAATGATAAGAATGATTAAATGATAATGAAGAAACCATAGAAATAAGCTTTTTGTGAATATTTTTTTCTAGAGAAAGTACTGATCAATCCAAATATATAGCCCACAAGAAAAATTTTCATCATTTGAGAAGACTATTCTTAACTCAAAGATTAAGCCTTATATTAAGAAGTGATTTAATGCTAATCGTAAAGAATTTTGATGTAACGTTAGTTGTGACGGACTATTTGTATGATCATTTTCTATTGGATCTTTCTCTCTTACAAAAGTTGGCATTTTGTAAGAACTTTCTATTGCCACCTTGAATCCTTTCACTATTTTAAGTTCAAACACAAATTTTGAAAGTAATGTAAATGTTATTAGGACTAGGATGATTCTTCCTACTAAAAATTAATTTTCCTCTTGATTTTTAAAAGCATTATTTCAATTCTAAGTTTGTAGACAAGAGTATACATTCCTAAAATTAGGAATTTTTAAATTTTCATATTATTTTTCCTATTTGTCACTCATTATTAAATATTTAATAAACTTTGAATTTTTTGATTCTTATTAATATTATTTTTTAGGTATAACATCCCTTAAATTATATGAACTTTAACTTTTAATTTTTAAAAAGCTTTATAAAATAGCCATACGTTTTTTTAAAGGTAATGTACATTACCTCTAACCTTGGTATATATTGAAATCTCCATAAAAAGAAGTATCACAAGATTTGGACTCACACAAAATATAAATTAAACTAATTAAGGAATGTTTCTAGGGATTTTGGATCATCTCGTGTAGCTTTAAACCATCACTCTAACTAAATTACTTATTCATGATAAGCACCTATTGAAATTGTATTTTATGCCTTATGTAGACAACTCTAATATATGAATAATTACATAATGAACCAAGGGAATAATTGTTGATGAGTCACGTTCAGTTGGCTGCGTTGATGAGTCCTAGTCGATGCATCTTACCATGCATCGACGAGGCCCTGTCAATGCAATGTTGTTTTTTGGCTATAAATACGCACATGCAACCATGATTATGGTAATTAGAGATTGTAGTTGTAGTGAAGCTCTTGCGATTTTTCCATTTAAAAGTTAGAATTTTTCCTTGAGTGCCTACAGCAGGAGTCATTGAGTGTATGGATCTTTATTCAAGAATTGTTGTACCTGAGCATGATAGTGTGTGCAGCAATAAAGACAAGCTTTCTAATAAACCTTGCAGCACTTTAGATAGATTAGGTATTTTATTTATGTATTTAATGTTCTTAATTATTTGTTAAATGTTTCCAATTAGTTATTATATATTTTCTACTTATTACATTGATGAAGCAATTAAGCCAGATAGATTACACACATAAATACGACTGTTGCGAGCGTAAGACGTATTCGTTTGGTAATCCTAGCAGCATTATTGCTTGGTTCACCCAGTAGTGTAGCACTTGGTAGTCCAACAGTGGGTACGTGGGTTTAGGACGTGTATGGAAAGTGGGATTAGATGCTTATACTAGGATTAGTTAAATGCTAGTTAATTAGTTAATTTAGATTAGTTAATCAAATTCCTTTTATCTACATTTTGAGCACCAAATTATAAACACAAAATGATAAAAATTGAATGCCTTAATTACACTTAACCATACTAATGAACGTCACAAGTCTAATTGGGAAGACAACGATTGACCTTAAGGTAAGATTCACTTCCTAAAGGACTAGTGCACCAAAAACGATAAAGTCCATGAAATTCAACTAGATCGTGCGTGAATGCTTTGTGATTCATATGGTTGGGTGTAGGGGTACCTTGCTACTCATCATTGGCACCATTGCCTAGGACTTTGTTTGTGAAACATGTGCTATTTAGGTCTAAGTGAATACCATTAATATTGTTGTTTGAACCTAAAGGTCAATATTATCCCCACTATACATAGAATTATAAAAGCACACTGATAAATTTTTTTTTTTTTTTTTGCAAAATGTCTTCTTTTTCTCGCAAGCACGAAGATACCAAACCACTAGGCCCATAAGAATGCAAGGTGGTATACACTCATCCAGATGATTTTGTGCTGAACTTCACCTTCACCCTACATCAGGATAAACAACTGTGATGGCGTGATATGGAGGGTAACATCGTCTTGCCCCTCGATCGATCTATGCCTGGGATGCTATTCAAAACCCTTAAGAAGTTGGACATAGTAGATCTTCATAAAGAATACATTGTGAATAAATATGGCACTCAAAACTAATGTCCCACTGAAATGTAATGCAAATGAGATCAACGTTAGGAGAAACTCCATGAAGGTACAAAGGGGAAACATTATACTAATCCCTTGTTCCTACTAAATTAAGATGACATTGAGGATCCTCCTACTAAAGGTTCTCAACATGAAGATTCTTCACCCCCTAATACTGGTGATGAGGTTGTGAACCTGAACCTGCGATCCACTATGCATAAACTAAGTTTAGGAAAAAGTGGCAGCTAAGGTAAGGACTTAGGTAAGCATCATAATAGTAATGGATCTAAGGATGATGATTGTAATAAGTGTAAGAGTGATGGAAAACACTGCGGTGGTGATGGCAGTCCACCTTCCTCTTTATCCCCTTCATCCGATTCTGAACATTCCTCTTCATTTGATAGTTCTCATGGAAGCCATCGTCAAAACAACCATGATGAAGGTGATCAATGATTGTGAAGACCACCAAAACCAAAGGGGTGGCCGAAACCATCATCAGCATCATCGACGTAGTGATAATGAAGAACCTCTATTAGCAACTTAAAGTATGCTCAAAATTGCAGAGGTAGTGAAAATTCCAACTAGGTATCTGAAAGATAGTCAGATCAAGCACTTAGACATGAACAATATCCCAAGATTTGAGGGGGGATACAACTCTAATTCACAAATGCATTTATAAGATTTTCATGATGCCTGTGCCTTACAGAACATAGAGCATGAATGGCAAAAACTCAAACTATTTTCTAGGACACTCATCAAGGAAGATGAAAGTTGGTACTAGTCTTTGGAACTAAAATCTATTTGTCGATGAAGTACCATGTTAGAGCTATTCAATGACAAATACCAGACATACTCTAGAGTGTCTAATCTAAGAAGGAAAATCTAAGGTTGGAAATAGGAAACACATGAACCCTTGGATTCTGCCATGGGTCGATACTATTCACTTTTACATTAATGCCCTGGCCATGGTTATTCATAGAGGAAACAACTTTACCACATCATAGATGGGCTTAGAGCAAAAACTAGAAGAACTCTTGGGGTGTATGCCCAAGGGAGATTGTCTAAATTGAGAGCTCATAAAATCCAAAGGCTAATCGAGCAAGTAGCAAAAGAAGAAGGTGAGCTATGAAAAAGGGAAAGTGCTAAAGAGTATAATATGGACCCTTCCATAAGAAAACGAGAGGTCTAATTTTGTGATGAGGAGGAATCACCACTTGATGAAGTGGTGAACAGAAAGACCTTGCCCATCCAAAAATATATTTTTGATATTTTGGCCAAGGTTGACAAATTATGGGACTTCTTGGATGAAAAATTTCAAACCACTTTGAAGATTGCTGAGGAATCGAAGAGCAAAATAGTGATTGTAATCGCAGGAGGTGAAAAGAAGTTGTGGAGTTTGATTCTAATGATGAAATAAAATGGAACATCTATCAATATGAACATCCAAAGGGATGTTGCCCTATGGTGTCACACTTACAAGAGTCTAGAGTGTATGCATTGAATCCTCGCCTAGCACATAGGCAAGCTCTAAGGCGATTACCTGATCCTCAAGGCAATCCATGGCAGTTCCACCAACAACATCAAGCTTACGACCCAACTGGAACTCCTCCACAATCATACAAACAATACCAACACTAGTATCAACCAAAATCGTGGGGAATGCCATTGCTAAGGTAGCAGTACCCTTATAGGCAACCAAATCCATACGGGTACCATGTTCAACAGCCCATCTCCCCTAGAAGTTCTACAAGTCATACATCATTCCAGCATCACTATTACCCTCAAGAGTACCATTGAACACATTCACTATGTACTCAAGGGAAAAACCCATATCCATATCCATATCACCCTCCACATCCCTTTACACATACACCTCTACCTTCAACCCAATTACCTCTTTCTCCATCCATGTAGGGTGAGATTCCTTCATAGCCATAACAATGAAATGCTTCGAGGGATATAGACTCATAACCAGCTTTTTAGCCAGGTGGTTTGGATAATCGATTAAGGAAAAGACCTTTCTTCCAACCTAGTAGTCCTCTCCAGCCCTCACAACCCACTTCTGTTGATCGTTCTACATCTCCAATACCCTCATCCTTTGTATTAAATACCTTTGAGTGCTCTTCAAACCAAGTGTCGCTTGTAGTGACCAAAAATGTCGGAGGCTAGAATAGGACACCAAGAGGTTTGCGGTCGCACAGTCTTGACCCCACTCCCATGCAAGGGCTTATTGGCAAATGGAAGTGGGTGTCCATGATGATCTTGTCGATCGAGTTGGGACTTATAGGTGTTATGAAAAAACATGTTTTAAGGTATTATGTGATGTCTGTGGTGCTCTCGAGGGTGAGCGTAGTCAAAGTTTTAAGAATGAAATGGAGGTGCAAATGTGCAAACAAATGCATGAATAATGAAAATGCTGTGAATGCATAGGAAGTGTGAATAAAATGCTAAAAATGTGTAAGAAATGTGAAAGATACATCGAATGCAAGCGAAAGGGAAGATGACACTATCCCAAATGGGGGAGCGTAGTCAATTGTAAAAAAAAGGTAAGGAGGTATATAGTGTACAAATAAGCATAGTAGGTAACATAGTTATAGTCTTGAGGTGTTTAACTATGAAGATTGATGTTTGTTGTAGAGTTTGAGCCTACTAGGTTGGCTGCTGTGGTGTCCTTTGGGTTTTAGTGATGTGCAGTGTGCTATGTGGCATCCAACGGTGTCCTTTAGGGTCCTAAAGTTCGCCAAGATGTCAAGTGTGCTTGGGTGCAAGGGTGCTTTGCTGTTCAAGTGTTTAAAGATGCTAATCAAAATGTCAAAATGCCAAGTGCTGAATGAAATTGTCAAATCCTAGAATGTGAGGCATAGAGGTATTTATAGGGCCAGGGTTAGTGTGAACCACAGATCGGGTGCCACATGGTAAAGGGGTAGTTGGGACTATGTTGACCCTAGCTATGCTCCCATTGAATCAAAGTTATGTTTTGCTAGTGTGCTCTAATGGGCCTTGTGAGATTGCTAGATTGTGACTACACTATCTAGATTGCATGTAGGAGTGTCAAATAGACCACAAAGTACCTACAAATAGTGAAAAATAGTAGATTTTTGGAGACTATGTTTCAGAACTACGCTGTCACTTTTTTGAGTGGTGTCGAGCATAGGTATAATTTGGGGGCAAATGGGGGGTGCAAATGGAATGAAAATTTCTGATCTTGCTCATTGAAGGAATGCTGGAGCTAAGATGCTAGCTGGTGTTGAGTTCTGAAAGCTTCTGGAGGTAGTTCTACATGGCTATGCTAGTTATGCTCTAGAGCGTAGCCTGTGGGGTTAGGAAAATTTGGCAAAAAAAGTGAATTTTAGTGCTAGCTACATTGACTATGCTCTAAAGCATAGTCTCAGTAGGGAGAGAATAGCCCAAACACTTAGAAAAATCTTACAAAATTGATGCTGCATGTAGACTACACTAGCTACGCTCTAGAACATAGCAAGGGTGTAGCACTAGAAGTGAGAAAATCTGCTGATGAGCGGCGAGGTAGCCTACGCTCAACCATACGAATACGAGCGTTTCACACATGATTCGATTGAATTCCAGGGACTAAGTGCTTATGTGACCTTGTGGAACAAGGACAGGTTGGTTGATTGTTGTCTTTCCAAATTTACTTGTATGTCACGATTCTATGATTAAGTAAGCTTGAGGCATATGATTTTTATAGCTTTTATGTTTTTATGTCTTGCTGCTAATAAGGGAGGAGAGAGAGATAACTAAGTGACTAATTTAACTTAACTTGATTAACTAGGCTTTAATTAATCCTAATACCAGTATCCATTCTCACTTACTGTACACATCCTGAACCAATGCAACACTACTGGGATTACCAAATGCTAATCGTTATTGGGTTACCAAGTGTTACATGCATGCTCGAAGTGATCGTACTGTGTGTGATTACTTAGGAGAGTTGTAGGGTGAGAGAGAATCATTAATTAACTAAGACAACATTTAATAACATCAATTAACACTAATTAATCTATTCTGGATGCTACAAGGTTTATCATAAAGTTCATCTTTATTGCCATACACAAGGTGTGCTCAGGTACACAATGCTCGAATAAAGATCCATTCACTTGATGACTCCTACGGTGGGCATGCAGAAATAATTCTAACTCTGGGAGGGGAAAAAGGTAAGAGTTTGGCTAAGGGACTAACTATCTAATGCAAAACCAAGTGTGCCCGCCTCTTATTTATAGGCAAGGAGGCAGGTCTTGATATCGGGTATCCAACATCGCATGGTAGGCTCCGATATCACGGACTCGATATCGTGGCCCCGATATCGCGATTCATCATTTGCCAAACTATTTCATCCATCCCATACATGCTCATCAGCCTCTAGCTTGACCTTGGAGAAAATTTGCAAAACTGGTTGTTCCAAGGATGACTATGCTAGCTACACTCTAGAGCGTAGTCCCAACAGGGTGAGCATAGCTAGAACACTTAGAAAAATTGTAGCTACTGTTGATACTTAGAAAAATTTTGTAGAACTGGACTGTTAGTGCCAACTACATTGATTACTCTTTGGAATGTAGTTCTAATAGTGGGAGCATAGTCTCAACACTTAGAAAAAATTTGCCAAGTTCTACCACTTAGCCAAATTTTCAATTTAGACCTAAGAGCTCCAAATTTGGTGGTGTTTCACCACCTAGGATCCACACTGTAATGCTAACTCATGCTATTTCCAATTAGATTGAGGTTGGCCATCTTCCTATGAAAAGATTTGACCCAGGAAGTTCACTCATTTATCTACAGATTGCTGGACATGATCCATGCAAAGCTCTTCTTGACTCTGGTTCTAGAATTAATTTCATCTCCCATGACATGTACAAGACTTGGAACCTACCACCTCTTGAGAAGAGCAACATTCATATGGAATTAGCAGATTAGTTGATTGCTATCCCTCTGGGATTAGTAGAGGACATTGTGACCACAGTTTGTGGGTGGTCCTATCCTGATAATTTTCTAGTGATTAAGGACAATTGCAAAAGTGACTTTTCCATCATTATGCAAAGAGCTTGGTTAAGCACAATCAACGCATGAATGGGCATAAGGAACTTATCTTTAGAAATATCAAGGAAAATGAACTAGGCAAGATTGAGAAGAAGCATATTCCATGCATCATGTACAATGATAATGGGTGTCATTGCATCCAAAATATTTGGTCAATCAGAAGTACAAACATTAAAGCATATAATTAATGTGCATAAGAGATCAATATTCAAAGGTGTTTGTACGTAGCAGACAAAAAACAAGAGGGCACCTAGTGGCTGATGGTTGACTTAGATAGCAACACACTATGCATGGAGCCAACTAAGAGCCTAACATGTGCTTATGTTGAATGCATGGACAAAATTGAACAAGTTCATTCCTAACTCTTTGATGAAGATGATGATACTTGTTGGGGAGAGTTGGAAATCCTTGATCACTTTAAGTAGGAGCCCTTAGAGCTAAAATTTTTATTATTTGGAATGGAGTATGCATTTTTAAAGAATGGTAAACCAATCATAATTAATGCCAAACTTGCTCCTGAATGAAAAGAAAATTTGTTGAGTGTGATGAACAAATGGTCAATAGCCTTTGCTTGGTCATATCTAAAGCTAACAGGAATCGATCCAAGGATATGTTAGCATTACATCTACACCGACCTAGCCATGAAGCCTACAAGGCAACTGTAGAAGTGATTGAACCCAAAATTGAAGCAAATCGTCAAAGAGGAAATAGAGCAACTCCTCAAGGTGGGGTTCATCTATCCCATTGTGGATAGTAAGTGGGTTAGCCCACTCATAATTGTACTAAAGAAGGGTGGCAAATGGTGGGTTTACATCAACTTTGTTGAATATGGCAACATTTAAAGATCATTTTTCTTTGTCATTTGTGGATCAAGTGTTAGACACCATATATGGGCATTGTTATTATAGTTTCTTAGATGATTATAGTGGCTATAACCAAATCCAAATTGCACACAAAGATCATGCCAAGACGACATTCACAAGTCTTTGGGGAGATTTTGCATATTGTAAGATGTCATTTGGTTTGTGCAATGCCCCTACAACATTTCAATGCTTGGTCCTTAGTATCTTTCGATAGCAGATTGGTAGTGGTGTTGAAGTCTTCATGGATGACTTTTCCACCTATGGAGCTACCTTTGAGCAATCCTTGCATTGACTTGAGCAAGTATTGAAGAGATGTGTAGAGACAAACCTATGGCTCAACTATGAGAAGAGCCATCTTATGATCCAAGAGGGCATTATGCTAGGACACTGAATTTTTCAAAAAGGGATTGAGGTAGACCTAGAAAACATAAGGATCATCCAAGGAATAACATGCCAACGAGAGACTATTAATGATGTTTGGTCATTCCTTGGACACACTGGCTACTACCAATGATTTATAGAGAATTTTTCTAAGATCACAAAGTTGTTGGTAGAGCTTACAAATAAAGATGCACCTTTCATTTGGACCAAGGAATGTGAACATGCATTCCAACAATTAAAAGAGAAACTTCTAGAAACACCAATCTTACAAGTACCAGATTGGTCAAGACCCTTCCATATCATGAAATATGCATCTAATTATGCTTTGGGAGCAATACTCACATAGATGGATGATAAGAAACGTCCATACTACATCCATTGTGTGAGTCTAAGAATTGTGGAAGCATGGTTAAATTACACCATCATGAAGAAAGAATTAATGAAAGTGGTGTATGCTTTGGAAACGTTCAGCTACCATGTGCTTGGTTACAAAATATTTGTGCATATGGACCACAGTGTAATCTGCTTTCTCATGAATAAGTTGATGGTGAGCCCTTGTGTCATATGGTGGCTTGTGATCTTGCAGGAGTTTGATCTCACAATGGTAGATTAAAAAGGAATTGAGAATGTAGTCACTAACCACCTCTCTTGCTTAAGATGGAATAATAAAGAGAAGGAGAGCCCGCTCTTTGATTAGTTTCTAGATGAACTCCTCTTTACAGGAGGAATAAGTGAATAAACACTTGCAAGAGCAGTATGGTATAATGGCATCCTCACATATCTTCTCACTCAAGAGATGCCAAAGGACTTGGAATTTAGGAAGAAGCAACAATTTTTTCATTAGGTCAAATACTTCATTGAAATTAATGGATACCTCTACAAGGTTTGTGTCAATCGCTTGATTTGTTGGTGTGTCCTTGATGCAAAATAACTATGCATTCTCTAGGATGCTCACAAAGGGCCTTGCAAAGGCCATTATGCCAGAAGACACACGACCATAAAAATCTTGATGGTAGGATACTATTGGCCTACAATCTTTAGGGATGCCCACTAGTTCGTCAGTTGTTGTGAACATTGTCAATAAGAAGGGGGGATGACCGCTCGCATGGAAGGTCCTCAATAGTGGATTCAACCACTAGAACCTTTTGACATATGGGGTGTTTAGTTCATGGGTCCCATCACACCCATGTCCAATTGAAAAGTGTATATTATTGTAGCAGTTGACTACTGCATAAAATGGACAGAAGCAACAGTTGTTACTAATTTTACATCATCCACTGCTATTAGATTTATATAACAAAATATTGTAAATAGGTTTGGGGTGCCACGTTCACTAATTTCTAATAATGAAACTCATTTCACAAGTGCCACTTTTAGAAAATTAATGCAATGCTTGGGGGTAGAACATGAATTAACAATACTTTACCACCCCAAGCCAATGATCAAGCATAGGTAACCAACTAGGAGATTACAAAAATACTAATGTAGATTGATGGTATGCGATATCGCATGGGCACGATATCGTGTATATTGCATCCCTCGCGATATCCCAGCGTGCCACCAAATCTATAAATAAGAGGCGGCTCTCCCTTGTTTCTCAATCTAGATCTAGACCCTTAGCAAAACTCTGGCAATTTTACCTCTCCAAAGATAGAATAATTTCCATGTGCCCACAGTAGGAGCTCCAAAGTGAATAGATCTTTATTCGAGCAAATATTGTACCTGAGCACAAGTTTGTGTACAGAAATAAAGACAAACTTTTGGATAAACCTTCCAGTGCATGGACTAAGCTAAATAGGACTTTAGTTACTGTTATTTATTGTTAATGATTAAATGCTTTATTTGTTAATTAAATCTCTCTCAACCCTTCTCTCCTAGTTAAGTGCATTCAGTATGACTGCTTCGAGCACGTGCGTTACGCTTGGTAATCCCAGTAATGAATAGCGTTTGGTAATCCCAGAAGGTTGCATTGGCTTAGGGTGTGACCGGTAAGTGGGAACGGATACTGATGCTAGGTTAATTAAGTCTTAGTTAGTTAAATTTAGCTAATTAGTCTCTTCACCCTTTCCCTCATTAGCATAGGCGATAAAACATAAAAGACATAAAAATCACATACCTCAGACTTGCTTAACCATACAACTGTGAAAAATACAAGTAAGTTTGGGAAGACAACGAATGATTAACCTTAAGTGTTCCATAAGGCGTGTAGGTACTTAGTCTGTGGAGTTCGACCGGATCATGCATGTAATGCTCGTATTCGTATGGTTGAGTGTAGGGGTACCTCGCCACTCATCGTTGGCACCGTGGTCGGGGACTAAGTTGTTTGTGCGCTAAATAGAACACAGGAAATCATCCACATTGTTGGGAAGCTTAAATGAACCCTTAGGGTTAATCAGAAGAAAATTTAAATAACAGTCAAGAGCACACCGACAAAATAACAATGTCTTCTTCTTCTCATAAAAGCACTTCACCACCTAGGGATCACACAAGAGATAGTCGGTGGTCTAACACACGTAACCCAGATCTCCTAGTTCTTGAAGAGTATTGGGTAGTATATACTCATCATGATGAGTATATACCTGATTTTACTTTTATCCTCCATCAGGATGAGCAACTACACTGGAGAGATTTGCAAGGTAACATAGTGTTACCCCTAGATCGGGTAGTTCCTAACATGCTCCTTCATGCTCTTGCACAGATAAACATGACGCAGCTATATGCTAAATATGTTGCAGAAGATTATGACACAAGGGATTACCATCCCACAGAAGTGCAACGTCAATGGAACTTGCGGCAGGAGAGTTGCTACACATCGTTGAAGGGCAAAGGCCCCCGTAATGCTTCGCCCATCATAAGAGAAGTTAAGGGTGGTGAACCTATCTTAATAGGTTCTCCACAAGATGATGTTCCCCCTCCTAATGATAGTGAGGAGGTGGGGTATTAGAACCTGTGCTCCACGATACACAACCCTGGTTCTGATTCCCATGAACACCAAGTCTTCGATGAGGGAACACAAACATATGACAAAGGTAAGAAATCTGATCGTCATCATGATCAGGGCCATAGCCACCGAAGAGAAGGTAAGAAACATCGTCATGNTCCTAGGATGCTCATAAAAGAAGCAGAGAGTTGGTACCAGTCCCTAGAGTCGGAAACTATTAGGAGGTGAAGTACAATGCTAGAATTGTTTAACGATAAATACCAAACTACTCCAGAGTGTCCAACTTGCGTAAGCAGATCCAAGGATGGAAGTAGGGTAATCACGAACCCTTGGATGCTGCCATGGGTCGATATTATGCACTGCTACATTGTTGCCTGGGCCATGGTTACGCACAACGGGATCAACTTTGCCACCTCGTAGATGGGCTAAGACATGAAACTAGGAGAACCCTTGGGACGTATGCCCAAGGGAAATTATCTAAAATTAGGTCCCACGAAGTTCATAGATTGTTGGAATAAGTAGCTAAAGAAGAAGAGGAGCTACGGAAAAGAGAAAGTGCAAAAGAGTACAACCGTGATCCTTCGCTCCAAAAGAGGGGAGTGAGACTATGTGATGAAGAGGATGAGTCACCACTTGAAGAGTTGGTAAATAAAAAAACCTTACCACTTCAAAAGCTAACAACGGAAGTGTCGACTAAGGTAGATGAAATATGGAGCTCCTTAGATAGTAAAATTGAAACTGTGCTAAAGATCGTAGAGGAGTCTAAGGAGGAACGACGTAGTGACCATGATAAGAAAACGCAGAGAGATTCAGGCCATGCACGTGACAAGGGTAAGGGAAAAATAACTATCCTCGATGAGGTTGTGGATTTGGATATAGATAATGATGGTGGATGTGAGATCTACCAATATGACCATCCTAAGGGATGTTGTCCAATAATCTCACATCTGCAAGAGTTCGGGGTGTATGCACTCAACCCAAGACTTAACAGACAACAAGCAACCCGAGGGTTACCTTATCCCCAGGGTAACCTGAGGTAGTTCCACCAACCATTAACATATTATCCAAGTGAAACTCCGCCACAACCTATCGGGCAACATCAGCAGTGGCAACACCCATAGTCATGGGGGATGCCACTGATTAGATAACAATACCCTTACCAGCAACTAGACCCATATGGCTACTATGTGCAGCAGCTAGTTTCTCCAAGTGACTCTATGGGTCACACAACTCCACAACATCACTACCAAGTTTGGAAGTATTTTAGGACTCCTTGTTCTCCGGGAGACACACCACATACATACTATCCTTTGAATCCATTCGCATCTCTTACGTCGGTAGTTCCACTACCACCCGCTNCGAATCCATTCGCATCTCTTACGTCGGTAGTTCCACTACCACCCGCTCCAATGATGCAAGGGGAACTCCCCACTCAACCGCAGCAACGTAATGCTACAAGGGCCGTAAACCTTCAACCCACTACTGGTTCTAGAAATCGTATAAAGAGAAGACCTTTCTTCAGAACCAAGAGTCCAAACAAGCTCTCACAACCACAAGCAGTTGAGTCTATGACCACTCCTCCAACAAATAAGGCTTTGAAGCTCCCTTCAAACCAACAACAGAGCTCAATGCATACGGTTATGTTAACACATACCGTTACTGATTGGATAAAGGTGGGCCACCTTCCCAGGAAACTCTCTAATCCTGGAAGCCCCCTAATTTATCTCTAAGTCACTGGGAATGAACCACATAAGGCTCTTCTTGACTCAGGTTCCGGAGTCAACTTAATCTCACAAGAAATGTATAAAGCTTGGAACTTGACTCCACTCAAAAAGAGCAATATCCAACTAGAGCTGGCTGACTAGTCCATCACCATTCCCTTGGGATTAGTGGAGGACATCATTACCATTGTGAGTGGTTGGTCATATCCAGTTGACTTCCTAGTGATAGAAGTCAACAACAACAAAGGGGACTTCCCAATTATAATGGGGAGGACATGGCTGAGTACAATAGACGCATGCCTAGGGATTCGTGATCTTTCCTTGGAAATATCTAAGGAAAACATTTATGGAAAGATCAAGAAGAAGAAAGTTCCATGCATCACATACAGTGACTCAGAGGGTGATGACATGGAGGAATGCTCAGCATCTCCTGCATGCAACTGGTGTGCCCAAGAAACTCAGATACAAAGGTGCCTGTATGTAACAACCACACAATAAGAGAACACCCAATGGTTGACAGCTGATCAAGAGAGAAGCCCACCAATATGCATGGAAAGAACTGGGGGAGCAACTTGCACCCACAATGAAAGCATAGATACATTGGAATGTGAGCGTCGCCAACTTCCATCCCTTAACTTGAAAACATCAATCGGGAGAAGTTGGACACTTCTAAAAAATTCAAATAGGAATTCATTATTTCAGATCTCTCCCTTTCCATTCAGTCATGAGGGAGATGGCTACCTATGCTAATCATTTGAGGCCCTCAGTTCTTTTAAGTTTTTTTTACACATTTTTGTTTTACACATTTTTTTTGCTTTACACGTTTTTTTTTTACACATTTTTGTTTTACAAATTTCTTTAACTTTTCTTGTTTTCGTTTTATAATATTGCTTATACTTTTTCATTTCTTTATGTGTGTATGTGTATGTCCTATCCATCTTGTTCAGTTTGTCATTTAATAAGTGCTCCAAAGATGGTATGAACTGTTTCCTATTGGTTGCTAATGTTTGGTTTTTACCTTTAAGTTATGATGTTGATACTAAGGTATGTCTCTTTTGATATAGCAGGCAATGGTTCCACATCATCCATGCATCCACAAATTTCTATGGTCTCTCTTGGCTTGGAACTGTATAGTCCCTTTTCAATAATAAGAACTATAACGAATCGGTGACTGGGCATTTGTCAAACTAAGGAAGGACTCAAGGATTGAAAGGGTGTGACTTCAAGGAAACTTGATGCATTTGTGTTGGCCATTCTCTTGGGTGCTTGGATGTTTTCTTCTTGAGTTTTCCTTCCGATTTCGACATTGCTCCATTATCGAGAAGCTGAGCTAATAAAAATAACAAAGTCTTTGCATGGTGTGGTTCTCACGCATAAACACATAAAAAAAACAATGAGAATTCAAAGCACACCCCTTAGATGAAATAATCATTTGGGCTACAAGCACTGGTTATGGAACTAAAATGAACATGTTCCCTCTAACTAAGGCCCTTCTCACTTCCCATTCTCTCCTCCTTTATTTCATCGGAATGGTGGTGGCTCTTTGAGGGATGCATTCTTGTTACTTTAGGAGGATGGGTCAGTCGAATGTATTAATGCAAAGTCACTGGATGTGGTTTGTTGAGGCTAGATTTGGAATGGGATCTGCTAAGTTACATTAACCATGAAATACACAAGGGGCTGTACACCACCTTATTCTTGGGATTCCATTCCATTCTCTTCTCTCCATCCTTCTCTCCATTGAACACCTCATTGCGAGTTGTATCATTAGTGTATATTTTGGTTAACGCATTGTTTTCCTTTTGGTAAATTCTTGTGGTTAAGACTTTAACTCTTTTTCCAAATGACATTCCCTCAGCCTACAGACTCTTCGAATGTGGGTTTGTTAAGGGCATGAGCCTGCTTTGGGGAGGATCCATTGGCATTTCTATTTGGTACACCAGTTAAATTCTTTCCCTTAACATTTTTGCAATCCACTCTATTTTGTTCATTTTCATCTTGACATCCATTTCATTGACGTTATAGCTATCTCTTTTTCTCCATCTTCCTTGTTCTTTTTCTTTCTCCATTCTATCGCTACCGAAGGTTCGCTCTTAGTCATGGGGGTCCTGACCCAATTTTTTTGATTTTCTCCTAGCCCCTGCACCTTCAGTAGGCACCATTATTATATCTCTAGATCCACATCAGCCATACCACAACCCAGCCAATGGACTTTTTACCGAAGCAAGGTATCAGCTGCATTATGATTCATTTACCCTTGCTAATATAAGACTATGTTATGTGTGCATATGGCAATCATGCAACAACAGATTGGATCTGGAGGGAACACTTGGAATGGATTGGTGCTGAAGCAGCTATGTAAGGGCATGACACACTTATGGATAGACAATGAAATGCATAATCTTGGTGTTGGAAGCAATAGACTTCTTCTCTCTTCTCTCTTCTCTCTCAGCTACCAAATACAACCTAATGTCAAATGTATCAGGTGTTCACTCTTGTTGTTGTAAACACCAATTTTGTCATGTTCTGTAATGATGATCCATTCACATGTCATCCCATTCACCATTAGTTCCATTCAAGTCAATAATCCCATACCTTCCCAATATATTGTAAGGAACTTGAGGACAAGTTTTTATTTAGTCATAGGGGTATGATGGGACACGATATCACATGGGCTGCGATATCACATATGTGATATCACATCTTCCCCTGCGATATCGCGTACGCGATATCGCATCGTTACCAAATCTATAAATAAGATGTGGCCCTCCCTTGTTTCTCAGTTTAGGCCTAAACCGTAGCAAAACTTTGGCAGTTTTACCTCTCTAGAGAGAATAATTTTCATGTGCCCGCAGTAGGAGCTCCAAAGTGAACAGATCTTTATTTGAGCAAATATTGTACCTGAGCACAAGTTTGTGTACAGAAATAAAGACGAACTTTTGGATAAACCTTGCAGTGCATGGACTAAGCTAAATAGGACTTTAGTTATTGTTATTTATTGTTAATGATTAAATGCTTTATTTGTTAATTAAATCTCTAGTTAAGTGCATTCAGTACGACTGCTTCGAGCACATGCGTTACGCTTGGTAATCCCAGTAACGAATAGCGTCTGGTAATCCCAGAAGGTTGCATTGGCTTAGGGTGTGAATGGTAAGTTGGAATGGATACTGATGCTAGGTTAATTAAGTCTTAGTTAGTTAAAGTTAGCTAATTAGTCTCTTCACCCTTTCCCTCATTAGCATAGGCGATAAAACATAAAAGACATAAAAATCACATACCTCAGACTTGCTTAACCATACAACCGTGACAAATAGAAGTAAGTCTGGGAAGACAACGAATGATTAACCTTAAGTGTTCCATAAGGCGTGTAGGCACTTAGTTTGCGGAGTTCGACTAGATCGCGCGTGTAACGCTCGTATTCATATGGTTGAGTGTAGGGGTACCTCGCCACTCATCACAGGCCATTAGCAAATATAGGAAGGATTAGAGTACAAAACTTAATAATGCTTTCTGGGCTTATCATTCAACTTGGAAACTTCCTATTAGCTATTCTCCCTATGAGTTAGTGTATGGAAAACTTCCAATGCTTCCAATTCAATCTGAGCTCGTACACTCTCAATAGCCTTTGATCTCAATCGTAACCTAAGTCTAGCACAAAAAGAAAGATTAATCAACCTAAGTGTGTTAGATGAAAATCGATTAGTGGCCCTATCCTTGAATGATGTGGACAAGGCATTTAGCAAGCAATGTCATGACCTTAGAATCAGGGAAGTAAAACTTCAACTAAGAGATAAGGTTCTCTATTAAAACCCCACACATGTACCCCAAAAGGAAAAATTCCAAACATTGTGGGAGGGACCTTATATAATTGATCAAACCTTGCCCTCTAGGGCCATGTTAATCTACAAACCTGAATGCTCGAATAAAAAGCAGTTGGTCAACATCCAACAAGTAAAGCCCTTCCTAGAACCAAAATAGGCTAGTGCAACTACTACCTGAGTAGATGGATAGTCACGTTCTATTTTTTGGATCTCCTCCTTTTAACTTAGTGGTGGGGGAGATGGCCATCTGTGCTAACCATCCATATGGGTTCTTAGTTTTTCTACTTTTCTATTTTCCATGTTTTTGATTTTATAAGATTATTTATTTTACAAATTTTTCATCATCATTAGTACCTTTGAACCTTTCTTGATTATTTTACACTTTCTTATATAATTTAATTTGTTTTGTTTTGATTCTAGTGTGACATTTTCTTATTTTGCTAATAAAATTGCTTTATTTTCATAGGACACAATGCCACTATTGTTGTTTACTAATGATGGTTTGTGCTTAATGTCGTGATTGTCGATGTCTAGTTTCTATTTTTGAATTCTAATGTCTCATGACTTTGACATGGTTTATTTTTCATGGAACAAGTAGTGAGTCCACGTCTCACCCATCCAGTGAACTCTATGGTTTTCCTTGTTCTGGAAATTTGAGGTCCCTCCCATTAAAGAAACTTTTAATCAATTGGTGACCTTGGTAGTTCCTAAATTAGGAAGGATTCAAGGGTGTGACTTCAAGGGAACTCAATATTCTTTGTACACTTTTACTTGATTGAGTGCTCGAGTGTTTTTTATGGACTTCTTACCATTCCATACCACCCATTAATAGGAAGTCAAATAATGTTGTTGCATGGTGTGGTTCCCATTCAAGAAAAAAAAAACAATGGAAATTGAAAGCACACTACTTCAACATGAATAAGTCCTTGCTTGGTGTGGTTTCCATTTCAAAATAAAAATAAAAATAATGGGAATTCAAATAACATCCCTTGGACAAATAAATGGGCTAAAAGCATTGGTTATGGGACTTGAACAACATGCATCTATGCTTGAAGGTCCCCTCTAACTAAGGCCCCCCTCTCTTAATTCCTACTTCTCTTTTCTTCTCTTTGAGGAATAGTGGTTGTTTTGTGGAAGCTCTCTGGTGTCTTGAGTGAGTGGATTGGTCTTAGAGTGGTGATGCAAATTCATTGAAAGTGGTTGATTTTGGTCTAGACTAAGGATGGATCTTCTCGGGTCATTTTAAACATAAATTCCACAAGGGACTTGTTGTGACCTCAATTTGGGACTCCATTCCACCTTCTCTATCATCCATCCATGCTACCATAACTCACCTGACTACCGTGTTCTATGTTAAACTTTATGTCTTGGTATGCTATGCTAGGATTCTTAGGTAGATTCTTTCACATTGGTCCTTAACCTTTCATGATCATTAAATCAACTATGGGGCCACAGACTCCTTAGTTGAGGTTATGCGAGGCAACAAGGGCATGAGCTTGCTATGGGGAGGACCCACTTGCATAGCTCTTCATTTTGTTAGTTAAGGTCCATTACCTTTGACATTGCCACAATCATATCTTTTGCATATTCCATTGAGTATCTTGCTCAGTGCTCCTTAACCTTTTATTTCATTCATCCACTAAATTAACTTTCTTCATTTTTTCCAAATTTATGAGCTTTAACACCCTCTTCTCATGTTTTCATATTATTCTTGGTCCTTTAAGCTTTCATTTGATCCCAATTTCATCTAAAAATTATTTGTATTTTGAAAGCTTGACCAAAGTCAACTATAGTCAATGGTGGTCAATAGTTGCATCAACGAGGCCTAGTTGATGTAGCTGATAGTGTTGACAAGGCCCCATCGATGAAGCCTCATCAACGTAGTGTGTACATGCTATATATACAGCCTAGCACTTAGGAATTTTTGACATTTGCCTCATAACACACGGGGAGTTTTTACAATTTTTTAGAGCCCAAAGCCTTTCAAAGCTCATAACCTCACTTCATTTTTTAATACTACACTTATTGGAGGTAAGATCTTTATTGTGGGGGCCACAAACCTTAAGGTTTCTGATGACAACTCGATGAAATTTTTTGAAAATTTTTCTAACTCCCCCAAAGGGTTAATAATCTTAACAACATATAAAAATCAACTTTTTCAATAGTTAACCCTCTCAACAACCCCCCAGGATGATTTATTAATGATAATACATAAATCAAAGGATAATTGGATTAATTAACTCAGTCATAATCACAACTTAGCCAAAGTGTAACAATCTTTAAGAGATAAAGTATCCTAATTGTTTTAAGGTTACACAATGATTACTAATCCATAGTCTCATTATGATTACAGATGGCACCAAAATAGAAATGCCTACAGGAAGGAGAATCCTCATAACCAAAGGAGAAGCGACCTTGAGCTAGAAGGGGCCAACAAGAACATGGCTAAGAATTATCATATGCAACCCATGCAATGGGACCTCTTTGTAAGGAGCCCTAAGTGGAAATTGTTTGATAAATTTTAGAAGAAAAAGTGCCTATAGAACAATCATAATGAGGAGAAGTGCCTAGACCCATGCCAAGGCTTGAGGTCACTTTGACTCAAGCATGCCTTGATATCATCAGGTCTTGAGAAGTTCAACGATCCATTCTTCAAGAGATCAACTTTGGAACATTTTTGGAGAAAGCTCTTGATATCATCAGGTCTTGAGCGTCTACGAAAAATCTGAGAGTAGCTCTTGGGTGAAGAAGAGCAACATATAGGAACAAGTGGGATAGATCCATCTATGTATCGGCCAGTGATGAGTCACCTTGATGAGGTGGCTCAAATAGTTAGCTAGATAGAGAGGGGTGGTCCTCCATCTTTTCTACCTAATGAACACAACTGCCCATGAGGTTGGATCCCAACGCTTGAGATGTGATGATGCCATTATCTCAACACCATCTATTCCCAGAAATCTTTGGGAATGTTGCCACTTTCTTAGTGCATTTAGAGAAAGGCGAAGAGGCAACTGTCTTAGTGATGCAGTAGCATAGGCAGGAGACAATGGCTGAAGTGGTTTTTTATCATGTCATTGAAGCATTAAATGCATCCAAAATGTCTATACTAGATGTATTTGCACTTCAAGATGTGCAGACGTTCGTAGGCATGATCGGTAGAAAGTTAGATACAGCCCAGCATGAAAAGTTGCTAGAACGACTAGTGGGAACTGGGCAACTAACTCTAGACATCTTTGATCTTTCAGAAGAAATCACTACAATCTAGTTAGAGCTGCTAAATGCAATGGGTAAGTGCATTATCCTAGAGGGATAACTGGAAATAATCAAAGAAAGAAACCAATGCTTGGCTACAGAGGTTGTTGAACTACATGCCCAACTTGTAGATCCAATGATCTTAATCCTAGTAGTAACAAGAGATGAAGCTTTCAAAAAGCTTCAAGAACAATTCTAGAAGGCTAAGGAGGAGGTAGTTACAACCATCTTCAACTAGTCCATAGCTAAAGTAAAAATGTATGCAATTCAGAAGGACTTGAACTAGATGCACTAGGAGAATGAAATCCTAATTGCATAGAAGTATTGCCTACAAAATGTTGATGCTCAAAAGGATCAAATGTAGGAATTCATTCATCAATAGTAGGAGTAGCTTGCTAGGGTGAATAGTAAACTGAGGAAATTGACCATAGAGAATCGAAATCTATCAATGGAGGAAGTACACACCTTGCATCAGAAATTTGTCATCGAGATTGCCACTTGGAAGAATGAAGCTTGATGTTTGAAAAAGTGAAGAATCACTAGAGAGACTAGGTTGGCTTACAAAAGCAAGTTAATGAGAAACACATTTAGATGGTAAAGGCAAAACTAAACAAAGTCCTCCAACAACTCCAACAAGGACGAGAAATGTGGCAACCCATCGTTGATGGGATCGATGCCTACACAAAGTAGAGATTTGCTTGAAGGAGCTACAAATCAAGGAAATGATAGAGTATATGGAGTTGTCTAATCTTTGATATGCAAACTTAGCAATGTTGACTGTCAGATGGCCATGATCAGAATTAAAACATGAAGTGGCTAGCTCACATTTGTTATATGAGGTAGAGTTTAAGCACCATAAGGATGCCAAGGAGAAGGTTGAGACCACAAACGCTAAACTTGAAGTTCTCAAAGCATGATTTAGAGACTAATGATTAATCACTGAGAACTTAGTTAGATGGATGAATGACTACTAGGAGCTAAAAAACATAGTCAGGGTGTTTGACATTGAACGCAAATAGTTCATTGCTTGGTTCGTCAACGTTAAGGAGCTATTTCCAGTGATCTTGTGTTTCTAGGATGTGCTTGTTCCAATCCACATTGGTGAAGCTGCATGTATGGTGCACGATGCCAGGAGTAAGGAGGAGAAAATGAAAGCACTGCTGGATGCTTTCTACCTCACGCTTGAAGTTGCAGTAGTAGTAAGATAACTATAGCCAACCATCACCTATGCATGAAGCTGGTGAAGGTCCCTCAGAGCCTTAGGACCCACCACTACCTGGGACCATTTGATCTTCTCCATTACCTTCACACCATCAAGAAACGTGTTGTCTAGTTTTGAAGAGTTAAGTCATGGTATTCAATTTTGTGTCTTGAACATTGTCATTCTTTGTAATGTGTTGATCTGTACACTTGGGCACTCCATTTTTTATCAAGTTAGTCAATCTTTTTATTTAAAGAAAATTCAATTAATAATTCCATACCTTCCCAATTTTGTAAAATAACTTGAGGATGAGTTTTCATTGAATCATGGGGGTATGATGAGTCGTGTCTAGTTGGCTACGTCGATGATGCCTCTAGTCGACAAGGCCTAGTTGATGCATCTTACCATGTGTTGATGAGGCCTCATTGATGCAGTGTTGTTTTTTGGCTATAAATACGCATGTGCAGCCACATTTATGGTAATTAGAGATTGTAGTTGCAGTGAAGATCTTGTATTTTTTCCATTTGAAAGTTAGAATTTTTTCCTGAGCGCCCGCAGCAAGAGTCATTGACTGTACGAATCTTTATTTGAGCATTGTTGTACTTGAGCACGACAGTGTGTGCAGTAATAAAGATGAAGTTTCTAATAAACTTTGCAGCACTTTGGATAGATTAGCTATTTTATTTATGCATTTAATGTTCTTAATTATTTGTCAAATATTTCCAATTAGTTATTAAATATTTTTTAGTTATTACGTTAATGAAGAAATTAAGCCAGATAGATTACACACATAAGTATGACCGCTTCAAGCGTAACATGTATTTGCTTGGTAATCCTAGCAGTGTTATTGCTTGGTACACCTAGTAGCATGGCGCTTGGTCGCCCAATAGTGGATACGTGGGTTCAGGATATGTACAAAAAGTGGGATTGGATGCTTATGTTAGGATTAGTTAAATGCTAGTTAATTAGTTAATTTAGATTAGTTAATCACATTCCTAATCTACATGTTGAGCACCACACTATAAAACATAAAATGATAAAAATTGGATGCCTCAATTACACTTAACCATACTAATGAACGTCACAAGTGTAATTGGGAAGACAACGATTGACCTTAAGGCAAGATTCACTTCCTAAATGACTAGTGCACCAAAAATGATGAAGTCCATGGAATTCGATCAAATTGTGCATGAATACTTTTTGATTTGTATGGTTGGACGTAGGGGTACCTCACCGCTCATCAATCATAATCTTATTTATAAATAGTTGTAATTTGTGATCCTTTTTAGAGTTTAGAGTAACATAAGTATTGCTAACTACTTACAAATCCTCTCCCATCTTAAATGTTGATTAAAACATTGAACATGTAGAACATCTTCATGATTTTTATTCTTACATGTAATATTATCTTTTGTTTAGTATAGTTATTATTTTATTTAAATTTAAAAATTTTAAAATATAGGGCTTTGATATCATGTGATAAAAATATTATTATAAAATCAAATTTCAAACTCTTTGTTTTATTTATTTTTGAATAAATTAATCATTTTTGATATACAATAGTTAAGAAATAATCAAAACAATTATTTTTATTATTATTTTAATTTACTATTTAAATTACTTGAAGAATTCAACTTTATGCAACATTGTACACAAGTTGTCTACTATTTAACTTAATGATAATCCTCTACTTACGGTTTTCTAAGGGTAAGACAATACTTAGGAATATGCTTGAAATACCAATATGGAGCTTTCAACCAAGTACCTTTGGTACATGGCAAAGAAAATTACCAACAACTAGTACCTTACTGATGAGTCGTGATTCATCTGGTTGCGATATCGGATCCACGATATTGAATACGCGATATCGAGTACGTGATATCGCACCCAACGACGATATTGGATCTGCGATATCGTGGTTCTTGTGTGGGCCTATGAATACACATGTAGGCACATGGGAAAGAAGATTTTTACTCTTTTAGTCTTTTTTTTTATCAGTTTTAAGAGTCAGTTTAGTGTAGGATCATTTTGTCGATTTTTCCTCTCAACCCTTTCTCCTAGTGCATGTCTGCAGTGTGATGATTATAATTGTACGACATCCTTTATTCGAGTGTGACGTACTTGGACACGCACTTGACCAGAAATAAAGATTGAGATTACTTCATCATTGCAACATTCACTTAGTTTAATTATTTAATTGTTATTGTTCTTTATTGCTTTCGTAGTTAATATCTCTTCACCCTAACTCCTTAAATACGAAATGAGGACGACTTAAGCACAAGCATTTAAGTGTGACTACTTGGTAACCTAGTAGCGTACCTAGGATCTGCGCTTGGCAATCCTAGTAGTAGTCATGCACGAGGTCTAAGATATGTATGGATGATTAAGGAATGGATACTCATTGCACTTAGGCTAGTTTAGATTCTCTTCCCCTATCTGCTCTTAGCTTAGCTTCCTCTCTCCCTTTTCCTCCTAGCTTAGCTAATATTATTTTATATCGCCTCCAGGAGTAGCATTAGTTTAGGAACACATCATACACCTCACTCTGGACTAAACCATACGTGACAAAGCATATACTAGTCCAGGTGGGAAGATAGCGAATTGCGATCAGCAAGTAACTCTCTAGATACCACAACTAGCCTGTGTGTAGAGTTCAACCAGATTGTGCGTGAAACGCTCGTATTTGTATGGTTGATTGTAGGGGTAACTTGCCACTTTTTAATTACACATAATATGAAAAAATATCATAAGGCTTAATGTAATGATTTTGGTATGTTTATGACTAATAAAGTAACTACATATTGTTGTTTTTTTCATTCAATTTGTGTTTCTTGCAATAGAAGAGAAGACTACTATACTACAGTAAGAAAATAATTTATTATTATATTTATAAATATTTCAGTTATTTTAAGCAAAGGTTGTTGACTAGTTGGTTTGCTTAGATTCCCATGTATTGAAAGGTATTAAGCCCAAAGCCCAACTTGGAGGCATTGTTCCAAGCATATTACTAATCAATGTATTACCCTAAAAAAATTTTATTTCAATTATTTCAAGTTCAAACACCCACTCTTGCCCTTACCCCTATCCCCCAATCGTCCACCTACATCCCTCCTACCTACCCTTCCAAATATTATCACAATGAGGTGTAAGCCTAGTGCTAAGGGTCTTGGCCTACTAATCCCCCAGTCACAAGTTTGATTCTAATGAGTAGCACAAACTTATAAAATGAATTTTTTAAAAAAATCCATATAAAGAATTCTAAAATTGGTTTGATAGATCCAAAGGGCCTTAGTGGATATAAAAAAAATGTTAGTTTCTATTTGATATATATAGTCAATGATAGGTGGTTTGTATGCTTAACTCATAGTTTTGTTAGGAAAGAGGTTGCCAATTTGAGTCATACTTGAGATATCATTATATTCCTAAATAATTCTTAGTATGATGTTGGCTATATGTCTTTGGATATAGTTTGAGTCATTATTTATTTTAGGTTTTAATATCCCCTAATGAGTAGTGGGTATCCCCTATACCCAACCATACAAATTACAAGCGTTCATGTGCAAGTCAATCAAATTTTGTAGATGGGACTAGTGTGATATCTAGATTGTTAAGCATTGATCA
The DNA here is from genome assembly GCA_015680685.1 of Gnetum montanum. Taxonomy (NCBI): domain Eukaryota; kingdom Viridiplantae; phylum Streptophyta; class Gnetopsida; order Gnetales; family Gnetaceae; genus Gnetum; species Gnetum montanum. The sequence continues at coordinate 33,844 of MNCI01001240.1, forward strand.
TAGGTCATTGTCTTCTCACTTGGACTAGTGGTAGCTATATCATGTATGGTTTAGTCTAAAGTGAGACATATGATTATTGATGTTGTGCAACTAAAACTAAGATATATGTAAGTATGAAAATTAATTATTTACTTTAATTAATAAAAAGAAGATAAATCATAAACTATCATAAGGCTGATGAGTGTCCAGTTCCAGCTTGCAATACACATCATGAACTCATGTACCTACTGTTGGGATTACCAAGTGAATACATGTTTACACTTGAAACTAGTCATGCTCATTCCACCAATTGATTAATGTGCCTGAAAATGTAAATGTTAACTAAGTATATCAAAAGTAAATTACATTAAAAATAAATCTATTCTAAGTCAAAGTGATATAATGAATATGAATCAATCTTAATCTTATATATGCATTCCCATTGGACATGGGTGTGATGGGACCCATGAAATCTATGTTGTATGTGTCAAAGAGTTCCAATGGCTGAATCCACTATTGAGGACCCTCCATTCATGCAGTCATCCCAACATCTTGTTGATAGCACTTACATCATCAGATAAATTGGTGGGTGTCCTTGAAGATTGTGGGCCAATAGTATCTTGCCATTAGGATTTTTATGGTCGTGCATCTCCTAGCATAGTGGCCTCCACAAGGGCCTTTATGACCATCTTGGAGAATGTGCAGTTGATTTGCATTAGGTACACACCAGTGAACTAGGCCATTAGCACACACCTTGTAAAGGTGTTTGTTGATTACCATGAAGCACTTAGCTTGATGAAGAAACAATGTAAGCATAGCTTCCAAGGCATAGTTAGATGCATTCTTCATTTTATGAAATGGTTTGGACTACTTTGATGCCCATAGAATTAGAGTTTCTATGAGTTTTTCCTTTAGTTGTTGGAATGCATGTTGATACTCCTTGGTCCAGATGAATGAAGCATCTTTCTTTGTAAGCTTGACCAATGGTTTTGTGATCTTAGAGAAATTCTCTATAGAGCACCAGTAGTAACCAATGTGTCCTAGGAATGACCAAACATCTTTGATAGTTTTTGGTTGATAGGTGATTCCTTGGATTACCCTTATCTTTTCAGGGTCTACCTCGATCCCTTCCTATGAAATTTGATGCTCTAACACAATGCCCTCTTAGACCATGAGATGACTCTTTTGCCACTTAAACTATAGATTTGTTTCCACACATCTTTTTAGTACTTGCTCAAGGTTGTCTAACGCTTGCTCGAATGTAGTGCCATAAGTGGAGAAGTCATCCATAAAGACTTCTACTCTGCTACCTATTTATTGTTGAAAAATACTTAAGATGAGGCGTTGGAAAGTGGAAAGAGAATTGCATAAACCAAAAGGCATCTTGCGATATGCAAAGGTCCCCCAAGGATTTGTGAATGTTGCTTTGGCCTAATTTTTTGGTGCAATTCGGATTTGGTTATAGCCATCATAACAATCCAAAAAACTATAATAGCAATGCCCAAAAATGGTGTCCAACACTTGATTAATGAATGGAAATGGAAAATCATCTTTGAGCATTACCATGTTTAATAGCCTGAAGTCAATGCAAACCCATCATTTGCCACCTCTCTTTGGCACTATGACGAGTGGACTAACCCACTCACTATCCACAATGGGGTAGATGAACCTTGCCTTTAGGAGTTGTTCAATCTCCTCCTTGATAATTTGCTTCAATTTTGGGTTCAATTGCTATTGTGGTTGCCTCCTTGGCTTCATGGATGGATCAGTTTAAATGCGATGCTAGCATATCTGTGGATCAATTCTAGTGAGTTCAGGGTATGACTAGGCAAAGGCTATCGACCATTTGTTGACCACTTTCAATAGTTTTACTTTCTGTTCAGGAGTAAGTTTGGCATTGAGTATATTCGGCTTGCCATTTTTTAAGAATGCATATTTTTGACTGATAGGTAAAGTTTTTAGCTCTAGTGGCTTCTATTTAAAATTCTCAGGGATCTCCAACTCTCCTCAATTGATATCAACATTTTCATCATCAGATAGTTGGTGATGAACTTACTCTAGTTCATCCATGCCTGTGACATAGGCATACATCAATCTCTTTGTAAGTTCCATGGATATTGTGGTATTGTCAGAATTAGTGGTCAGCCACTGGGTACCCTCTTGTTTTATGGCTACTACGTATAGACACCTTTGAATATCTACTTCATGTGCATACTACTTGCATGTAGAGATAGATGCTCATTTTATGGATCAAAGATTTTACACATAATTGTACCTTAAATCACTGTACAAGATGCATGGAACTCATCTCTTCTTGATCTTTTCAAATGAATTTTCCTTTGATATCTCTAGGGAAAGATCTCTGATGTCCATTCTTGCAACGACAATGCTTAACCATGCCCTTTCCATAATGATTTCAAACTCCTCAGTTGATAAACTGGTTGTAGATTGATGACCCTGGTAATGTGACGTTGTGCGGCTAGGTTGGAAGTTCATCTTACATAGATGGAGTAAGCAGTAGTTGTGTTGAGGGTGGAGGAATAGGTGTAGAAATAGGAGAAGGATAAGGATGAAATGTGACATCCTCTTGGAATGTAGAGAATGAGCTCTGTAGTATTCAAGAGGGTAGTAGTGATGCTAGAAGGAAGAAGCATGACTAGAAGAGTTATGTGGAGATAGTAGTTGCTTAACGTAATACCCATTTGGATTTGGTTGCTTGTAAGGGTATCACTACCTTGGTGGTGACATCCCCCATGATTGTGGTTGGTGCTAATGTTGATATTGTTCATATGGTTGTAGTGGAGTTCCACTTTGATAATATTATCATTGTTGATGGAACTACCTACTGTTGCCTTGAGGATAAGGTAACCTTTTGGGTGCTTGCCTTCTTACTAGTAATGGATTTAGAGCATACATCCTAGATTCCTATAAGTGTGACACAATGGGGAAACATCCCTTAGGATGTTCGTATTAGCAGATGTCACATCCACCATCATTATCTAACTTGGTTTTTGTAACTTCATCTAGTATAGCAATTTTTCCCTTACCTCTTTGGTAGGCTCGTTTAGCTTCTTTTTGCCTCCTACGGTTGTGATCACTACTCTACTCTCTTGATTCTTTAGTGATTTTCAAAGTAGTTTGGAATTTTTCATCTAATGAATCCCACATTTTGTCCACCTTAGCCAAAATGTTAGACATATATTTATGGATGGGTAAGGTCTTTCTATTTACCACCTCATCAAAAGGTGATTCTTCCTCATTGTCATAAAATTGGACTTCCCTCTTTTTGATGGAGAGATCCTTATTGTATTCCTCTAGAATTTCTCATTTTCTTAGCTCTCCTTCCTCTTTTTCCACTTGATCAATTAGCCTTTGAATCTAATGGGCTCTAAGTTCTGATAGTCTCTGACCCCAAGAGTTCTCCTTGTTTCTGATCTAAGTTCATCTATGATATGGCGAAGTTGTTCTCACTAAGAATAACCATGGCCAAGATATTGGTGTATGAGAGAACAGTATCTACCCATGGCAGTGTCCAAGGGTTCATGGTTTCCTTGCTTCCATCCTTGGATTTTCCTTCTTAGATTAGACACTCGAGAGTACATTTGATACTTATCATTAAATAGCTTGAGCATTGTACTCTAATTTTGGATGGATTCTAGTTCCAAGAAC
>MNCI01001242.1:11210-36958 GCA_015680685.1 Gnetum montanum
TGAACAGCTGGTGCTCACGGGGTTCAGAGCTTGGAATATGTATCGTTGATCTAAGGCCCTGATGCCTAACCTCTTCACTAGAGTGAGGAGGAGGAACATCATTTTCTAAGAAACCCATCGTGAGGGGTTCCTCTTCTCCTATTTCACTAATGACGTGGGGAACCTTGCCCTTCAGTAGTGAATGTTGGCTCTCCTGCCTTGCATCCCGAATACGTTGGGTGTTTGTGGGATGATAATCCCTTGTATCATGGTCATCCAAAACGTATTCTGCGAACAGCTCATGCATGCCAATCTGTACCAAGGCACGGAAAAGCATGTTGGGAGCAGAGCGATCTGGGGGTAACACGATGTTACCTTGCATGTCTCTCCACCGCAGTTGCTCATCTTGATGGAAAACAAAGGTAAAATCCGGCACATACTCATCGGGATGAGTATATGTGACTTTGGATTGTTGAGGACATGGTTGATTTCGGTTATGCGTATGATCCTGACTTTCTCCTGTATTGTCCTTAGGTGAGTTGATTGCATGAGAAGAAGCCATTTCTAATGGTGTGCTAATTTTCACCGTTATTTAATGTTCTTGATTAACTGATTAACCCTAAGGTTCGTTTTAAGCTCACAACGATGTGAGTGATATCCCTTATGTTCAATTGGCGAAAAAACACTTAGTCCCCGGCAACGGCGCCAATGATGAGTGGCGAGGTACCCCTACACTCAACCATACGAATACGAGCGTGCACGCGCGATCCGGTCGAACTCCGCAGACTAAATGCCTTAACACCACAAGAAACACTTGGGGTTAATCGTTCGTTGTCTTCCCAGGCTTGCTTGTAAGTGTCACGGTGTATGGTTAAGCAAGTCTGAGGTATGTGATTTTTTTGGTATTTTTCGGTTTATCTTCTATGCTATCAGAGGAAAGGGTTGAGAAACTAAGCTAACTCTAACTAATGTCCTAAGTCTAAATTAACTAGCGTCAGCATCCGTTCCCACTTACCGGACACACCCTGAACTATGCAACTGTGGCTTACCAAACGCTAATCGTTACTGGGATCACCACACGTAACGCAAGTGCTCGAAGTGGTCGTACTGAGGCACCTATTTAGCTTAAGTGTGATAAGCAGCCGATTCCTTAGCTAGCCGTACACACCCGTGGGTGCTCGTAACTAAGTCGTACTTATCACACGTTCTAGCCTAGCAATGAGTAGCCGATTCCTTGACTAGCCGTACACATTGGACTACCACTGGGATTACCAAGCGCAGAATCCTGGAATACGCTACTGGGTTACCAAGCAGCCAATGCTCGTAATCAAGTCGTACTCATGCGTTGCGACAAGCAGCCGATTCCTTGACTAGCCGTACACGTCCGTAGACGCTCGTAATCAAGTCGTACTTGTGCGCACTAGGAAAGCAGTAAATAAACAATAATAAAATGAAACCACATGCTGCAAGGTTTATCCAATCAAGTTCATCTTTATTGCCATACACAACTTGGGTTTAGGTTACAAGCTGCTCAAATAAAGAGTCGTTCACTCTAGGACTCCTACTGCGGGCACATGGGAAAAATTCTAACTCTGGAGTGATCAATCTGCCAGAGCTTCGCTACTTCTAGCCAGGATTTGGAAATGAAGGGAGTGCCGCCTCTTATTTATAGATATGGTGGCGGACCGCAATATCGCGTACGCGATATCGCAGGGGAAGACGCGATATCGCGGCCCAGTGCATGTCGCGTCTCATCAATAACTGTCTATGGTGCTTTCTTTCCTTTGAACTGTCTTTCCTACATATATATTCTATTTGATAGTGATGAAAGTGACCCAACATTTTGTAAACAAGCTATTTATAAGGATGTAAGAATTAGCTTTTGACTACACAATTTCCTTTGACTTTCTTACAAGTCAGCCTTGAATCTCCTTTTATGGCAATTACCTTGATTCCCATTTTCAATGTTGCTTTAATTCCAATCCTTAAAGCTTCATATTTAGCCTTGTTCTTGTTATTCATACAAGGGAAAGATAGATTAATTACCTCTAATATTTTTGGAAAATTATCTTTTAGTAAAATTACTCTAGCTTCTACACCTTTAGAGTTACATGACCCATCAAAATATTATTTCCATTTGCTCTCATCTTGAACTTTCTCTTTTTTCATCTTGAACCTAGCTATAAAGGCAACCTAGAAAATCCCAAAATTAAATGACAAGCATGATACTATCTAAACCATTAGCTAACTAAAACAAAATGGGAAGAAATGAACTTACAATATTAAAACAAAGTAGCTTAATTGATGTCTTTAGTAAACCATGATTTACAATCTTCAATATTCTAAGTATCTTTTTCCCAAAAATCCTCCATGTTGCTTAGATATTTTAACTAAAATATCACCTTCAAAATCTTTGCCTTGTCTAAGGTATTTGGTAGGATAGCTTCAAAAAACTTTTTTTGAGACAAAACCAACATAGCATAAGTTTATCAACTTCTCAAAGCCAATCAAGAACTATCACTGCTCCATAAAAAATGCTTAAAATATGCCAACAATAACTCTTGGACATCTAGGCTATGCCTGAGTCATCTAACCATAGTTTAATTAATTCTTGGCATATTTATTTTTCTTATCTTCACTTCATGTGTATATTTTATATTTTATGAACTAATAGTTTGACAACCTCAATTATCATTATTTATGATTTATAGGGTTTTCTAACTCATCATCCATACTTATCCTTAATATCATCATAAATATCATAATTATTAGCTCTCATTTGATCTCACATTTACGTAGAAATTCCTACAAGATTAGTGAAAATGTCAAAGAAAGTTGACTACAATATTTCCATTTATATACAAAAATGGTCTAATGACTAAATAAATGGCATGGATACCTATGCTACCTTTAATCCTATTTCTTGTAGTATGTCTAGAATTAAAATGAGGGAACAAACTCCTATACTATAATCCCAATCGTGTGCCCCAACATGCCAAGTTACAAATGCTTTGGAATGGACCCTACATTGTCCACACTATCTATCAATCTTATGCCCTATAAATTTACCATCCAACTAATCCAAGAAAAGATAATTTTACTTAACATCCAACATCTAAAACCATCTAGAGAATTCCAAGAAGCCATATTCATCTCATCATCATCTAACAATATTGTTATTTTCTCCAATTCTGTATCTTCTCCTTCACACTTAATTGTGAGGGAGATACTCATAATGATTGAGAACGATGAATGTATTTTACTTTTTTGTTTTACAATTTTTTATTTTTCTCTTTTTACAATTTTTATATTTTTCTATTTTTTAGTATGTTTTTTGTTTCGTGCTATTTTCAATTTCATTATAATTTTCTCCTTGTATTCGGTCTTTTATTTTATATTCTATGAAAATGTCTCTTTAAATTTATCATGTTTCCGATCATTATGTAAGAAAATGAAATGTATGGTTGAAAATTTATCCTATGTTATCATGCTATAGAAGGAATCATTGCAATGACAATAAGGCCACATCATTCATCCCTCCATTTTCAATTAATAAGACATCATTTTCATGAGAATAGTGTGTTCCTAATTATATTAAAAACTCTAATCCACAATCACTACACCTTTAAGGAAGGAGGAAGAACCAAGAGGGTATGGATAATGGTGTAACATGATGCAGATTTGGTAATTGCTTGGAACTCCACCCTAGGTTCCTCTAGCCATACAATTATAGTTGTTGAAATTGCTAACCTCCCAGGCTATACAAGTAGTGTTGGAACACTTTTGGGATTTTCTTATGCATGGATTAGGATCTTAATGGTTATTTACATGTTCTGTGTTGATTTCCAATAATCTTTTTAATTTTTTAAATTTTTTTACCTAGCTTTCTTAGATTTTTACTATAGCTATTTGACTGTAAACTAGGATTTCTAGTTAAAATCTCATCAAATTCAAGTTGGAATTTTATAATTGTTGTTGGGGATTAAATTTTGGCACATGGTAATTTTAATAGTTTTAATTTTTTACATAAAATATATGCAATTTTTATGTATATTTCCACCATGAGATTGCCATTAGTGTTAATGGGTTACTTGGTTTTCTTAATTTTTCATTAAATTCTACTTTGGTTTTAATGGTTGGAATTTGTAAATTTAGTTGTTTGGTCTTGTGTGAGAATGTTGGTATCATGGTCATAATTTTAGTTTAATAGTTATGAATTTTTATTATGGTCATACAAAGTTATAATGGTCATTGTTCGGTTGTGTAGGACCTTCTTGAAGCCTATCCTAATGATGATTAAGCTAGTTGGCCTATTGTGCTACATCCACATAGTAAGATCCAACACCCCACTTACTGATATGGTCTTGGACCATGGTTTCCTTTGGTATGGGCTAGGTACCAAGGAGTTCCTAGCCTTTTTTCTTCAAAACTTCAGTGTGATTGTATGATCACACTTAATATGAAATACTACAGCCATCATTGTGGAGACCCTACTACCCCATTCTACTAGCTTGATCATCAAGTTCATAGTTGATGATCCCAACACCTGTGTGGAAGGTGGAGAATTTGATGGCATGTACACTATAAGCACATGTAAGTTATCCAAAATTTTGGATATGCTTGAGTTCATTCAGTATAATGCCAATAATACATAAATGATAGGCCATTGAGTCCACACTTTAGTCCAAAATTCTTCTGACACTTTCTAGCATTTGAAAGGGCAAGTATAATTCTAAGTTTTTTGGTTTATCTTTTGGTTTTCACTAGCCAATATGGTTTAAGTTTAAATGTTTATAGGTATATGGTAGAGTACCAAGGATTGATCAAGACTTATTAAATTTTATCCTTGGGCCACACAACATTGTAGGCCTTTGCCTAAAGATGGAGCACCTCAAGGATGACTTTAGTAAGTATACCTCATGCTACTCTTATGCCTACCACAAGTGCTTAGCTAATGGGATGACACATAGTTGGTGGGATATCCTAGATTTTGGTACACATACATGTATACTACTTAGGGTCCCCACATTGCCTTCATCCAGTAAGCAAAGTAAGAATTTTTTATTCATTTATTTTATTTTTATACAATGTTAACATTTTCTAGTTATGCAGTTGTTTAGTTATCTAATCTTTAATTATTTGACTAGGTTCATTGGTGTTGCTACAAGTTTTTTTAATTAGTTATGTTTATTATATTTCTATTTGTATGATGTGTCTATGCAAAAGCTAATGGGTTATTTTCATTGTGTTGTAGGAGATGTGCCATCATCCACTATTTCTATGACCACTTTAAGACATGCAAAGGTGACACTCATCCTCAAGTTTGATGAGGTCGATTTAGTGCAACATTGGTTGGCTAGCTAAGAATCTAGAGATATCTAAGCAAGGATTGCTAATGTAGGTTTTCTTGATTTATTTATGGCTCCTAGCCGAACAATATCTACCCCAAAGATGATGAATTTCATCAACTCCTTTGACAAAAAGAGTCAAGAAATTAATCACTCATGTTCATTATGCACCTATCACCATGGCCATCAATGAATCTACCTTTAGGCACCTCTTCAACATCCCTTATGAGGGCATGAAGATTGCCAACAAAGTAAGCAAAGAGGTAAGCCACAAGGAGGTGGTGGAAGAATGGCTAAGCACTCATCATGGTTACACTAGATTGTCCCTAGGCCACTCCTAGACCATAGGGGTTAATGAGATGTACCCATTGTTTCAGTCCTGAGTGTTCCTCACATTATTGTCATAGAAGAAAATCCTAGGCATTCAATAGGTATGGACCATGAAAAAGGTCCTCACCAAGGAACTGGGCTGCTCACTTAGCTTCCAGGCTATGAGAGGAGATCTAGAATCTCTGAAACAACATTGGAATGATATGCCATATGCATTTTGAATTTTTTGTAGCATACTTAAGGATATTCATAGAGTTCCTAGTGGTGAAGAGGGATGGAAGATGGGTAAGTCATGATCCATCCCTACTTTATACACCTTGGGTGAAACAGATTTTTCCAACCATGCATGCTTAGAATCCACTAGAGGATGTTGGGAAATCATTGTCTATTACCACTAAGTACTTTAGTGGTATGCACTATCCTTCCCTTGATAGCATGCAGGTTGAACCCCAAGTTACCTTTGGGAATGCTAAAAAGGCCAAGGAGTTACATGCTAAGGTTGACAAGGCAACTAGAGAAAACTTGAAGAGGCCTATGGTTGAGGAGAGAGCACCATTTTTTAAGTAGCCTTTGAAGAGTGGGCTCATTGTTAGACTTGGCTAGGTGCATCAAGCAGTTGTAGGTACCTTCTACTTGTTTTATTTTTTAAAATTTATTTTGCATTTATGTTTTATGTTATTTAATGATGTTTTTATTTTGCTTTAGGCAAAATATGCTAAGTTTTTCTATGTTTTATCTTTATTGTTCTTGTAGGTAAATAACAAGAACTAGCAGCCTAGGCAATAGCAGCAAAGCTAAAACAAAAACACCTAGAGGAGGAGGTTCTATAATGACATGAGGATGAGGGGCTATTCAGTGCCACATTGGATGCCTTTAATGTTCTATTTAAAGGTTCATAGTTAGGTGAACCTCTCATTATTATCCCAAATGATCTTCCATGTACTTATGAATTTTGTTTTATATATTGCATCTTGTAGTTTCATGATGAAACTTGGTTTTAATCGTTAGTTGATGGTTCTAATCATTGTAGTACCTAAAGCTTAGCCAGATGCTTCAACCTCTACATTTTGCATGAAACCATGGGTAGAGGTTCCTTAAAAAATGGATTTATCAAAGGCATGATTGATCGATTGTAACAGATTGCTCCTGATGTTGGTAAGAACCTTAGCTTATTTTTGTTTTAATTGCTTTTATTGTTTATGAATTTTTTTTGTTTTTAGTTTCATGATCTTTTAAGTCTTATGGTTATATGATTTTAGTTGTTGAAAAGGTTTTTGGTGATTTTTTATTTGCCTTTTACTAGTTTTATGTGTTTACCTTTATTGTATTGCTTGCAGTGTCCAAGGTTAAATGGGATTCCAACTATGCCATTAAGATTAATGAACTACTCAGCCTACTATCTAAAGTGGAAAATGTTTCATGAAAATTATATGAAAGTTCCACTAAATTTGCACTCTTATGTGCCATAACTTCATGGGAATGCCAACATTCCAATGAGTTACTATGGGAGCAAGTTGTAGCATTGAAAAAAAAAACCAAGTGGTACGAGGAGGAGGTTAAAGAACTTATGGATCGCAAAGAGTTTATGGAAACCCAAGTGGCTAATAGAGACTTCTTGCAAAATAAGGAGATAAAATGGTCATGCTATTGGAATACCATCCGTAGCAAGGTTGATCTTGCTAGGAGCCTTGCCAAGCAAAAGTTACAAATGGAACTATTGGCTCAAAAAACTAGGGAGTAGAGGGGGACTATAGTGCTTGGATCCTTAAGTGGGTCCAGGTGCAAAAGGACCACAAAAAGAAAAGAAAGACTAAATGGAAGAGTTACCTCAAGTGACTATAAGAGGGGTTGATAGAGAGAAGAAAGTTAGAGTTGTTTGTTAAGGGAATCAACACAAGGGATGCCTACAAGCTATTTGAAGGCTCTTTGGTGGTAGCTAATTCCTCCACTCCTTAGGTCACTACCGCTTTTGAAGAGGTGACCACCACTACCTTTTCTTCTAGAGCCACCTACATGGAATGATATTGAGTAGTTGGAAAAGTGGATTGGGCCAACATGACAAAAGACTAGATTTTCCATCATCTTGAGGTTCGTCTTTGGAAGTTCCTCATAGAAGATACTACCCTTGAATCTTCCTAAGTTTGTTTTGAATTTTTATTTTAATAGATTTTAGTTTAATTTTTATGATTTTCCTTTTATTGTTATGTTTTAGGCTAGATATGTTACTAATTGTGTTTATTTTTTATGTTTGATTTCGTTATTGTAGGCTATAGGTCATGGCAGTAGCTCCAATGGCCAAGGTGTTGGTGATGACCCTCCTCCTCAAGGTGTTGGCCAAGATTTTATATGTTATTGTTGATTGAACTCTTGTCACAATATGTGACTATGGCTATGGGTATGAACATTTTAGTTATTATTACTTTTAATTTTTCTTATATGTTTTTAATGCTCCTAGTTTCATGAATTTAATGTATTCTACATTTTATTCACATTAGGAGGCTACATTGGTTAAGGCATATGGTTATAAGGCAATAGTTGTTAAAGTAAAATGTAAATTAACTTGGAAAATATAATGTAAGCTTAGGTATAATGGCTATAATATAGATAAAAAAATAGAAATAGGTCATAAAGGTATCATTAGTTTATGGTCTTGGTAGGCCATGCATGTTGCTAGTTTTAGGCCATGACGAGACATAGTTTTGATAGTTTTAGACGTTAGTAGGCCATATTGTTGCCAATTTTAGGCCTTAGTAGGCTGCATTGTTGCTAGTTTTGGGCCATAAAATGTCATTATTTTACCAATTTTAGGCCTTATCAGGCCATTGTGAAAAAATTTTATAAGTTTTATGTTTTAGAATTTTTATGTATTTTTTTTAGTTCAAAAGTGTTTTATGCTTTATTCATGTTTTAGAAAAGGCATGAAAAAGTAAATTGTAAATAAGAATAAATCATAGGCTATGTGTGAAATAAAGCTAAAACAAGGTAAAATGAAGCAATAAAAAAATGATACATGTAAACAAAGGCTAACTAGGCTAAGAAAATAAAAGAAAAGGCTACACAGTTATTAGCATAGGGGTAAGCGAGTAGAAAACACATGTTAATTATGCAAGTGTTTCCTAATCTTCAAAAGATTAGGAAAGATATATGGTCTTTGTTGCATGATCTCGTATTCCCCATTTTCCTCACTAACTACATTGAAAGGGAGCTCTCCCTATGGTGCATCCATGATCCTATTGTTTGTTTTGACCTTGTCCACTCTATTGGGCTTCTTGACTTCATTTTCAACAGTAAAAGTTTCTTCTTGAAACCCTATTTTAGACCCTTGCTCTACATCAGCATTGTTGACTACCAAGGAAATCACATTATCATCATGAATAATTATTTGATTTCCTTCATAAGGAAGGTGAATTTCTTGGTGGATGAATGAGGAAGAATCTTGTAACTAAGCTAGTTAAGGCCTCCCTAGGATGAGATTGAATCTTGGTGTCTCCACCACCACCAAGAAGTTGGTTGTCATGTGGAATTGTTTCCCTACCATGAAGTTTAAAGAAATCAAGCCTTTGACTACAACATGATCATTAAAGTATTTGAGAGTGGAAGTAGAGGTATGTTGCATGTTTTCTATTAGGCCCAACCATTCAACAATGTTTTGAGGTATGACATTGTTGGTTGCTTTGTCATCAACATGCATCTTGTGCACCTTGTACTATTCAATCCTTGTTGTTATGAAGAGAGGGACCTTTATTATCTCACCATCTTGAGGGTTGATTTTGACCTCGCTGTCACGAAACACTAGTGTTGTTGACTTTGTTTCTTCTTTTGGTAAAGGTGGTACTATCATAGTGTGGATGGACTCTTCACTAGTAGGGATTTTTGTGTTGACAGAAATTAAGGTCAACATTTTCACTAAGGCTTCCCAGTATGCAGCAAAACTCATTACCAAGTTATACAAGCTTAAAGAGGTATTCTTTTTCTTCAAAGACTATTTAACTTATTCCATGACATTGAGGAAGTCTTTGTTGTTGGCCGTTGGTTCCTCATTCTTGTTGTTTTTGACTTTCTCCATGCATCACAAGATGCAAACTTCATGTTTTAATTGTTATGGTTTAGCCTCTTTTCCCTTTTCTTGTGACTTGGAGTCCTTTCTTGGCTAACTAGTTAAAGTAGCCTAAGTATTAGAGCTCATGGGGATGAATGAGATAGGAGTAGGCTTCAGTGGGTCCACCTCCTTTCATGCCTTGGCCTGCTTATTATCTTTGGTTTTAGGCTTTGATGTAGACTTCTTGCACTATTTACATGGTGATTTCTTATTATTTTTAGGCTGAGAAGAAGTCATTGCGTTAGCCACCATGGAAGGTCATTTGTTGATTGTAGTTGCAAGTTTGGTTGTAAAGGGAGGAGGCACTCTAATTACAAAGGATACCTTGAGAGTCATTGGTGATGGTATCCTTACAAAAAAAGGGATCTTTGAACTAGATGAAGTTGAAGAGCCTCTTTTGTTATGATGAGGTACCCAAATCACAAACAACTCTAGTGCAAGTCTAGAGTTGTTGCTCACATTGGATGCTGCTATGGTGTATGGACTATTGTTAGCATTCAACAAGTCCTTTTAAACCTACATGGATTGGTTTTGTGGCTTAATTGGATTGTAAGCATCAAGCACTAGATATCTATTATCTATCATCTTCTACATATCATCCTTTAAGGCTAGGAAAAATTTGGTATCATGACCTAACAATTGATGATAATGGTAAAACCAATAAAGTTAAGGTACTTTGGTATGAATGGGTCATCCTTGGTATCTAGAGTGGGGTCCTTTGTGATCTTGAATAGCCAATCATTCCTTTTGTGAGCCTTCTCTATCATTTGTTTGTACTGGATCCACCCACTATTAAGCAATTGGTAAAGAAGTTCAGATAGTTTTAAGGGTAACCTAGTGTACTTTCACCAATCTTTCCTCTAAAAGTTAGGCCTTTTGTTGCTTGATGTGAAGGCCCTAGATGTCGATGTTTGGTTATTTATGATAAGGGCATTAGGTTGGCTCGTGCTTGGTCCCTATGTGGTTTTATTGTTGGCCACAGTGGCCATGGCTACATGGTTTTACCTCCTCTTCTCCTTATCCTTTCATCTATGTTCATTTGTATACACCACATAGATGGGGTTCTGATTAGCCTCAATAGTATCTTCTATGTTCTTGATGTGTGAGAAGGTCTGACTAAGCAATTGTAGATTTAGGTAATAGATTTTAGACTTGATAAAGTCATTGACCACCCTCTTGAAGATGGTCAAAAAATGGATTTTAGCTCTGGGTTTAGGGATCTCATTCAATAGAGCATTCAACCTTTAGATAAACTTCTTAATTGGTTCAAGGATCCCCTATTTTATTTTCATTAGTTGGTGTAGGATGGTATCTAATTTCAAGTTATACTTGAAATGATTCATAGATTATGATATCAAGTGGTTAAGAGAAGCTATAGATCCTCGAAAGAATGCACAATACCACCCTAAGGAAAATGGATTTTAGCTATGGGTTTAGGGATCTCATTCAATAGAGCATTCAACCTTTGGATAAACTTCTTAATTGGTTCAAGGATCCCCTATTTGATTTTCATTAGTTGGTGTAGGATGGTATCTAATTTCAAGTTATACTTGAAATGATTCATAGATTATGATATCAAGTGCTTAAGCGAAGCTATAGATCCTCAAAAGAATGCACAATACCAACCTAAGGACTTCCTAGTAAGAGACACAGGGAAGATTCTCATGATGGTATGAGGCTAAGCTTGTAGCAATAGGCACTTAAAGTAGAAGGTGATGAGATGAGCGTTGGAGTTACCCTTATTATTGTACTTGGTAAACTAGGGTATGGGAATGCTTGGGGGAAGAGTTATTTGTGGGAAAATAGGACTAATAGGATCATCCTAATAGAAATCCATTATCTTAACTATCTAGGTATTTGAAGCTTTAAGCTTAAATAACTTTTCTATAAGGTCTTGGATCATTTAGAAGATCTGATCCAAGCCTTGAGGCATTCCTGTGGGTTGTGAAGTTTGTACATATGGTTGTGGTGTAAACTGGAAGACTTGTGGCCTCACGATGGGCTACAATATAATGGAAAGAGGATTAGTAATCATTTTCATAAGAGGGATAAATAATGAGAAGGAAGTTTATGCTAGTATTTATGAGAAAAAGAGAATAAATGGTGCATGTGATCCTTGGGTCACTCAGAGTCCCACTATGAAACCCATTGGAATAGAGAATGGATGCACAATGGTGAAGACCATAGGCAATGCTAATGTAGATTGAGATTGCATGGAAAAAGGCATGGAGGAGAAAATGGAGGTAGATTGGGGCATTGATTGTTCCTAGTGGACCACTATGATAGGTGTTAGCCCAAATATAGCTAGGAAAATAGGAAAAGAGGGTTGGGGGACTTGCCCTATAGAAGAGACAAGAGAGGCTAAACTGGATGCAATGGCTTGGGTAGTTGATTATTGGAAAAGGCTTCCAATGAAGTTGTCAAGTTCAAGTTCAACCATGAATTCATCATGCTCTTCATGATGACCCTTTGAGTTGGCCTCCTATTTTTGTTCATCCATATCAATTAACTAGAATAGTATTCAAGTGTGAATATTGTTGAGTGGTATTTTATTGTATAAGGAAGGAATGTACTCCTTCCCATTTCAATGAATCAACTGATACTCACATTTGAATTTGGCTTCCACATGTAGGATGAGCAAACCAGCTTGGATTTTGGTGTAAATGAAGTTATAATAATTTTTCTCTATTAAAGTAAAATCTATGCTTTGCCTCCTTTTTCTAAGTAGCTACCTCTGCTCAACCACATTTGGAGCTTTTGAGGCATACACCCTCACTGCATCTTGGTTGGATGTCATATCTATCAAGTTAATGGGAAAAACTATTGACTTGCTGAAAGGAATTGATAGTAATTTAAATTTTATTTTATTTGAATTTTAATTAATTAAAAATTACAAGTAGAATTTCCCAATGTGTAAATAGTTGTGGCTATAAAATGGTTGAATCTATGATTGTAGGTGTAGTGTAGGTTGTAGCGATAATGGTGTGCATTGCATTTAGGGTAGGCAATTTTAATATTGGTAGTAATAACTACATTGGCTTTGCTAAAAAAACTACACTAGAGGGTAGGCAAAAAATGATTACCTTGCCAAGCAAAACTACATTGTGAATACATCCTATTGACAAAGTACACTAGTTTTGAAAAGGTAAGTGTGAACTGTTGATTTTTCCAAAACTAGGTTAGAGTCTTGGGGAGAACCATGTTAGCTTTGCCCACAAAATTTCACAATAGGGAGTTGGGTTATTTGGGAGAAAACTATGCTGGCCTTTGGAACATCCAAGATAAGTTCTAGCAAGGAGGTAGGTTTTACTAGAATCCATGTTGACTTTGAAAAATCCAACAACTATTGTGGAAATTTTGGGAACATCCAAATCACCTAAAATTAATACACTAGGTATCAATTATAGAAACTTGGGTAGCAGCATTAGCTTTCTTGGTAGATTTTCTTGATAAAATTTAGAGGTTTTAATGTAGATTCAAAAGTTTGAATTTGTAGAAATTATTTTTAAAGAGGGTAGATTAGGATTAAGCAAAGAATTTGGGTAGAGGCCCTCTTTCTAGTGCCAAAAACTATTGTGTTGGAAAAATTAGGTTGTTGAAAAACCAAAAGTTTCCAATAAAAATAGTTTAATCTTGGATCTTAAGGGCCTTAAATAAAAGGAATCCAAGGCATCCTAGATAGTTTTGTCAATCATCCAAGAACTTAGAAAGTATAAATGAGGATAAATAATTTCAATGGAAATGCAGATTTAATTCAAAAGAAAGCACAAAAATTAATCATAGAATAAACTTGCACAACAAATGAATTGTAAACTTTATTGCAATAATGAAATATATTGAAAGTATAAAGTATAAAGTTATACAAATTGTGTGCCCAAATGCACATGGAGCTACAAAAATAAAGCTTGAAGTATGTTGAAGCCAGCAGGTTGTGTTCGATAGTCAACCTCATGATCTAGGTGCTTAGCTTTGATTGTCCCAACTCCTTATTGGTTCTTAGGTTGGATATGTAGCATTGGTGGTGACAATGGTGGATACAGTGCTTGACCTTTTGATGTTATAGAACTATGCCACCCAATGCTCATTCAATTGCCAATTTGCTTCAAAAGGTCACAAAAGTGCCAAAGGTTATGTGCTTCAGGTTGCAAAAGTTATGTAACCAAAGAACCTTTCATCCATAGGGACTCCTTAGATGAAGGGTTTCAAACCACTCCAAAGATTGTAGAAGAATGTAGAAACCAAGGAGCTAGTGATCATAAAAGGAGGAAGAAAAAAAATACCGAATAGGGATATTACAAAAATAAGACCAAGGCTATAGCTGTTTAAGAGATTGTAAATTCTAAAATTAATGATGATGTTGTCCAATTTTGTCACACTTGCAAGCATCTCGGATGTATGATTTGAATTCTAGATTGGTGAAATGTGAAGCACCTAGGAGATTACCTTATCCACAAGGCAACTACAAGTAGCAATTCCACTAACAAGCATATTATCTAAGTGGAGCACAACCTCAACCTCAAGAGCAATACCAGTAGTGGCAATACCCACAGTTATGGGGGATGCTATTAGCAATAGTATCCTTATCGGTAACCATATCCCTATGGATACTATGTTCAGCAATTAGTATCATGATATGACTCCTCTAGTCACACTTTCTTCTCATATCACTAATACCCTTTGAAGTACTACAAAGTGACTTTTCCAAGGGTGAAGTCTCTATTTCCCTTCTACCCTCCTTAGTACACATCCACTCTTGCACCACAACCAACAACACCTTTGTCATCTACTCCATCTATGTAGGCTAAAATACCTACCCAGCCATAACAAAGAAATGCCACAAGGGTGGTGAATTTATAGCTAACTCCTCAACCAAGTGGTCCTAAATCCAAGCCTCATAAGAGGCCATTCTTCAAAATGAGTAGCCCCATGAAGCCCTCTCAAACACATGTGACTGCCAACCCTACTACTTTTAGCTTTGAAACCCATCTTGAGTAGCCTTCAAACCAAAATGCTTCCCAACTCTATACTATCATGTTAACCCATGTAGCCATAGACACCTTTCCATGAAGAGATCTAATCCTAGGAGTCCCCCCAGCTACCTATAGATTGCTATAAATGATCCATGCAAGGCTCTTTTGGACTCAAGTTTTAGAGTTAACATAATTTCTCAAGAGATGTACAAGGCCTAAAACCTACCTTCCTTGAAAAAGAGCAACATCATACTAGAGTTGGTAGACTAGTTCATCACTATTCCCTTGGAATTGATAAAGGACGTCATGACCACCATTTGTAGGTGGTTCTATCCTACTGATATCCTACTAATCCATGTACAGAACTGTAAGGCAAAATTCACTATCATCATGGGAAGCACATGGTTAAGCACCATTGATGTGAGAATGAGGATTCAAAACCTTTCCTTGAAGATTCTCAAGGAAAATGAATTTGGAAAAATAAAGAAGAGAGTTCCATGCATTGTGTATAGTGACACAAAGTGCCATTGCCTATAAACACTATGGACCATCAAAGGCACATCACTTCAAGCATGCATTCAATGTTCAAAAACTACAAAAAATCAAAAATGATTGTACATAGCAATTGCTAAAAAGAAAGCTACCCAGTGGCCAATAACATATAATAAAGCTAAATAAAAAATATGCATGGAACTATCTGAGAGTCTTATTAGCTTCTATGTTGAGAGTACAGATAAATTAGAATAACTCCATCATCAAATCTCTAATGCGTAAAGTGAAATAGATTAGAAAGAGTTGAAAATTCCTAATAGTTTTAAGTAAGAGCCCCTTGAGTAAAGGCTCTACTAGTAGGCATCAAATATGCATTTCTCAACATAGGCAAGCTAGTGATTATCAAGGCCACACTTGCTGTTGAATAAAAAAGAAATTATTGAAGTTGTGAACAAATGGCCAGTAGTCTTTGCTTCATCATATCTAACAAGAATAGATCCTTGGATATGCCAGCACTGAATCTACATAGACTCCTCCATCAAGCCAAAAAGACAACTGCAAAGATAATTAAATCCAAAGCTTAAGCAAATTATTAAGGAGGATATTAAGCAACTCCTCAAAGAAAGGTTTATCTCTCCAATTGTGGATAGGTTATTATACCAAAGAAGAGAGATAAATGAAGAGTCTGTATAGACTTTTGACTATTGAATATGGCAACCTACAAGGACCATTTTCCATTGTCATTTGTGAACTAGGTGTTGGATATCATTGTATGGCATTGTTACTTAAGCTTTATGGATAGTTATAGTGACTATAACCAAATCCAAACTACATAAAAGGACCAATCCAAGAGTATGTTTATGAGTCTTTGGGAAACTTTTGCATACGGAGATATGCCCTTTGGCTTATCCTATCACTTTCCAATGGTTGGTCCTAAGCATCTTTTAACAACATATCATTAGTAAGCTAGAAGTCTTCATGGATGAATTCTCTAGATATGGAGGTACCTTTGAGTAAGCCTTGGAACACCTTGAGCAAGTTCTTCAAAGATGTGTGGAGATAAATTTGAGGCTCAATTGGCAAAAGAGCCATTTGATGGTCTAAGAGGGCATTGTCTTGGAGAATAGGATTTCGAGCCAAGGGATCGATGTGAACCTAAAGAAAGTATGAATCATCCAAGGAATAACTAGGAAACCATAAATAGTGAAAGATGTAAGGTCATTTCTTGGCCATACTGGTTACTATAGGTGCTTCATTACAAACTTCTTGAAGATTGCCAAACCATTGGTGGAGCTCACAAAGAAGGATGTACCATTACCAAGGAATTTGAGAATGAATTTTAGTAGTTAAAGTAGAAACTCATAAAAACTCTAATTCTACAAGCACTAGATTAGTCTAAGCCATTTCACATCATGATTGATGCATCAAATTATGCTTTAGGGACCATGCTTACACAATTAAATGATCAAAAACATCCATACTACATCCACTGTGGAAGTAGGAGCATTGTGGATGCACAACTGATCTACACCACCACTAAAAAGGAGCTCATGGTAGTGGTGTATGTCTTAGAGAAATTTAGGTACTATGTGGTTAGATACCAAGTTTTTTTTCACACCGACAACAATGCTATACGATTCCTTATGAACAAACCAACAATGACCTCTCATGTCATATAGTGGTTGGTGATTCTTCAAGATTTTGATCTAACAATGATTGACAGAAATGGGACTAAAAAAATGGTTGCAAACCACTTGTCTCAATTAATATGGAATAGCATAGATGATGAGGGCCCATGATATGATCAATTCCCTCACAAACTCCTCTTTGCTAATGTTGTTGATGTTCAAACTTCCAAAGAATCAAATTGGTATGATCACATCCTCTCCTACCTACTTACTCAAGACACATCATAGGAATGAAACAACAAGAAGAAACAATAGTTTTTTCATCAAGCCAAGAACTTCATAAAAATCAAAGATAGCCTCCATAAAAATCTAAGATAGCCTCCACATAGATAAACTTCAAGTCCTCCTTGAAATGCATGAAGGCCCTTGTAGGGGTCACTATGCTAGGAGGAGGATCCTCATGGTGTGCTATTATTAGCCAATGATCTTTAGAGATGTTCATCACTTCTTCCATTCCTATGATAGGTGCCAACAATATGGTAGGATAACCATACAAATGAAAGGGTTCCACTAATGGATTCAAACACAAGAGACTTTTGATCTTTCAAGAATCAACTTCATGGGATTCATGAATCCCTTGTCAAATGGAAAGGCATACATAATCATGGTCATTGATCATTGTACTAAGTGGGCTAAAGTCACTACCATCATCAACTATTCATCCTCTACAACAACATAGTTTTTATAACAAAATGTTATCAACATGTTTGGTGTATCATGGGCACTAATTTCTGCTAATGAGACACACTTTATAGGTACCCCATGCATGCACCAAAATGTATTAAATTCTAAACACTATGGAAGTACCCTTACAATATCCATGAAACTTTTCCATCTAGGACCATGATGATTTACCATCTTACTAGCCCAAACAAAAGATTATTTTTCAACATGCAACAAGTTAAACCTTTCCTGGAGACAAGCACAACTTTTGGCAAAAACACCTTAATTGATGACTAGGAATGTTCAAACTTTTGGATCTCTTCCTTCCAACTAAGTCATGGGGGACACAACCATCCATGCTAACATTTTGTAATAGCTTCTTGCTTTTTTAACTTTTTTATTTTAGATTATTTTTTATACATTTTTCCATTTTCTTAAGTACTTTGCAATTTCTTTTATATTTTTCCTTATTTGAATTTTCTTACATATGTCTCTCTTCTTTATTATCATTAGGACTTTGGTGCTTGATATAATTGATGATTTTTGGAGTTTCATTGAGCTATATTAATTAAATTGATTGCTTAATGACTATATTTCATCCTTAAATTATGACATTGATTAATTGGACATTGATTCTCTCCTAATATTAGGCAGTGAGCTCACATCATCCACTCATTCCACTCAACTCCATTATGTTATCTCATTTTGGAAACTTAAGGTTCTTTCTTAATAACAACTTATAAAGAATCTGTGACCTTGATACTTTCCAAATTTGGACAAGTCAAATGGAATTGATAAGGGTGTGGCTTCAAATAAACTTGTTATATTTTGTACCTACTTATCATCTAGAATTTTATGGGTATTCTCATCAATTCCTCATCATTTCTAATGCCAACCAATAACAAGAAGAAATGTCTTTGCATGGTGTAATTCCCATGAAAAAAAATGTAAATTCAAAGCACATTCCTTAGACAAAATAACGGGCTACAAGCATTGGTTATTGGGTTCGAAAGACATGCTACCCATGCCTAAAGACTCCCCTCTAACTAAGGCCCTCTTACCTTCTTGCCTCTCTTTTCTTCTTCATCTAGAATGATGGGTGATCTTTAGGAGTGTTCATGAACTCTAGGGATTAACTAGTCTAAATGTGCCAATGCAAAGTCATTGGAAGTGGATGGACTTGATTCTAACTAAGGATGGAATAATATCAGGTCACATTAACCACAACATCCACAAAGGAATTCATGTGACTAGGATGTGAGACTTCATTACCATAATCTCTCTTTCTCATCATCCATTCTTACCATCTACCACTTCATTACCTCTTATCATAATTTATTAATGTGTTTTTTTTTTCTATGTTCTAATTCCATGACCATTCATCATCCTCTATGCCTATGGACTCCTAGGTATGAGAGCATGCAAGGGCATGAGCTTGCTATGGGGAGGATCCACTTAAATACTCCTTGATATGGGTGGTTAAAATTCCTATCTCTTAATCATTTGACTTTCAAATCCATTGTTTTCCAACAAGAAACATCTAGTTTTTACACTCCTTATCAATATAATTTCCCTAAAATCTCCTTTTCCAAATCATTTTGAAGCCCTCTTCCATGATTTTTCATCATTCTAGTCTTTTCTGGCTTCCTTTGGGCTTCAATTTCATTGCCAAACTCTTCCTTGACACTTAGTTTTTTAATGTGGAAAATTATCTCAATAAGGTGCATCAACAATCTCCATCAATGCAACTTGATGCATACGCATTAACACATCCTTGTTAACACATTACAAAAAATCTATATATGTGCAGGAATTTTTAGCCAATTTCTCACATTTTCTTCATAACACTAAGAAAATTTTTGCAATTTTGAGAGCCTAGAGAACATTCCAAGCATATAACTTGCAAACCTCTTATCTTATTCAACTATTCTTTGACAATCTAGTTACCAAATATGAGCTTTACATCTTGGGGGTCACAAACCTATGGTTTATGATGGAAATTTGTTTAAAATTCCCCAAGGTTTAACTAATAAAATAATATTAAATTTTTCATCTCCACCAAGCTAAACCTCATCAACAAACACAGGTAGCTAAACGAATAAAATAATTAATCTCCCATGATCATAACTTACCTAAGTGTAACTTACCCAAAAAGAGAAAGGTATCAATGAGCACTAAGGGTTACACATTAATCATTGATCCTTACTTACATTTGAAAAAATAGATGGCACAAAAAAGGAGACCACAAGCTATTAGACCATCTCAACCAAGGGAGAAGTGGCTGAGAGGAGGAAGGGGTCAATAGCCATAATAGCCATAGGAAAGGAAGGTTGAGACCCATGCAACAAGACCTCTTTAGGAGGAGCCTAAAGTGGAGTCTATTTGTCAAATTCCCATAGCATAGACTAGCCAATCTTGGCAAGATGGGGTGTCAAGGCCAAGGCCTAATCTTGAGGTCACATTGACTGAGCCCTACTAGTTCTTTAAGAGCTTAACTTTGGTCTCTTATTGGACTTCACACTAGAGGAAGTCTAAACTCAACTACAGGGGTCTTCCATGTGGCCCATTCTCTCTTCCAATGGAGACATACCTCTTCTAGAAAAATCGACAAGGAGACACAACCATCAAGATCAAGGACATAACCATCTTTTATTTCATTGAGGCCATTGTAGAGGCCCTTAACTTGCCCAACATGGGAGAAACTATCGTTGAGATCTCCACTCAGATGGACCTAAAGGCAAAGAAAGGATGAGTCCAATGGTGCTATGGGGTGGACCGTAAGGAGTACAGTGCACTCACTAAGACAAAGCAAGCCCATTTCAAGATAGTCATCTATCACCTATATCCTACAATAAGGCCTAGTAAGGTAACTACCTTCTCCACCCATGTATGCACTATTTTGAGTGGCAAGTTCCCCATCAACCTCCCTCACCTCATTTACCTCGAGATTAAGAAGTGTTTTAAAGAGAATGAATGAGGGAGAAAGAAACTCCCCTTCATGTGCTTAATCTGAAAAGTCTACCAAAGGGGAGGCATAGCCTGCTATGCCAATGACATGCTCCACCATGTTCATGTTGCATCCTGGTAGGAGATTATAAAAAAACAAAGTAGTTGCCAAGCTATTGGAGGAGGAGCAACCACCACAGCCACCTACTAATGAGATCACACCAAAGGCCTACATAGCTATTAAATGAATAAGGAAACTCAAAAAATAGCTACTACAGTGACAATAGGGTGAGGTAAGTGGTGGGAAAGTCATCTATCTACTAGCTAGCATTGAGCCACCTCAACAAAGTCACAAAAATAATCAATTGGCTAAAAGAGACTAGCCAATTTTTTTTCACATAACGCATGCAAGCACCTGCACAAATGAATCCAAGCACTTAAGAAGCTATGGTATTCATCCCTAGATAGCAAGAGTTCCCTGAAATCTTCAAAAATGTTGCAACTTTCTTGGTGTGCCTAGAGGACAATGAGTAGGCTACTATCCTAGTGATGCAACATCATTAGTAATAAATAGTAGTAGAAGTGATGGTAGATAGGGTGATCAAGCATTGAATGCTCCTACGAAAGTTGACTCCTGGTAGCCAACAACCTTGCCAAACATAGCTACCTTAAAAGATGTACAATCTTCCAAAAGAATGAGAAGTGGTCAGTTGAGTGCAGCCTAACATAAGGAGGTGTTTGACCAACTAGTCAAAACTAAGCAACTACTTCTAAAGATCTTTAATCTTCTGAATGAGATCACTGCTACCCAGTCAAACCTACTAGAGACAAAGAGCAAGCTCATCATAACTAACATCCAACTAAAGGTAGCCACTATAAGAAATTATCAGTTAACGATCAAAGTTGCGAAATTGAGGGCCCATTTTTCTAACCCTCCCATTCTCAGCTAGGACATCACCAAAGATGAATATTTTCTTTAACTTCAGTGAAAATTAGGAGGCTCTAAATGCTGAGAAGATGGTAATATTCATGGCTTCTTATCAAAAGCTTTTTAGTTCAACACTAATAAGGACATAGCTCAAGTCTGCAAAGAAAACTTGGTTCTTACAAAAAATATTCACTAGCTGTCAAATGTCAAGGAATAAAAAGGTAAGATGGTTGAATTTGTGAGGCAATAGTAAAAGTAGCTAGCCAAGGTGAATCTTGACTTAAGGCGACTAGTAAAAAGGAATCGAGATCTCTCTATGGAAGAAGTTTGGGCACTTTGCCAAAAGATGGTCATTGAGGTAGCCACATAAAAAAATGAGCCCCTAAAGTTTGAAAAGTGAACAATCACTACAGGGATCAAGTGGGACTCAAAAAATTTAATGAGAAAGAAATCTTGCTGGCCAAGTTGAAGATGAACAAGGCACTCTAGCAACTCCAACAAAGGGAAGATGTGTGGTAGCCAATCTTTGATAGCCTAAACCTAGACAACAAGGCTAAGATCCACCTAAAAGAGATGCAAATAGAAGAGATGATAGAATACATGGAGCTCACCAACCTCCAATGTGCTAACTTAGGTATGCTAATTGGGGAAGGCTAAGGATAGAACTTGAAAAGTAGGTGGCCAATTGATACCTTCTTTATGAGGCTAACTTCAAGCATCACAAAGAAACCAAGGAAAAGTTGGAGATAGCCAATACTAAGCTTGAGGTCCTCAGGAACTAGTTCACTAATCAACCATCAATTACTAGGACTTGGCCAGAAGAATGAATAACTACCATGAGCTACAAAGCCTCATCAAGATGTTCAATGTTGAAAAAAATCAATTTGTAGCATGGTTTGTGAACATCTAGGAGTTATTCCCAGCAATGCCCTACCCATGAAACATCCCCATACTAGCCTACATTGACAAAGCTACATGGACTATGTACAACCCATGAAGTAATAGAAAATGAAAGCATTTCTAGATGCTTTTTGCTTAACTCTTGAAGCAATACCCATAGTAAGATAGCCTCAATTGCGACCACTACCATAAGCACCTATTACATTCCTTTTTTATAGTTGTGATGGTATTTTACCTTGCATGGATGATGGAACATGTGATAAAGGAGTTAGTGTGTGTTAGGATGAGAAGCATGGGATGGAGATTCAACTTATGGAGTGACTGGTTTGTGGAACTCATGGGGGTAGAAATGGTAAGGAAGAGCATAAGTGGTAGAACCACTAGGAGACACAAGTTGGTAGACATAATATTCATATGGGTCAAATTTCCTATAGGGATATTACTACCTTAGTGGTGGTAACACCCATAGCTATGGGCTTTGCCACTACTATTGGTAGTACTCTTGAGGTTGTGGTAAAGTCGCACTTGGATATTAATGTTAATGATAGGGTTGTTGGTAATTATCTTATGGATAAAGCAATCTCTCTTAGGCATTTATCTCTTGATGAATTTTGGATTCAAAATGTAAGCCCTAGACTTTTGATGATGTGACATGACAAGGAAACAATCCTTTGGATGTTCATTCTAGAAAATGTTACATCCATCATCATCTATATTTGAGTGTATAATCTCATTCACTAAAGCTACTTTCTCTTTTTGTTGATAGAATTATCTACCTATTTATTTCTTCTTTTTCCTTTTTTTATCTATACCTCTAACTTTCTTTGCTTTTTCCTTTATGATCTTTAATTTTTATTAAAATTTTTCATCCATAAATTTTTACATTTTTATCTACATTAGTTACAGTTTTAATAACAAACTTTTGGATGAACAAGGTTTTTTGCTTAACCACCTCTTCTAATGGTGTATCCTCTTGCTCATAGAGTTAGATTTTCTTTTCTTAGAGAGATGTATTTATATTATATCTTTCTCTTCTTGAGTTCATCCTCTTCTTAGGCACTTGGTCTATTAGCCTTTAAATCTCATGGGTCCTTTATTTGATAGGATCTCCTAAACATGTACCTTAAGAATTTCTCTTATTTTGATTCTAAGGCCATTTATGATATGTCTTAACTATTTACTTCAAGAAAAATCATATTTTGGGCACTAATGAAACAATAAATAATACATGTGCAAAGCTTCATCAAGGGATTCATGGTTATTTTATTTCTACCTTGAATATACTTTCATAACTTGGACACTCAAGAGTATGTTTGGTATTTGTCATTGGATAGCTTTAGCATTGCACTTCACATTCTAATGGATTTTGACTTCAAGGAGCATTGCCAGCCCTTTGTTGCTTTTAATGAGTATCATTGAAAATAACTTAACCTTTTTCAAATCATTTTCTACATTTTACAATGTTGCTACCAATCAAGGCTTGTAAATGATGCTATAGATATGCATTGTAGCATTCTTCAAACTTAGGGATGTTATTCATGTTGAGCCTCTTAATGTGGTTATCCCTCTAATTCCCAATTGAAATGTAAATAGCCTTCTTGATGTTGATCATGCTCCTTGTTATCAAAAGGGGTTCATCATATTCATCATAGTCCATGTTATGTCCATGGTCTCTTTTGTGCTATTTACTATGTCTTATATCATGTTTGTATTTATGTTCTCTATCTTTGTCTCTATCATGATTATCTACTCTACCTTCATTTCTATTTTGATCTCTTCTATTAACTTCATTAAATTTTTTATCATGATCCCTTCTTTTGTGTCCACACTCATCCTTGTTAGTGATTGATGATGATGATTATGGAGAATTAGAAGAGCCATGTTAACTTACTATCCTACCATGACTCTTTTGTTTATCTCTAGATGATTTGATGGAGGACATAGATCTAGAGATCCTTCTTAAGTTGGATTCTATTCTCTCCTTTTCTTAGTTGCTTGCCAAGACTAAGCGTAGTCATGAAGTAAGTGTTTTATTTGAATTGAAGATAGGAGGATTCTAGTGTAGCAATCTCCTTGAATGGTAATTAGTATTATCCTTTTCAAACTATGAGGTTAATAGGATGATAATCCCTTTACCCTTAGCTTCTTCATGGCATGCCTCCATGAAATGGTCTTTTTGAAGTTGGGTCTTGGTAGATTAATAAGGCTTGAAAATTTTATTAGCCATCATGTAGTTACTTGTAACAAATTCTAGTTTAAATTTCATCAAGAATACCATTAGCATTAATGGGATTACATGATCAAGTAGTAACATGATTTTTTTCTAGATCTTTCCATCTCATTTCCTTATCCTAATAAAATATGAAAATAAAACTTGGATAATATGGATTTAGATGTCCGTATATGACTTTAACTTAATAGGACATATCATCCTTACTCTAATTGGTTTTATTAGTTCTTCTTATAGACTTATCAATAGGAAAAAAATCATTTTTATGATAAGAAAACATTTTAATTAGTGTGTATGTCTTAATAAAATATTAATATTTGTAGAAGATGAATCTTGAAGCTTTTAACAATGATTGTTAATGATGTTACTATTCTAGAATATTAGCATCATTCCATAGCAATGATGCCAATGATGAGTACTATGTGTCTCATATGATCAACCATATAAATCACAAGCATTCATGGGTGACCTTATCATAATTTGTGAAGGAAACTAGCAAAACTTCTAGATGGTTAAAATATGGATCATGGGTTGTTATCTTTCCAATTACACTTGTGATGATTCTTAACTCATATGGTTAAGTGTAATTGAAGCGTATGATGTTTGATGTTGTTGGATCATGATTAAAGAAATATTAAAATGTTAAAATATAGGAAACTATCTAATTAATTTAAATGCAAGAAGTAAAACCTATATTGGCTTAGGTGATAAACATCTATTCCTAATATTCTGTACACATCCTAAAATCATGTAATCCTTGTTAGGTTACTAAGTGTTTATTGGTAGGCATAGTAAGTAAGAGCACTGCTCAGATTACCAAATGATCTATGTTTATGATTGAGATTAGTTGTACTTACTTTGCCATATTCTAACATGCATATAAAAAAATTTATTATTCTAAGTACAAGAAAAAGTAAATCTTACAAAACTAAATTTTATGCTAAGTCAAAGTGCTGTAGTGAAGTGAAATAATTTTAATATATATTATTATTCATGTGATGTGTCGAAGTACAACGTACTTAAATGATAACTTTGTATAATCACTTCAAACCATGTTATCGGCACTAGTTGAAAATTTTCTAACTTCTATTGAATCAACTTGATAGAGTTTCTTTATAATTAATGCTATAAATGTCATAAATGTATTTTATATGCTCTTATTTATAGGCATTTAT
>MNCI01001246.1:0-11760 GCA_015680685.1 Gnetum montanum
TCGTATGGTTGAGTGTAGGGGTACCTCGCCACTCATCACCAGGTGATGAAGTGTATTTTGTCTAGCTCCAATATCAGATATCTAATACTTGAGCCCTAATATCAAATTCTTGATATCAAGGACCAAGAAGTGATGTCAAGTATCCAATATCGTGAGATGTATGCTCGCCTATAAATATAACACTTGAGTACACAGTTTGGGGGATCTTTTGTCAGTGGAGTAGAGCTCATGTAGTTTAGGGTCCTATTGCTTTAACACATGAGACATAAAAATAAGGCTAGAAATATGACATGATCAATGTTGAGAAATACATTTGCACAAATATACAAACCATAACTTACAATAAAATCTACCTCACTAAGAAGTTTCAGGGGATGGTGCTAAGAGAAGAAGCCTCCTAATGTCTTATTTGATGTGGAAAGAAGTTTGAAAAGCTAGGTATGAGCATGTGAAATATCTAAATTTGTGTATTAAGATCAATTACTATTACTTTGACTTTTCAATTTTGTTCATGCATCAATCCTTGCTCTTACAAAAGAGCTTGATGTTATTCCACAACATCCATCTAGAACTACTCATGAATTCTCCTTACTTGCAAGAGTTGATGCCAGGCCATGTCCAACTCGACCACTACCTAATGAAGCTTCGCCTCTAACTTTGTGCATGGTCAACCTCCAGAAGTCTAAATCACATAAAGATACCTTCTTCATTCAGCCTACACATCTTCTACTTCCTTCAGTTTCCTCTTAAGGACTATAGCTACTTCATGGTGGAGGATGTACATGTTTTCCAATAGGCTCATCTTCTCCTAGAGGGTTAGCTTAGTTCTAGCCATTTGTTGGAGTTTGGAATGTAAGGTGTTGAATTTCTCCTTTATCTCATGCCTTTCTCTAGTTACTTGTTTATTAGGTAGAGTTACAACATCCCAAGTTTCCTACTTAATTAGATAAATCTTTCGAAGTTCATTAGTTTCCTTGGTAGTCTTGTCTAACAACTCCTACCATAAATTCCAATACTCCTTTTCTATGTGAAGGTATTTGTCCTAAAATTGGACCATGATTTGACTCTTTTTCTCTAACCTTCATAGCTATTATGAAAGGAAAAGTACTTGATTCTTTCTATCTTTGCTCATCCTTTCCCAATCTTAGGACTGATGTTTTAGCATTCTAATTTAACTCTCTAAGTCATTGTTCATAAACAAGACTTCTTCATCAACTTGACATGCCTATAATAACTTAATCTATAGGAATTTAATTTGTATCTTTGGAGTGTTCATGAAAGGTGTTGGTACCAATAGTGTAATATGTTTTAGTTATTTCTACAATCATCATACCTTTATTTAACTTGTCTATAGCTTTCTTAGATTGAAAGTTCTATCAACATTTACAGTTTCTAAATAGGCCAATATCTTAATTATTTTAGTCTTTACCATACTATCAATGTTTCTCAATAGCTACTTAGCACTTGGATCAATTCTTTACTTTACTTATGTCCAGCAGCTAATCCTAGGTTAATCAGTGGGTAGTTGAAGGACTTTTACTGAATGCTAGGTATTATGTATGCTATGCCTTGATTGATGTGAAGAGAAATACTTCATGAAGGAAATTGGATCTATGATTGAGTAGAGGCATCATGATGGACCATGAGTGGATAATCTAGCAAGGAAGGAGGAAATTGAAAGAGATCTTTCCTTATAGTCTCACCACCCATGATGGCTTCCATGATGTACAAAAAGTTACTACAAAGGTTATGTGATCCCTCAATATGAATTTTGGTAGCTTTCCCCTCACCTTCAACATGCATAATGGATTGAAAACCACCACTAGTAAGAGGTTCTTGGCTTTACCTGATGTTAAAACTAGGAAGCCAGGAAATTGATTTTCTAGGTCATCACATCTATGCATGCTAAAATGTTTTAGATAAAAATGGTGTCCTCATTTGACATTAGTGGAGTAGGTCTAAAGGATGGATGTGGGATATCTCTATAGAAGGAATCTCATTCTCTAAATTAGGTATTGGCCTAATAATCTCTGGACATCATCTTAGAGCCACCACAATTACATTTTTCTAGTCTACCATTCATGCTATTATGGGATGCCTTCCCACATGATTGGCTATGCATGCTAGTTCATAGATTTTTCTAATTAACCTGAAAAAGACATAGAACTCCCTCTTGTCTCGAACCACATCCTTAATCTTTTGAATCAAGGCCTTATAGAGAAAATAGGGGATATTGTTGGTGCACCTTCCCCTCATTACTAGAATTTTAGCTTCCTAAGCAAATATACCTGATGGTCATTTAGTGAGCAAGAAATTATGTGTAATGACTTTGTAAATTTCATTATGAACTAAGAGAAGTTTAGACATCTTCACCTCATTTTTATCCATATGAAAGACCTCAAACTAAACTTTCAACTTGAGCTTAGGCTTAATATTTTGGGTCTATGATTACCAGTTGTTGGTTGGCTCATTTGGAAATCTAGCAATCCTAGAAATTTCCCATATTTAAATAAGCCTAAGATTTCTACCAACAAAGGTCATGGTACCATCTTCTATGAGGTTCTAGTAGAACTCTTCTACCTCATGCTGGTACTAGATAAATGATTAGGTGATGTGCTTGTAGAAACTCATCCACCATAATGACTCCCTGAGCTCAAAAGAACCAAGTTTAAGGAATTAATGGTAATTTTTCTCTTCATGAATTAGTTGTTACCAAATGTTGTGTGCACCACATCCTCTTGGATGTCATCTGGCTTATCATTGTTATCTTTTTCCAACTCCTCTAGCATTTTTTTAGCCATTTGCTACCATGCACATGCTCAATCCAAAAATTGAGAATGTGATTACTTACCTCTTGATCTACTTCTCAGTGGAGGTCTTTCTGGAGTAGGTTCTATAGTTTTCGAATTAAGAGATCTAAGCTCTTCTTCCTCCTCCTCCTCAAGAAGCAACAGTTCATGCATGGGTTTACAAATGAAGGCTTGAAATTATTTAACCTCAATCCTTCTTTAGCTATAAACCCTTGATCTCAACCACCCTAATATATTAAGCTATGAAGATTGCTAAAAATCAAGTCCCCTATGCATTATACTACCATTACAAAACTTATATATGAAACCTACAAGAGCTCTACTATAACTATTACAAAACCTTCCCATAAAAATATCTAATGAGCACATATTTATAGACTTCATTGAAGAGCTACATTGATGAGGCCTCATAGATGCATCAAATGTTAGGTTGATGCAGCCTTGTCGACGAGGCAACATCATGTAGATGGGGTCGCATTAATGAGGCTCTATTGACAAGCTCACATCAGTGGGAGCCCATCAATGTGAAAAAATGACAATTCATCATACCCCCACAATTGAATGAAAACTCATTCTCAAGTTCCTTTACAAAATTAGGAAGGTATAGAATTATTGATTGACTCTTAACATAATAAAATAACTTGACAAAAATGAGTGCTTGAGTGTACAAATTAATAACATTAAAAATAATTGTGGTGTTTATTACACAAAATTGAACACTATGACATGACTACTTAAAAACTAGATAACACATCCTTTAATGGCATGAAGGCAATTGTGAATATTAGATAGTCCTAGGCAATGGAGGTTCCTGAGGTCCTAAAGGACCTTTACCAACTTTGGGCACATGCAGTGGTTGAGGCAACTATGGCTATTCTATTGTGGCAGCTACCTCTAGTGGAAGGCAAAAGGCATCCAGTAATGCCTTCATCTTCTCCTCCTTCCTCCAATGATCATTCACAGTCCATGCAACATTCCTAATGTAGGCTAGAATTGGGATATCCCACAAATAGGGCATTATTAGGAATAACTCCTTAACATTGACAAAGCAAGTAGTCAATCATTTACATTTGACATTGAACACCCTAACTACATTTTGTAGCTCATGGTAGTCATTCATTCTTTGGGCCAGGTATTTAGTAGCAAATCTCTAATAAGTGTATTTTCCCTTAATAACCTTAAGCTCCATGTTTACCACCATAGGATTTTTCTTAGTGTCCTTGTGGTGCTTGAACTTAGCCTCCTACAATAAGTATGAGTTGGCCACTTGCTTCTCTAATTCTAACCATGACTGTTCGATAGTCAACATAACCAGATTTACATATCTGAGATTGACTAGCTCCATGTATTTTATCATCTCCTCAGTCTACAACTCCTTCATGTGGATTTTCACCTTATTATAGGCATTTATCCCATCAATGATAGGTTTCCAAACTTCTCTTCCTTGTTGAAGTTGCTAGATAGTTTCATTTACTTTTGCCTTCACCAACTAGATATGCTTTTTATTAACTTCTTTCTATAGACTGACCTCATCTCTATAATGATCCTTAACTCTCTCAAATTTGAGAGCCTATGATTTCCAAGAGGCTACCTCTATTTCAGTCTTCTAGCAAAGGGCAAAAACTTCCTCCATGAAGAGGTTTCTATTTTTAGCTACCAATCTCCTTAGCTCTATGTTCAATCTAGCTAGTTTCTCTTACTATTTATGGATAAAGTCGATCAACTATTATTTATTCTCATCAACATTTCATAGGTGATGTTTTTTTATGGTTAGTTACACATTCTCTTTGTGGGTCAAATCCAAGGCCTTTTGAATTTTGTGCTAGGTAGCCTTTTCCAAGGATTGGTAGAACACTACCATCTCCATCACATCCTTAACCCATTTTAGTCTGGTGTGAAGCTGTTCAAGAGCTTCATCTTTTGTCAATGTTAGGTTGAGAAATGTAGGGTCAATAATTTGGGCTCTTAATTCAGCAACTTTAGTAGCCAAGCATTCATTTAGCTCCTTAGTTATTTTGAGTTGCCCTTCCAAGATGATGCTTTTTCCCTTACCTCTAGAAGCTCTAACAAAGTTCTAGTAATACTATCTGAAAGATCAAAACATCTAGAAGCAGTTACCTAGTTCCCACTAATTATTCTAATAGTTCTTCATGTTTTTCTATGTTTAATTCGCAACTTATGATTCCTATGGAGATTTGCACATCTTTAAGTGTAGTGATGTCTAGTATAGACATCACAAGTGCATTGAGTGTTTCAGCAACTCTATCAGTAATCACCTTTGTTGTTGTCTTTGATCCTTGGTGCTACATCACCAGCATTGTTTCCCCATTATCTTATTCCAAGAACACTGAGAAGGTTGTGGTGTTCCCAATAATTTCTAGAAGTGGTTGTTATTCTACAAGCGAGATTGTGACCTCTTTGACCTCGTAGACAACTATGTTTGTTGGGCCTAGAAAATGGATCCACCTTCCCCCATCAGGCTAAATATTCAGGCCACCTCATTTAGGTGACTCATTGCTGGTCGATACATAGATGGATCCCCACCACTTGTGCCTGCTTGTTTCTCTTGTTCTCTCAAGAGCTATTCTTGATATTCATGCAATTATTTGGTTATTGCAACAACATTTAGCATAGGTTTTTGAGTGGTAGGTGGAGGTGATGATTGCTTCTCCTCTTCGTGGATGATTGTTGTAGGTGTTTTTTCTTTCATCATCTCCACCTAATTAGTAGTTAGAGCATGCCTAAAAAATCATTTTTATAATAGACTATCCCTCTCCTCTAATAGAGTTTTTTGATGAGGCATGGAAAGGGGAGTGCCTTCCTTCCACATTCATTTTCTTTAAATCACTTCTCCATCTCTAGATAGATCAAACTTGGAAGGTTGATAGGGAATCTCCCACTTAGAGCAATGCACGCATAGGCAAAATAGGTGGTGATTTTACTGGGCCTCACCATGGGGTTTAGGTGTATTGGATCCTTTCTACAGGTGTGAGTGCATCAAACTCTTTATGTCAACACCATAGCACCATTGCACCTATTTCTTTTTGATGCTGGGATCTACCTACATTGCAATCTTAGTGAGATTCACCTCTATTTCAGGCAACCTAAGCACTTCAATAATGACCTACATTGAGTAGGACATTAAGATGTCCTTGATTTTGACTATTGAACCAACCAACCTATTATTCTAGAATAAGAATGTCTCCCCCATGTACCATGCCCCAGCAGAAGTGATAATTGGCCACATGGGAGAGGTCCATAGTTGGTCCTATACTTATTTAGGTGCTTGCTCTAGGAAAGGGCCAAAGTTTAACTTCTGGAGCATTATTTTTTGGACCTTCTTTAATCTAAGTTGATTCAGGCAGGCTTCTATCAAGGTCACCTCAAGGTTTGCTTATTGAGCTAGTACCTCATCCCGGTGTGAATGTTCTATTGCTATTGTTGGTTTTGGAATTTGATGAATAGATTCCACCTCAACCTCTTATCTTAAAGGACCTTTTGCCTGGGTTGCAAGTGGTTCTTCTTGGGATTTTTTTTGGGCCCTTCCTATTCTTACTTATTCTTCCTTTGTTGAGATGGTTCTCCTTCCTGTGTGTGTTTTCCTTTCATTGCCATCTTCTATCACAACACATCCATGGATTAGTACATATAATGTGTAACTTTGAATATTTGAGTACCTTATCTTGTCAATTAGTTACACTTGGCTAAGGTTGGACCATGATAGATTGATTATTTTATTCTTACTTTATTAATTGATTTTCATTATAAGTATCATTGAAGCTCATTGGAAGCGTTTAACTTCTATAATTTTGTGTTTAAATGTTGATTTCTTAGTTAAACTATTGTGGAAGCTAGCAAAAATGGTAGATTTTTTTTTATCAAATATAGCATATTTGTGGCCCCCATGGTTAAGAGCTAACCTTTAATAGGTACAGGGTCAAAGAAAAAAGTGATTTGGATAAATGGTTAGGAAGTTATGGGCTCTAAAAATTTGAAAAACTTCCTTGGCATTTGTGAGAAAATGTAAAAATTTCTAATGGAGATCACACATATTTATACTATTTTTGTGCTAAGTCAATGGGGCCACATATATAGGGCCTTGCATACAAATTGGCTTCATTGACAAGTCCCCATATATGGGGTTCATAAACAAAATTTTCAAATGTGAATATCTTGAAAAATACAAGGAATTTTTGAATGAATTTGAAGTCCATAGAGTCCTAGGAAAGCCAAGAATATCATGATATCATTGAAGAGGATCTTTGAAAGCTCAAAATTTGAAAAATTTAATAGAGAATGTGTGCATTGAATAAAATGTGGAAAGGAGCACATGGTTAGAAGTAGATGATGGATGTACAAAAGATTCTGATCGTAAGAATGCCTAAAGCTAAGGTGCTTAGCAAACCCAACCAAGAAATATGCAAGTGGATCCTCCCCATAGTAGGCACATGCCTTGATTGCCCTTGCATAACCTCAACCTAAGGAGTTTATGGGCCCCATAGGTGATTAATGGCTGATGGAAGTTAAGGACCAATACTTGGAAGATTCTACCCAAGAATTCAAATACATTAAACAAAGATAACAAATTAAGAACATGGAGGCTATAGTGAGGTGAGTTACAAGCAACATAGAAGGATGATGGATAAGGTGGAATGAAATTCCAAATTGAGGTCATAAGAAGTCCCTTGTGAATTTTGTGTTTAAATGACCTGAGAAGATCCATCCTTAGTCAAGGCCAAAACCAACCACTTACAGTGACTTTGCATCACCACTCTAAGACCGATCCACCTTGTCAAGACACAAGACTGCTGCCATAGAACAACCACCATTCCATAAAGAGAATCAGGAAGTGAGAGAGGGACTTAGTTAGAGGTGACCTTCAGGCATGGGTAACATGTCTTTCTAGTCACATAACTAGTGCTTATAGCCCATTTATTTATCTAAGGGGTGTGGTTTGAATTCCCATNTATTTAATGAAAAGGGACCTCAAACTTCCAAAACAAGGAAAATCATAGAGTTTGTGGATGGGTGGATGTCATGGACTCATTGCCTATTCCATGAAAAAGAAACCATGACTTAGCCATTGGTACAAAAATTTAGAAATATGAACTAGACATTACCAAAACAAACATTAAGCACAAACCACCATTAATAACAGCTATAACACCACTGTGTCCTATTGGCACAATGCACATTTATTAACAAAAATTAGAAAATCACACTAAAATAAAGTAAAGTATATAAGAAAGTGTAAAATACTTAAGAAATATTTAAATGTACTAATGATGGTGTAAAAAAATAATGTAAAATAGGAAAAAGTTTTCAAATTGACAAGGTATAAAATAAACAAATTGTAAAGACAAAAATATGTAAAACAAAAAAAGATAAAAAAACTGAGTCACATAGATGATTAGCATGAATGACCATCTTTCCCATAACCAAGTTAGAAGGAGAAGATCCAAAAAATTAAGCATGGTTGCCCATCCATTGAGGTATTTGTTGTACTAGCTTGCTTTGGTTTGCGGAAAGGCTTTATCTATTGGATGTTGACCAACTACTTTTTGTTTGGGCTTTTAGGTTTATATATGATCATGGTCCCAAAAGGAAAGGTTTCATTAATTATATAAAGCTCCTTCCACAACATTTGGAATTTGGTTTTTTGAGGCATGTGTGTGGGATTTCAATAGAAAACCTTATCTCTTAATTGAAATTTTACTTTCCATATTCTAAGATAATGATATTGTTTTTTGAATGCTTATGCACTTTATTCAAAGATAGGGCTACCAATCAATTTTCGTTTAGCACATTGAGGTTGATCAATCTTTCTTTTTGTGTCAAACTTAAGTTAAGATCTAGGTCACGGGCTATTAAGAGTGTATAGAGCTTGGATTGAATTAGGAGTGATGGAAGTTTTTGGTATACTAACTCATAGGAAGAGTAGCCAACAGGGAGTTTCCATGTTGAGCAGTAGGCCTAAAAGGCATTGTTGAGTTTTGTGTTCTAGTATCTCCTATATTTGCTAATAGTTCTTGTTAAAATCTTTATGATCTTCTTATTAGTCACCTATGCTTAACTGTTGGCTTGGGGATGATATGGTGTTAATTTATGTTTAACCCCCAAGCATTGCATGAGTTTTCAAAAAGTGGCACTTGTAAAATTGGTTCTGTTGTCAGAAATCAATGCATGTTGCATTCCAAACCTATTCACAATATTTTGTTGTATAAATCTAGTAGTAGTGGACAATGTATAGTTAGTGATGACTATTGCTTCTACCCACTTGCTATAGTAGTTAATGATAATAATTATATATGCCTTCATGTTAGACATGGATGTGATGGGACCCATGAAATCTATGCCCCATATATCAAAGGATTCCAATGGTTGAATCCATTATTGAGGATCCTCCATTCATGTGATCATCCCATCATCTTGTTGGAAGTGCTAATAGGATTGGATAAATTTTTGGGCATCTTTAAAGTTTGTGGGCCAATAGTATTCTACCATCAAGATTTTTATGGCCATGCATCTCCCAGCATAGTGGCCTCCACAAAGACCTTCATGAGCATCCTAGAAAACACGCAATTGATTCACATTAGGTACACACCAATGAACTAGGCCATTAGTAGATACCTTATAAAGGTGTTTGTTGATTTCCATGAAGTGCTTAGCTCAATGAAGAAACTGTTGTTATTTTTCTATGGTCTAGATCTTGTGGCATCTCATGAGTGAGAAGATAAGTGAGGATGCCATCATATCATTTTTGTTCTATTGACATTTGTTTATTTATTGTAGTAGCAAGGAGGAGTTCATCATAAAATAGATCAGATAATGGGCTTTCCTCCTCTTTGTTATTCCATTGTAACTAAGATAAGTGATTGACAACCACATTCTCAGTCTTCTTTTGATCTACCATTGTATGATTGAATTCTTGCAAGATCACCAACCACTATATGACATGGGGGCTCACTGTTGGCTTGTTCATGAGGAAGCAAATGACACTGTAATTAGTGTGCATAAACACTTTGTGATGTAATTTAGTCGTACACCAACAATGCTTCAACTTGCATAGTGAAAGTAATATGGATATTTCTTATTGTCCAATTATGTAAGTAAGGCTCCTAGTATGTAGTTAAATGCATCTATCATGATATGGAATGGTTTGGATTAGTTAGGTGGTCATAGAATTAGAGTCTTTATGAGCTTCTATTTGAGGCTCTAGAATGCATTTTCACATTCCTTGGTCTAGGTGAAAGGAGCATGTTTCTTTGTTAGCTCGACCAATGGTTTCATAATCTTAGCAAAATTCTCTATGAATCATCAATAGTAACCAATGTTTCCAAGAAATGACTAAACAACATTGATGATTTTTGGTTGGTGAGTGATTTCATGGATGACCCTTATCTTTTCAAGGCCTACCTCGATCCCTTCCTACAAAATTTAGTGTTCCAATACAATGCCCTCTTGGACCATGAGATGGCTCTTTTGCCAATTGTGCCATACATTTATTTCCACACATCTTTTTACTACTTTCTCAAGGTGGTCCAAGGCTTTCTTGAATGTAGCAACATAAGTGGAGAAGTCATCCATAAATACTTCTACTTTGCTACCTATTTTCTACTAAAAGATATGTAAGACCAAATGTTGAAAAGTGACAAGAGCATTGCATAGACCAAAAGGCATCTTATGATATACAAAGGTTCCCTAGGGATTTTTGAATGTTTTTTTGGCCTAATATTCTAGTGCAATCTAGATCTAGTTATAGCCACTATAACATCCAAAAAATAATAATAATAATGCCCAGATATGGTGTCCAACACCTGATCAACGAATGATAATGAAAAATGATCTTTGAATGTTGTCATATTTAATAGCTTGAAATTGATACAAACCTACCATTTTCCATGTCTCTTTAGCACTATCATGAGTGAGATAACCCACTCACTATCTGCAATGGGGTAGATGAACCTTACTTTAAGGAGTTGCTCAATCTTCTCTTTAACAAGTTACTTCAATTTTGGGTTTAACCATCGTTGTGGTTACCTTCTTGGATTCATGAACGAATCAATATAAATGTGGTGCTGGCATATCCATGGATCAATTTTAGTGAGTTTAAGATATGACTAAGCAAAGGCTATTGATCATTTGTTGACCACTTTCAATAGTTTTTATTTTTATTCAAGAGTAAGTTTGACATTAAGTATGACTAGCTTACCATTTTTAAAGAATGCATATTCTAGGTTGGAAGGTAGAGTTTTCAACTCTAGGGGCTCTTATTTAAAAATTTTAGGGATCTCCAATTATTTCCAATTGATATGACCATTTTCATCATCAAAGACTTGGTAATGAACTTGCTCTAGGTCATCCATGACTATGACATAAGTGCATGTTAGGCTCTTAGTAGCTTCCATGCACATTGTGTTGCTGTCAAAATCAATGGTCAGCCATTGGGTGCCCTCTTATTTTGTGGCTACTACATATAGACAACTTTGAATATCTACCTCATGTGAACATTTCTTGCATATGAAAATAGATGCTTGTTTCACAAACTAGATCTTTTGCATGCAATTGCACCCTATATTGCCATACATGATGCATGGAACTTGTCTCTTCTTGATCTTTCCAAATGAATTTTCTTTAGATATCTCTAGGGAAAGATCTCTGATGTCCATTTTTGCATTAATAGTACTTAACCATGTCCTTTCCATAATGATTGGGAAGTCTCCCTTGTAGTTTTCAACCTTGATTACTAGGAAATTGACAAGATAAGACCACTCATGTAATAATGATGAAGTGGTATACTAATTCCAATCTGATATTGTCCTTCTTAAGAGGTGGAAGGTTCCAAGTGGTATACATCTCATGGAAAATCAAGTTCACACTAGAACCTGAATCAAGAAGAGCTTTACATGGTCCATTCCCAATAATTTGTAGATAGATAAGAGGACACCCT
>MNCI01001246.1:12402-38298 GCA_015680685.1 Gnetum montanum
TTTCTACAACTTTATCTACTATAGCAATCTTGCCCTTACCCTTTGGTAGGCATGTTCAACTTCTTTTTGCCTCTTGTAGTTACAATCACTACTCTACTCTTGTGATTCTTTGGTGATTTTTGAAGTACTTTGGAATTTTTCATCCAAAAAATCCCACATTTTATCCACCTTAGCTAATATTTTAGACATATATTTTTGGATCAGCAGGTCTTTCTATTTACCACCGCATCAAGTGGTGATTCCTCCTCACTGTCACAAAATCAGACCTCCCTTTCTCTGATGGAAGGATCCTGTTGTATTCCTCTACACTTTTATGTTTCCTCAACTCTCCTTATTTTTTTCTACCTGCTCAATTACCCTTTGAATTTTATGGGCTTTAAGTTCTGATAGTCTCCCTTAGGCATAAACCCCAAGAGTTCTCCTCATTTCTAACCTAAGTCCATCTATGATATGGTGAAGTTGTTCTCATTGAGAATAATCATGGCTAGGGCATCAATGTATGAGAGAATAGTATCTACCAATGATAGCATCCAAGGGTTCATGGTTTTCTTGCTTCCATCCTTGGATATGCCTTCTTATATTAGACACTTTGGAGTACATTTGATATTTATAGTTGAATAGCTTAAGCATTATACTCCACTGACGGATAGATTCTAGCTTCAAGGACTGATACCAAATTTTAGCTGCTTTGATGAGTGTCCTACGAAATAGCTTTAGCTTTTTCCAATTATTTTTGATATTTTTTAAGGCACATGCATCATGAAAAGCTTGAAGATGTATCTGTGGATCAAAATTATATCCCCCTCAAATCTAGAAATAT
Source organism: Gnetum montanum (assembly GCA_015680685.1). Lineage (NCBI taxonomy): Eukaryota > Viridiplantae > Streptophyta > Gnetopsida > Gnetales > Gnetaceae > Gnetum > Gnetum montanum. Next base: position 13,223 of record MNCI01001246.1, read on the forward strand.
TGTTCATATCAAGTCATCTCATTTGAATATCTTTCGCATGCCTAGTTGGAATTTTTATAGCCTCTACAATATTTATCATGCTTCAACTTAACAACAAAGGCTCATCATCGTCATTATTTCGATGATATTGATGACATCCTCTACTACCCCTTCGGTCATGGTGGGCCTGGTGATCATCATTGTTGTCCTGTTGTTCACCTCCATTATGGTTGTTCTTTCTATGGCATGTGTTAGAACCATAAGAGGAAGAAAAAGATGCAGATGAAGAGGGTAAAGAGGGAGGAGGACTTCCACCACCATGGTATCTTCCAACTGCCCTTCAGTTATCATGATCATGTTCATTAGTTTTCTTGTCATCTTGATGCTTGTTCAAGCCCTTACCTTGATTACCATCTTTACTTGAATCTAGATTATTCATAGTGAACTAAAGATTTAGGGCCACACCCCCATCACCGGTAACAAGGGATGGAGAATTTTCATGTTGAGAGCCCCTAGAGGGAGGATCCTCATTATCATCTTAGTTAAGCAAGAACAAGGGATTAGTGAATCATTTCCCCATCACAAACTCATGATGATGCTCCTAGTGTCGATCTCTCTTGCATTGTGTTTTAGTGGGATGGTAGTCCTAGTAGTCATAATCATGCACAACATACTCCTATTGAAGAGTTTGAAGTAGCATCATAGGCATAGATTGATCAGGAGGCATTATAATGTTGGCTTCCATATTAGGCCATCGTAGTTGTTCATCTTGATGTAGGATGAAGGTGAAGTTAGGCACATACTCATCTAGATGAGTATATACCACCTTGCATTCTTGAGGGATTAGTAGTTTAGTATCATCATGCTTGTGAGAAGAAGACATTTTGTAATACAAATAAAATATTAGTGTGCTTATGTGATTATATTTATTATGAGAATGATTTTGACCTTAGGGTTTATCCAACAATGTTAATGATGCTCACTAAACCTAGATAGTGCATGTTTCAAACAAAAGGAGCCCCCATTATCAATGCTAATGATGATTTGTCGAGGTACCCCTATGCCTAAGCATATGAATTAGAAGCATTCACATGTGATCTGGTCAAGTTCTGTGGACTCTATGTCTTATGGTACACTAGCCTTCTAGGAAGTGAACTTTACCCTAATAGTCATTCGTTGTCTTTTCAATTACACTTGTGATGCACATTGTATGGTTAAGTGTAATCAAGGCATATGATTTTTATTATTTTATGCTCTTGGTGCTTAAAGAGAATTCAAGTATTTTAATAACTAATTAACTAATCTCTAACTAGTTCTAACATAACCATTCAATCCCACTTTCCATACACATCCTAAACCCACGTATCCACTACAGGGGTTACCAAGCAGTATGTTACTAAGTAAACTAAGCTATAACACTGTTGGGATTACCAAGCAAATACATGTTTACACTCAAAGTGGTTGTACTTTTGTGTTTAATCTATTTAGCTTAATTTATTAACTAGTTACTTAAAGTCTAATTTAGCTTAATTAATTACATAATTAATGAAAAAAATAAATGCATAAATGAATCATTAATTTATTCAAAGTGATGCAAGGTTTGATCACAAGGATCATCTTTATTGTCATTCACATTGGTATGTGTAGGTACAATAGTGCTCAAATAAAGATCCATACACTATCTAACTCCTAATATACGCAGTTAGAGAAATATTCTAACTCAAATGACAAAATTGCAAGAGCTCTACTAAAACTATTACAAGACCTTCCCATAAACATGACTGATGATGATGTATTTATAAAGTTTATTTAAGAGCTATGTCAATGAGACCCAATAGACACAACAAATGCTACATCAACATGGCCCTGTCAATGAGGCCACTACAATGAGGGCCCATCAACATGACACAATGATGATTCATCAAAATGGAAGCAAAGGAAAGTCAAATTCTAAAAAGAAAAGTGTGGAATGGCCTTGGAAGAATCCCTTCATTTATATTAGTTTGTTGATGTAGGAGGGGGATGCACTTGTGTAGGGGTACTAATGCAGTGTGCACTTTCCCAAGCATGGAAAAACTTGAAAATTTATCATCAACATACCCAACTTACCTTCCTTTCCCTCCAAAACCACACACAAGGTGAACAACATGTCTAAATTGTCATGAATTAATCTAACAAGGTATCTAAAGAACAAGACAATAAGAACATTACAAGATTACCTTTGGTGACATCTAGAATCATGGAAATTAAGTCTATTGATCAACTTGTGCATTCACATAAACTAAAGGCTAGGAAAGAGGGGTTAAAAAAACAAGAGAATGATTATAACACCAAGAATAATAAAATTCAAGTACAAATGAGGTAAAAAAGAAAGAATTTTCATGATCAAATTATAAAGCATAAATAGTTAACACTTAAAAAAGTGAAAGACTAATCAAGTGCCTTCTACAATGCAATCAGCACCATTACTAGTATATAAGTTTTAACTTACTCACTTAAAATGTCATTCAACCAAGGATTCACAAGTGGATCCTTCCCATAGCAAACACTTATCTTTCCTACCCTTTTGAAACCTATTGATGAGATGCTTGTAGATTCCCAACAACCATTGAAACATTAACATCAAACATGAGTCTATCCCCTTGGATGGCTTGCTCTCATCCTTTACTTTGTTCAATTGAATTTCAACCACATCCAAAAATCAATAAGGAGTGGAATGGAAAAGATGGAAAATGAATAATAGACAAGAAAGAGATGGACAAGAGTACAACATCACTAGATTCGTATCCAATCATTCAATTAGCTCATGGAGTGCATGAGCATGTTCTACATCCCATGAGAGATCTTCTACAACATCCTTTTATCACTACTCATCCATATAATAGGGATTAATCTTCAAGTCTTCCTTCCAAGTGCAAGGTCATACCTACCACTTTCAATGCCATCTAGTTTTGATTGTTACATAGTTTAAGAACTAAGATAATGTATTGTAGAGCATTTAGAAGTTAAGATTTCAATTTGGTTTTCCTCCATCTCTACACATATGCATAATAGGTTTCTTGAATTATAATTTATTAGAAATATCCCATTGATCCATTTGGTTGTGCTAACTAATTCCACATTCCAACAAAGATTACAATGCTATAACCTAACAAATGGAAAATTTCAAGTTTGAATGTGGTCAAGGCTTAGGTTAAGGATTGTCATGTTGAACTTGGAAATAAAAGGATTTATGATTTTGGTAGAAGTAGTAATTAGCATTACCAAAATTTACTAAGATAGAGGCTTCTAGGCCCTCATGGCCATGGGAAGGCATAAGAAGGAAACTGGCTTAGACTATGACATTTTGGGAAGTCAAGTGATTCAAAGAATGGATTGAACATGAGAAAGACTTACATGAGCATTGGTTCAATCATTCATTTTAGTCTTGGTTTAAGCAATCATAGGATTATCTTGGATGGTAAAAATACCAATTTATATGGACTAATAAGCTTGAAATTACATTTCGTTTTCCACTACCTCTTCTTTTTATCATTGTTATTTTATTCTTCTTTTTCTCTTTTTCTTTTTCTTTTTATTTTTTTCATATTTCAATTTTCTTTTCTTTTTTATTTTTCATCATTTTTCATTTCATAAGAAGAGGATTTTTGATGGAAAATATGATGTGGAATACCTCTTCTGAGCCCCATTTTCATCCCTAGAGGTGGTTAATTATAAGTTTTGGAAGTTGGGAAGTTGTCTTGGAGGTCCAAGAGACATCTTAGTTGAGTGTTGTGGATTGACAAGAAATGTCTAGGTAGAAGTGAAGATGTATCATATTATCAACAAATGTCTCTAGAAAGATGTCTCTCCCACATATGAGACATCTCTACCTAGGAGGAGACATCTCTCAAAATCAAGAGATGTCTCTCCTAAATGCTGAAGTTTGTAGAACGATATCTCACCAAGGCTCTAGATGTTTTGTATAGTTAGGAAAAGTTCTAAGTTAGTAGTTCTAAGTTTGGAAACAACTAGAAAATATGAATATAATATGAAAGCTTTTGGGAATCTCCAAGTTGAGCATGGGGAAAGCTTTCTAGGGTTCTCAATTTAGAGTTTATTAATATTGTTGTGTATTTCATGTTTTTGTGAGGAGTTGAACATGTGAGAGGTTGTTATGAGAGATTACATAAGTATATGTGTATCTCTATGGTCAAGTATGTGTTTGACCATTAAAGCTCTTAATATGTGTTGTGTTTGGATCTCAATCCTATGTTTGTGGGAGAGATCTCATTCGATTATTCCTTACATTAACAACAATCATTATATGATTTTAGAGCCTCATGCTCTACAATGTTGTTGAGTATGTGAATGTGTTGTTGTTGGTTGTGGAACCACTAATTTTTAATATTTATTGCATTAATTAAAGATAGCTAGTTTTCATGTTTTTTTTAGAAAATTGAATAATCTTCATAATATTTGTATTTAGTGGAATCTTACGGGTAAAGCCAAAGGATTGACCCTACTCCAGTGTTATTAGTATTAGAGCATTAGATTGATTTTTTTTTTAGAATTGGGTTGTAGAGTTTTATGTTCAATTGAAATGATGCCTAAGAATAAAAATATTTAATCCCTACGAAAAGACATGAAGAGCATAAAGTCTAGCTTTCAACTGATGTTTGCATGAATGAATGAGATTAGTATCAAGGTAGACTAAAATGAAGGTTCCAACCATATATAGAATCATAAAGATGATGAACATTCAAGTTTGAATGATGAAAAAGAAGTTTCTAAGTGTGGTGGAGGAGGAAAAAATGATAAGAAAGGACATTCTAACCATCGAAGTGTAGGATTCCAATAAGAGAGAATCTAATTCTTCATATCAGAGTTCCAAGAGTTCCATAGTTGGCAACTACTTCTTCTCATGAAAAGCTTGATTATGAAGATGAAGCAACACTTGCTAGGATGTTGAAAAATGTTGCTAAACTTTTGTATGTAGAACTGAAGACTTTCAACTATGTAGATGGTACCAATGCTTTTGCAAGTTGGCTAAAGATGCTTAATAAGCATTTTGAGTTGGAAGAGGTACCAAATTAATTGAGGGTACGAATTATTGAATCTAAATGAGAGGATATAGCTTATACATGGTATGAGAAAGAATCCAAAGGTTATAAGAGAAAAAATGATTAACCTATCAAGGATTGGAATTTGATGAAATATAGAGGTTGAGAAGAAAGTTTAAATAGTCTTAACAGAGGTAAGAGATAATCATAAAGTTGAAATTCCTATGACAGGATGACAAAGATGTCAAGGAGTTTTATATAGATTTTTGTAAACTATTCCATTAAGCTAAGGTAAATTAGGAAGAGTATGAATAGGCTTTAATCTTTCTTTGAGGTCTAAAAACAATGTACAAGCAAGAGTTGTTATTCTATAAGCCAAAAACTCTTGATGATAATTATGATTTACTACTTAATATGGAGAAGCAACTCAATGGATTTGGCAGTGGGATCAAACAAGATTCAAAGAGGAAGGACAATGAATCCAAATCAAATAAAGGATTCAAGTCCAAATCTAAAGACAAGGACAACCATGATAAGAATTTATAAAATAATGATGATAAGGACAAAGCCAAGAAGGACCAAGGCAAGGAAGAAAAGGGTTAAGATAGAAACTCATTCAAGATTTAGTGTTTCAAATATGAGGAATGAGAGAATAAATAATGGGAACATCTAGTTCACAAGGTAGCTAAGAATAAGGATGTGCAATCCATGGAAGCAGAGAACACATCAAACTAAGCTATTCAAAGAGGTAATCTTAATGCTTTCAAAATTAAGGAAGTTTTTGAACTAAATTTTGTGAATTCATGGGAAATGTGAATAGAGGAGACCATCTTGCAAAAATGTTGTTATTTCAAATTGGTGCTAGATGTTTACGTAGTTAGGAATGAATTCATATTTTGATTGATGGAGGAGTCCAAGAAAATATTATTTTATCTAGGGTAGTTGCTAAATTGGGCTTAGTAACTAATGCTCATTTTAGATTCGACAAGATAAATTGGTCATTAAGAGACTTCTTGCAAGAGGTGAGAGAGTAATGTATTTTAAAAGTTAAAATAGGAAGTTTTATAATCTTTTGAAATGTGATGTACTACCAATTAATTATGCTGATGTAATTCTTAGATGACCATGGAATTTTGATAATTGTGCTCAATTTGCTGGAGCAAGAAATGTATGGGTTGTAGCTAGACTTGATGAAATCCATGAGTTGATTCCTCTGATAGCCAAATATGTGAGGTAACATAACTCACTTAATCCTTTCTTAATTCTTCTTGGAGAGAAGGAATACATTAAGGAACATGATGAGGCTAGTTTTGGTTTTGTTGTTATTATCAATACATCCTTGGATGTGTTGGCGCATATGTGTCGATGGTAATCCTCCATAAGCCTATAAATATGCAAGCATCCACCACGTATTCAACATTATTTGGTTAATAGTGTAGCCAAACTCTTGCATTTTTCTTTTGTAATCATAGTAAATAGTTAGTGAGTGTTCAAAGCATAGATTTAAGTTAATTACACAACATCTTATTTAAATGGAATTATATCTAGATAGATTTCATGAACAATAATAAGATTGATATTGATTTATATTCATTGAAGTACTTTGACTTAGAATAGATTTACTTTCATTATAGTTTAGTTTCTAAGTACTTAGTTAATATTTGCATTTTCATGCACATTAATCAATTGGTAGAATAAGCATGATTAGTTTCAAGCATAAACACATATTCTCTTGGTAATCCTAGTAGTGTTATTACTTATTTTACTAAGTAGAATAATACTTGGTAATTCCAATAGGACGTACGTGAATTTGGGATGTGTGTGAGAAGCTAGAAACATAAACTCATTATTCTTAGGCTAGCTTAGAATTTATCTTCTTGTTAATAGTAGAAAAATTAAATAATTAATTTTATGTTTTCATATAACTTATCCATAACCACATAAAATCTATAATCATATGCCTCACATTAGAATAAACCATATGTGACATAGCTACCACTAGTCCAAGTGAGAAGACAATGACCTACAATCAATATTTCATGATCTACATACCACACTAGTCCCATCCATTGAATTCAACTAGATTGCAAGTGAAAAATTATGATTCATATGATTAGGTGCAAGGAACACCTATTTCTCATCAATAGGCATTAAATTCTGGCATTTTGATAATTTGACCCTAGGACCCTAAGGCCAAAGTTTTTCTAAGTGTTGGCTACCACTAACTTTAACATTAGTGTCACTGTCCTTACAACACATACATCAGGACCCTTTACACCTCCATTACACTTTTCACCTATAGTTTGGCTCAAATATTAACTTCTCAAGCTCTTTGATGATCAATTGACATCATTTCTAGCACTCTAAATAGTTATTTTGATAGGTTTAAAGGTAGTCTAGGTAGTTAAGATGACAATTTGTCTAACTTACATAGATGATGTTGATATTGATGTTAACATCAATATCAATGTTAGCATTCTTACCAAGTCACCAAGTTGGCATTTGATAGCATTATCTTGCTCTACAAGCTCCTTGGTATCTTGTAAACTCATTTTGGCTTATTTTTGCATTAGTTTGAACACTTGATTGACATTGATATTAATGCTACCATAAACACCTATGGGATCCAGATTTCCCAATTATTAACCTCTAAACTCTACTGTCAACATCATTGCTTGGCTACCTGAGCTCCTTGGCATCATCACAACATCATTTGACACTATCTCAAGCATCAAAGAAAGTCCTAGAAGGCTTGGACTTGCAATTGAAAAAAAACTGATAAAACTTTTGTAAGCCCTAGTGATGTTGATGCTAGTGTCAATATCACTTGGTGATGCTAGTGTTTGCATCAACATCATCAATTTGTACCTCAACTTCAAGTTTCTAAAAATGAACTTCAAGTTAACTCTACTTGACTTCAAAGTTAAGTTTGGAAATCCTAATCCTATAAATATGAGATTAAAACCCACATTTTGAGATTGGTTTCTTGAGATCTAGACCACCTATTAAGATTTTGAGAGATCAAGCATGCATGCAACAAACCACCCAGGATTTCATGCATGCTCCATAACCATCACAACTCCTCTTAACTCCACCACTAATGCGAATACAACATTAGGATTACTCAAGAAGCATCTATATTAGTACTCTGGACTTAGAAATTTTCTAACATCAATGTTAGTCTCTAGAGATAATTTTTTAGCTCTAGCATCAATGATGAGACCCTTAGCAAAAATACCCTTATTTTGGCCCCAAACTGATTCTCAACAATATCTATAAATTTTCCATCCATATAACCATACTGTAGATGTTTAAGTTTACTATTCAAAACTCCATTATGTTCACAAATTGGGTTCTTATCAGCAATTTTATTCCACTTACATTTTTTTGTCAATACTTATAATTTAGTCATCCATAAGAGGTGGATACTTATTTTTCAACAATAAAGTATTTTCATTATTTGGAAAATAAATTGAAANCGTACACATTCAATGAGAGATTTGTATTCCATCATGCCATTATCATTAACTTAATTAAGGCTATATCAAATTAAAGATACGTTATGACTACAAATTAAGTATTCAAACATTTAATTCATGAAGGTGTTTTCTATGAGAACGAGTTAAGGAGAATTGTTTCCTAAAAAAAAGTGAATGGCTTGTGATGAGTCATCATAGTTGAGTCATGTTGATGAGATGTCATTGATTTGATCCCATCGATGAGATCTTGTTGACATAATCCTATCGACGTAGGGTTTGACATGTTGACATGTACTCATCGATGTGGCACCCTATCTCCACCTATAAATGTGCACCTACCCATCCCATTAATGGTAATCTTTTCATAGTTCTAGCAAAGCTCTTAAAATTTTTCTATTTGAAAGTTAGAATATTTTCTGGATGCCCATAATAGAAGTCAAAGAAGTATACAGATCTTTATTCAAGTACTGATGTACCTTAGCACCTCAATGTGAACAGAAATAAAGATGACCTTTTATGATCAAACCTTGCAGCACTTGGAATAGATTAATGTTTTCTTTATGCATTTAATATTCATGCCATTTTATTTAATGTTTCTAAGTAATTAATTAATATTTATCAAATAGAAAACATAAGTACAACCACTTCGAGCATACATCTAACACTTGGTAATCTCAATAGTGCTTAATGCTTGGTAACTCAATGGTGCTATATTGTGTTTAGAATGTGTATGGAAATTGGGAATGAATGCTTATGTTAGGATTACTTAAATATTAACTAGCTATTAGATTAATTAAGCATTCAATTACTTTATTATTATTCTTAGGTGACTTAATTTATAAATGATAAAATGATAAAAATCATATGCCTCAGTTACACTTAATCATACACTTGTACTTTACAAGTGGAACTGAGAAGACAACGATTGCAATGGTTAGACTCACCTCCTAGAAATTGGTGTACTTAGAGAACTAAAGTATATAGAATTCAACCAAATCATTAAGTGAATGTTAGTTATTCATATGGTTGGGTGTAGGGTATATTTTCTGCTCATCATTGGCATTGTTGCCAAGGACTTTAGTTAGCTACGTGTACTATCTAGGACATAGTGAAAATTATTCAAACTTTTTGTAACGAAACTTAAAGTTACAATCATTCAAAATAATAATAATATTTGTAAAAGCAAACTAATATTTTCTTTCAGTCTAAAATTTCTTCTTCTCATAGGGATGATTCTCCATTGAGGTTCGAGCATACATCTAATCAACAAAGGAATGAATGGTCAAATCCGCAAGTGACCTAGCAATGAAAAGTGGTATATACTCATCCCAATGAGTATGTGGCAGACTTCACCTTTATCCTACATCAGGATGAATAGTTTTAGTGAAGGAACATGGAGGGCAACATTGTGTCGCCACTTGATCAATCAATTCCTACGATGTTGCACCAAACTCTTATGAGGTTGGGCATCCAAGGGCTTAATGATAAATACATTGTGCAAGATCATGACTATCGAGATTACCATCCCACTAAGGCATAACACAAAAGATATTGGTAATAAGAGAGGCACTATGAAGCTTTGAAGGAAAAATAATTTAATAACCACTTATGCCTCCTAGGCTAAAAAGACAGTGAGGATCCCTTCTTTGGGGGTTCTCAAGTTACTAACTTCCCTCCCCTTGGTTTCAATGAAGGGGGCTTGAACTAGAATTTGTAGTCCACTATAAACAATCCTAGTTGCAAAAAGAATGGGTCCAATGAGCATGAGTGATCCAAAGGTGGGAATCATGGTAGGGATGAGGGCAAGCATCACAATGATGATTGTGGCCATGACCATAGAAGAGGGGGTGGCAAGCACTATGGTGATGCTATTCCTGCTTCCTCTTCACCTTTATCATCCTCTTATTCCTCCTCTAGCTTCAATTGAAGTTTCAAAGAACATGATCATGATGGAGATGACTAATGAGACACAGATGATCGTAGGTCTCATTGAACTAGTCAAACTAGAGGCATGGAAAACTAAGGAAGGTCCACCAGTGGGAAAGAAGGGGAAGCACAGGGCATCATGGAAATCATGGTTATTATAGAGGCTATGATCATGATGAGCCTTTTCTTGCAACTCAAAACATGCTAAACATTGCAAAGGTAGTGAAAATTCCAATAAGGCATGCAAAAGATTAGTAGAATCAAGTAAATGGGTATGAACAATATCCCCAAGTTTGAAGGGAGATACCACTCAGATTCACAAAATCATATTCAAGCCTTTCATGATGTTTGTGCCTTACAAAACATGAAGAAGGAATGGAAAAAATTAAATCTTTTTCCAAGAATGCTCATTAAAGAAGTTGAAAGTTGGTACCAGTCCTTGAATATGAAATCAATTTGTAGGTGGAATACGATACTTGAAATCTTCAATGACAAGTATCAAATGTACTCCTGAGTATCCAACTTGAGAAAGCAAATCCAAGGTTGGAAGAAAGAAATACATGAACCCTTAACATAGCCATGGAGAAGTGCTATTCTCGCTTGCATTGATGTCTTAATTATGGTTATTCTCAAAGGGAGTAGCTTTATCATATCATAGATGGGCTTCACATAGAAACACAGAGCACTCTTAGGGTCTATGCCTAAGGGAGACTTTTAGAACTAAGGGTTCATCAAATTCAAAGGCTGATAAAGCAAGTTAACAAAGAAGAAGAAGAATTGAGAAAAAGAGAAAGTATGAAGGAGTACAACTAAGATCCTTCAATCAAAAAAAGGAAGGTCCAATATTGTGACAATGAGGAGGAGATAACACCTAATGAGGTGATGCAACGAAAGACCTTGTCGATTCAGAAGTCTATTTCTAAAATTTCAGCCAATGTAGATAAAATGTGGAACTCTTTAGATGAAAAGTTTTAAATCACTCTAAAAATAGAAAAGAAATCCAAAAAGCAAAGTAGTGATCATGATCATAGGAGAAGGAAGGAAGCTGAACATGTCCACCAAAGGAAGCTGAACATATTACGATAGAGGAGGTTGTGGAGTTCGAAATAGATGATGATGATGGGTGCGAAATCTACTAATATGAACATCCTAACAGATGTTGTTTCATTGTGTCACTTACAAGAATCTATGATGTACACTATAAATCCTATACTAACAAGAAGGCAAGCACCAAGAAGGTTGCCTTATCCTCAAGGAAACCCTAGGTAGTTCCACCAACAACAAGCCACCATAACCTTGTGAGTAGTACCATCAGTGGTAGCATCCATAGTCATGGGGGATGCCACCATCAAGGCAATAGTACCCTTACCAACAACCTGATCCATATGGGTAGTATTTTTAGCAGCCCATTTCTCCACATGACTCTTTTAATCATGCTTCATTCTAGCATCACTACTACCCTCCTAAGTACTTCAGAGTCTAATCTCCAAGAGGGGAATTCCCATTTTCTCACTACCCATATCATCCTTTTGCACATGTTCCTCTACCCTCAACTCAATTACCATCTATCCCATGAATGCAAAATGAAATTCTAGCCTAGCCACAACAACATAATGCCACTAGGGTCTCTAACTTATAGTTAGCTCCTTAGCTGAGTGGTTTAGAAACCAAATCCCAAAAAGATCATTCTTTCAAACCAACAATACTATAAAGCCCTCAAAAACTTATGTGGCTAATAATCCTACTTCTCCCTCATCCTCTACATCCACATCATTCAAGTTTCCTTCAAACCAAACACCTCCCAAAGTGCATATAGTCATGTTAACCCATGCAGTAACTCATTAGGTTAAGGTTGACCATCTTTCCAAAAAGAGGTTTGATCCTAGGAATCCCCTTATTTACTTACAAATCATTGGGAATGAGCTTTTCAAGGCTCTTCTAGATCCAAGTATTGGTGTAAACATAATTTTTCATGAGATGTACAAACCCTAGAACCTACCTCCACTCAAGAAGAGCAACATTCATCTTAAGTTGGCAAACAAGTCCATCACCATTTCCTTGGAACTAGTGGAGGACATTTTGACCATCATCTATGGTTGGTCCTATCCTACTAAATTTCTAGTGATCCATGTTGATAATTACAAGAGGGACTTACCAATCATCATGAAAAGGATTTGGTTGAGCACCATTGATGCATGGTTGGGAATTAAAGACCTCTCCTTAGAGATTTCCAAGGAAAATGCATTCAAAAAAATAGAGAAGAAGAGAGTTCCATACATCACATATAGTGTTATAGGGTGCAACTATGTGCAAAAAATATGATCCATAAAAAGTACATCCATCATATCATGTAGACAATGTGCAGATGAGATAAAAATTTAAAGGTGCCTATATGAAATAGCCACAAAATAGGAGGGCACCTAGTGGCTAACAACTAATCCTAATAGTAGTTCAACAATTTTCATGGAACCAACTAAGAGCCTAATGAGTGCCTATGTTGAAGGCATGGATGAATTGGAGTGAGTTCATTGCCAACACTCTGATGATGAACTTGATAACACCAATTAGGGAGAGTTGGAAATCCTTGAAAGTTTCAAATAGAAGCACCTAGAGTTGAAAACACTAATTACCAACATGGAATATGCTTTTCTGAATAATGGAAAGCTAGTGATAATCAATGCCAACCTTGCACCTAAACAAAAAGAGAAGTTGTTAAAGGTGGTCACAAAATGGCCAATAGCCTTTGCTTGGTCATATCTTGAGCTCACTAGGATTGATCCTAGGATATGCTAGCACCACATCTATATAGATTCTTCCATAAAGTCAAAGAGGTAGTCGCAGTGGCAGTAGAACCCTAAACTAGAGTAGATTATCAAGAAGGAGATTGAACAACTCCTTATGGTAGGGTTCATCTATCCCATTATAGATAGTAAGTGGGTTATCCCATTTGTAATAGTGCTAAAAAAATATGGCAAGTGGAAGATCTATATTGACTTTAGGTTGTTGAACATGGTGACATATAAAGATCATTTCCCATTGCCATTTGTGAACCAGTTGTTGGACATCATCTATGGGCATTACTAGTACGACTTTTTGGATGGTTGTAGTGGCTATAACCAAATCCAAATTACACTTGAGGATCAAGCCAAAACCACATTCACATGTTCCTTGGGGACTTTTGCATATAGAAAGATCCCTTTTGGCTTATGCAATGCCCTTGCAACCTTCCATCGTCTTGTCATAAGCATCTTTCAATAGTATATTAGTAGCAAGATGGAAGTCTTCATTGATGACTTCTTCACCTATGGTGCTACATTTGAGCTAGTCTTGGACAATCTTGAGCAAGTACTTAAGAGGTGTGTTGAGAGCAACCTTCAGCTTAATTGGCAAAAAGACCCATATGATGGTCCAGGAGGGCATTGTTTTGGAGCATAGAATATCATAAGGATTGAGGTGGACCCTAAAAAAGTAAGGGTCATCCAAGGAATTACTAGTCAACTAGAGACTATCAAAGATGTTCGATCATTCCTTGGTCACACTAGTTACTACTAGTGATTCATAGAGAATTTCTCTAAGATTGCTACATTGTTGGTGGAGCTAATAAAAAAGATGCTCTATTTATTTAGACTAAGGAATGTGAGAATGCATTCCAATAACTTAAGCAGAAGCTTGTAGAAACTCCAACTCTATGAGCACCTAATTATTCTAGATCATTCCACATTATGATGAATGCATCAAATTATTTCTTGGAAGCTATGCTCAAATAGTTGGATGATTAGAAACATCCTTACTACATTTATTGCATGAGCCAAAGCATTGTAGATGCATAGTTGAACTACACCATAATAGAGAAAAATTGGTGTATGCCTTGGAGAAATTCGAGCACTATGTACTTGGGTATAAGGTGTTCATGCACATAGATAATAATGCAATCTACTTCCTTCTAAACAAACTAGTGGTGAGCCCCCGTGTCATACAATGGTTTGTGATCTTGTAGAAATTTGATCTTGTTATGATATATAGAAGGGGAACTAAGAATATGATTTTTGATCGCTTGCCTTGATTGAGATGGGATAACAAAGAGAAGGTGAGCTCATTTCTTGTCAATTTCCTAATGAACTCCTCTTTTTTGGTGCTATAAATGAACAAGTGCCTAATGAACCGAATTGGTATGATGGTATCCTCACCTACCTCCTCAATCAAAAGATTCCACAAGAGCTTGATAGTAGGAAGAAAAAATAGTTTCTTCATCAAGCCAAACTATTCATGGAGATCAATGAGCACCTTTACAAAGTATGTGCTAATGGCCTAGTCTGTTGTTATGTTCATGATGCTGACCAACTATGTGTCCTTCAAGATGCTCATAAGGATCCTTGTGATGGCCACTATGCTAGAAGACATGTAGCCATTAATATCCTAATGGCAAGGTATTATTGGCCAACATTGTTTAGGGACACTTACTAATGCATCCACTCTTGTGAATGTTGCCAATGTGATGGTGGAATGATTGGTTGTATGGAGGATTCTGAGCATTGGATACAAGCACTAGACCCCTTAAAAATCTAGGACATTGACTTCATGGGTCCCATCACCCCCATGTAAAATAGAAAGGCATACATTATAGTCAATATTAACTATTGTATGAAATGTGTAGAAGTAGTAACCATCACCAACTGTACATCCTCTATAGCTACTCGATTTGTATAAAAAATGTTGTAGATAGGTTTGGTGTGCCATGCACCCTAAGTTTTGGCAATGGTAGTCATTTTATAAGCACCACCTTTCAAAATCTCATGCAATGCTTAGGGGTAGAACATAAATTAACAACACCTTACCACCCACAAGCTAATGGTCAAGTTGAGGTTATAAATAATAAGATCACTAAGATCTTAACTAGAATAATTAGCAAATATAGGAGAGACTAGAGCACAAAACTTAATGAAATATTTTGGGCCTACCTTTTAATATGAAAACTCCCTATAGGCTATTCTTCCTATGAGCTAGTGAATGAAAAATTGCCAACTCTTCCTATTCAATCAAAGTTTTGTACACTTTCAAGAGCTTGTTATCTTGATCTTGACCTTAGTCTAGCACAGAAAGAGACACTAACCAACCTTAACATGCTAGATGAGAATTGATTGATGGCCATTTCCTTGACTAGAGTGCTCAAAGCATTTAATAAGCAACACCATGACCTCAAAATAAGGAAGGTAAAATTTTGACTAGGAGACAAGATCCTTTACTGAAATCCTACACATGTGCCATAATAAACTACGTTTCAAACTGATGAACAGTAAGGTACCCCCTATGCCCAGCCATATGAATCACAAGCATTCATGTAAGATCCAATCAAATTCCATGGATGAAACTAGTTATTGGATCTAGATCATTATGTCTTGATTGTAGTTCACTATCTTCTCACTTGGACTAGTGGTAGCTTTGTCACATATGGTTTAGTGAAAAGTGAGGCATATGATAATTGATGTTGTTGTGACCTTATGCTACTCCTAACAATAATAAAGAAATTAATTATTTAATCTAATTAACAATGAAAAGTAAATTCTAAACTAGCCTACATGCAATAATTATCCTTTCCTAACCTTTTGTACATGCCTTGGACTTTGTTCAACTATTGCTAGGATTATCAAGCATACCATTATATGGTGTACCAGACAATAACACTACTAGATTACCAAGTAATTATACTTAAGCACTCACAATTAGTCATACTCATTCTACTTAATGATAGAAATAATAAAAAGCAATAAATAATGAACCTTAACTAAGGAAAGTAGTAAGCATTTAAGTAATTAACAATAATAAAGCTAAGTGGATGCTACAATGATGGAAGTAATCTTGATCTTTATTGCTAAACATGTAACGTGTCCAACTATGTCATACTAAAATAACAATGTTGTACAATCACTTAATAACACACTATAGGCATGCACTAGAAACAAACTAACAAAACTTCTGTATGTGTAAAATCTATATAATCTATATCCAAATCATGCACTCAAGTGTTGTATTTATAGGCTAGCATAGAAGGGATGATATCAGATCCCCAATGTTGGAGGTTGTGCTCTGATATCAGATACCTGATTATGAGACCTTGATATCAAATATTCGATATCAAAGCCCTATCAAAATATGACTCATCATACCCTCACAATTGAATGAAAACTCGTCCTCAAGTTAAACAAAATGAGGAATAAGTTCTTTACAAAATATTGGCAAGGTATGTGATTATTGACTAACTCGAATGAACACACAAACTAACTATTTCATGTCATGGTGGTGTTTTTACAAAAAATGGAATGACATGACAAAATAACAAAATTGAGAAAGCTATGTACTTCCCAGAGGTATTGGCTTTTCCATTGGTTACTTCCCTTTGTCATCAAGCTTCTACAATTTATAATGATCTAGGAGCACTTGCAACTTCTCCTCCTCCATTCTCAGGTCATGCATCATCCAAGATGATGATCCAATATGTGTTAAAGTTGGTACATCCCATGAACATGGTAGCTATAGGAACGTCTAATTTTCTTTCACATACCACTCCATGAACTGGCTTCACTCCTCCTCAAAATTCCTAGCCTTTTCTTTTAATTTATAATCATTTGTTAGTCTCCTTGCCAAGTCTGAAGCTACATCCCTTTGCCTATGGTAGCAAGTCTTAATTGTTTCTAGTCCTAAGTTTTCCACATGGAGTTTTTGTAGAACATCTTTCTTATCTACAAACTATTTCCCATATAGAGCATAGGTGGCTGCTACTTGTTGTTCCAATTCATTTTTTGGCCAACCTTCTATTACTAGGCAAGGTTAGCATAACAAAGGTTAGCTATCGCCATGTACTCCTTCAAATCCTCAATCTATATGTCCTTATTTCTAACTTCCTCTTGATGGACTAGGGTGTAGCTATCCAAGATGGGATGCCAATCAAGGTTCTACACTAACATGGAACTGGTGCAAGCCTTTGCCATATGGATTTCTTTTTCATTGATTTACTTGTACATGCCAATCTAGTTTTGAAAGTGTTCTTTCATCTTCTCATGCTTTTTGGCCTCATTTTTCCATGTGCTTATCTCAATTGTGTACTTCTAATGTATAGCACGACCTACTCCATTAAGAGGATTCAATTCTCTCTAGTCAATCTACTTATGTCCTAGTTGATCTTCACTAATTGATCCCTCAACTAGTGGATACTTTCCTCTAAGATGTTTTTCTATCTTTCAATGGTGGTAAAACTTGCATTGTTAGTAGCAAGATATGTTTTTTCTTCCTAGACAATAATTAGTCCTTTCACATGAGCATATGCTTAGGCTTCACTAACTGAGGCTTTAGCTACTTTATTCTGCTCAATCAATTGGCCTATCTACTCTACTCAAAAGAACTCCAACTAGTTAAGTGCAATGAATTGGAAAGGATCCCTTCTTTCAACCCTCAAGGTGACAATCTCTTATTACAGTCGATGTACCTCTACGTTTGCATGCTTTTCCCTAGTCTCCATGATGATCAGTTTTCCTTTGGTGGCTATGAGGTCAGATTGTAATGTAGTGACATAACTGGGAATGTCAAAGAGGATTTTCATAACCAACCTGATCTACAATAATCTATTAAGCACATCCTCATGAGCCACAAAAGTCATTGAAGTCTTAGTTAACATCTGTGCATCTCTAGTTCTAGTTAAGTCCACTAGGGACACAACAGGAATATTAAAGGATTCTTTGATGTGGTCTGTTATAACTTATGCTACACTTGCTACATCTTGTTGCTACATGACCACAATTGTGGTACCTTCTCTAGTTTCAAGAACCACTTGAAAAGATTTGGCATTCCCAAACATTTGCTATGACCATTGGGCTTCTCCTCTTGAGTGCAAAGAAATTTTTTCCCTTAATGGATCGGTAGAAACTATAGGATAAACAACATCAATAACTTAGAAGATGTTGGATTCTTCCTTTCTTCCCAAATTGAAAATTTTAGCAATTTGCTACAGATGGCTCATTGAGGACCTATAATCCTACAATGGTGAAGGTGAAACTTATAGCTCCAGCCATTGCTCTAGTTCTTGTTCTAGGTCCATCTTTGATTCTTGTTCTTGTTCCTTTTCTATTTCTTATTTTTGCTTTTCACCAAGGTCTTTCCTTGGTGCTGCTGGTTTGAGAAATCCATAGAATGAAGCATTTTGGGCCCTCCTAGGAACATCATTGATGTAACCTAGGATTTTTTCTTACTTGCATAGCTTCTTGATTAGGAAAGGAAATGGAAGTGTTAGCTTCTTTGCCTTTATTTCCTTGAATCACTACTAAATCTTCATGAAGTACAATTGGGCAAGGTTGGCATTGTATTTTTCCACTAAGATTGCACTTCTTCTAGTTGTGTTGGTTGATATCCTATTTAGCCCTATAGTGGGGAATAGGTGGTATGTGCTAATTTTGAAAGAAATTCTCTCTTCCAGAGTTAGCTCATTATATATTTTTTCTTCCTTGTTATATGCCCATTTCAGCAACAGCTTCCTTGTTTCTATGTTAGACCTTATAGACAAGTATGCTACCTTGGCCCCCACATTGGGTATGTTTAGAGCCTATACAATGGCATTGACTAAGAAAGAAATAAAGATTCAACCAATGTTGATGGTGGTATCCTCCTCTTTATTGTGCTATAATTGGTACATCCCATCGAGGTACCATTCACCAATTTTTGAAAGAATGTGCCATCAATGCAATGCCTAAAGCTAAGTTTGGACCGCCTCAAGGACAAATTTCATGAATTACACAAAGTTTATTTCCATGATGATTGTGGTCAACATGGATCACTCCTAGATGACTTGAAAGAATTCTTGGGACAACATGAGGCATTTCCCATGTGCTTGAGCTTATGATCTCACAACCTATAACTAGATTGTTTATCTTGTAACAGGGGCCTCTTGATGAATGATAATTATTGGGCCTCCTATTCTTCATGCCCAGATGATGGGCCTTGTTCTTCTAGTTAGCCTCCGCCACCTCTTGGGTGTTTGCTTACACCCTATGAAGGTACTTCTTATCCTCCTCTTTTTGGGGCTATTAGTTATCAATCAAGCATTTTGTGTTACTAGGGTGTTTTTCATTTATCATCAATAGGTTTATACCTTACTCATGTCCTTAGTTACATTAAGTTCTTAGTTCATGTGATTGTAGAGTTAGAAAAATTCTAAGAGAAATATCCAAAAACTATTAACTTCTTTTATGACCCTTTGCAATTAACTTCTTTTCCCTTTTTTATGGCTAATAATGACAATTATGATTCCTTAGGCTAGATAATTAAAGGTTTTGGCATACATACAACTAGTTGTTCATTAAAATACTTAAGTTTTTTGAACATTCCTACCCTTATAATACCTTTTGGGTGATGGAAAATGTTGAAAAATTGGCATAATTTTTCCACACAAGCACCCCTCCTCAATGAAATTTAATACTCTAGGATCAAATAAGTTAAAAATGTAGATAAATCGAAGTAATATGGAGTAATATATTGCATATGGAAGTTGGATGCTCATAGCTCTTGGTTGAGAGAGAAAAATGCAAAATCTCTCCTAGCAACAATTAATGAGAATGAATTATAAAGCATTGCAAGGTTCATATTTATAGGTTTTAGTGGACCCAATATTAAGTAACTGATATCAACTCCCACCCAATATCAGGAAGTCAATATTGATGGCCTTAAAATTGCATTTTATGGGGACATTTAGTATGGAAAATGAACCTTTGTGATTGGTTAGAAGGTTTTATGTAAAGTTCAAAGTTCTGGGGTAAGTGAGAATACATATTTGGGCATTGTTAATGTTGGAAAATGGAATCATAGAAATTAAAAGTTTTGAAAGATGTAAGAAAAGGGTATTGAATCCATGATATTGAATAGATAGGTTGTATGCTAAGGGAAGGTTTTGAAATTGACATTTATGCACTTGAAAGGTTCAAGATGATGCAGTTGTGTTAAACAAGTACAAGCAACAATAGTTATACAAGTGTGTCCTCTACAAAGTAGGCTCTAGCCCTTAATTCCCTTGTATAACCACACCTAAAAATGGTTGTAGGCACTGAAGGGATTGAATGCAATGCATACCTGTTTAGAAAAAGACACATGTTGGAACCACCAATTTGAGAGAATAACTCTATGTTACAAAAAACCATAAGTTATGATCATACAAATAGTGAGATGAGATGGATTTTAGAAAGGATTGTAGAAATTGGGACATGAGGTGTCTTACCATAGGCATAATGAATCCTTTGTTTTTATTAATGGTTAAAGTAATCATTAGCCCTTCTTTCCAAGATTCAAACCAAGTCCAAACCACATTCTAGTGACATCGCATTTTTTTATCTCTTAGATTGACAACCATAAGACTACCACCATTGCAAGGAGTATCATCACTTGGTGTTTTGTCAAAGGGAGGAGTTTATTCATGGTACTTTTCTTCTCTCTTTTCTCTTTTACTTTTGAGAAGCCACCAACCTTAAGGCATAGGTAACATGTCTTTCCAGTGGGACCCTCAAAAATTTATTCTATGCTATTATATTTTATTTTTATGTGTCAACCTTACTAGAGGACAACCTTCAAGCATGCATAACATGCATTTCTAATGACATGGTAAGGCAACATTTATTTTACTCTTACTCCCATTTTTCGTTAGATCTACAACAATATAATTACAACCTTAGAAACATGATAGAACATACAAAAGTGGTCAAAGAGATTCCAAAAGTTTCCTTAATGTTACACCCTTTACATTCCCACTTGGTTCTTTACTTTTCTGTCCAAGCACAATGATTACAAATTTATTCTTAGTTTGATGATGGAAAAATAATATCATTATGACTATGGTAAGAACCACTTATTAATGGGATGGATGGATGGATGATGTGGCTTCACTATCCAAATAATCAATTTCCCATGACTTTGACAACATAGAAAAAACTCACCTTCTTGGGCTACATCTTGTCATTTCATTCAAAATCGAGATTATTGACAAAGGAAATT
Source organism: Gnetum montanum (assembly GCA_015680685.1). Taxonomy (NCBI): domain Eukaryota; kingdom Viridiplantae; phylum Streptophyta; class Gnetopsida; order Gnetales; family Gnetaceae; genus Gnetum; species Gnetum montanum. Next base: position 34,674 of record MNCI01001246.1, read on the forward strand.
AAAAAAATGTGAAAAAAGTTGAAAAGGATGGGTAAAATCTGTATCAAGAAATGAGAAATGATAAAAATTATACAAAAAAAAGATGAAAAAAACTTATTAATTCTTAATTTTAGGGTGGGGCATCTCCCCCACAACTAAGCTTTTGATCATGACAAGAATTAATAAGTGGGTAAGCAGGCTTCATGCACTTATGAAACAATGTTAGACTTTTATTTTCACACCATTGGTTGTCTTAGTGGTAGCTATGTAGATAGGTTGTTATTCATACACTTGGTTTTGAAATCTAATAGGAGTTGTGTTAACTTTGTAGATGTCTAGCCTATGACTACATCCTTTATCATGATTAGTCATGCATGGATTTTTCTGTTTCTCCATACTGCTAGATTCATTATTTCTATCAAGTGTTGGAGTAACGATGGATGTTGGCCTTTTTTGTTAGATTAGAGAACATTGGTTGTGATAGGAAGGGTGTTGCACTTGATTACCATTGTGCTGATTTGGATGAGTTAGTAGGTCCACAAGTGTTGTGCTCATGCAAGGGAACTATCCAAAAGAAAGGACATTTTCAAGATTGTGGTGAATATCTACTAAAATTATCATTTTCTTATATGTTCGTAGAACAAGTGGCATTCTTTCATTGAAGCTGTGGTTTTGAACCTTCTTATGTTGCTAGTCGTGACATGTGATGGAGGTGAGTATGAGAATATTGAGGATATGATGGAGGGTGAGAGGTGAAGTGGTAAACTCATAGAAGATGTTGCAGGTTGATGATATTCAGGAGAGTGGTAGTAGTGATTTGAGGTAGATGAAGTAGAACTAGTTGGGAAAATAGGTTGTTGAACACAACATCTAGATAGGTCTAGCTGATAAGAGGGATAGCACTGGTTTGATGATGGCCTTCCCCACAACTATGGGTTCTACCACTACGTTAGATGATAGTGTTAAGGCTAGTAAGAAGTCCCACTAGGATAGTGTGATTAGTTGTTGGACTATTTATAATTACCTTGTGAGAAAGGTAAGTTCCTAGGCATTTGCTTTTATATGAACTTGGGATTCAATGCAAAATCCCAATACTCATGTAGATGTAACATGACTAGGCAATAAACCTTTCAATGTTCATATAGGCAAATGTCACATCCATCATCTACTTCGATGGTTGAGTCTATAGCCTCTTCTTCTACAACCATTTACCCTTTTTTGCCAATAAGTGTTCCTAGTTGTTTCTTGGTTTGTTTTCCTTCTTTTTTTGTGATCACTTGATTTTTTTATTTTTTATTTTTTCATTACTTTCTCCTCTATGATTTCTATGCAAGTTGTAACTTTCTCCTTGATCCATTTTGACATCTTATCTAACCTTGCTTCAAGGTTATTGATAGGCTTTTATATTGATAAGGTTAGTTGTGAAATCACCTCATTGAGAGCTATCTCTTTTTCTTTATCATAGATATGGACCCTTTTCTTTTGAAGAGTTTGGTCCCAATGATGTTTCTCAACATTCTCTCATTTACATATCTCTCCTTATTCTTTTTCCACACACTCAATTAGCCTTTGGATCTGATGGATTCCTAGTTCATATAATCGATCTTGAGCATATCTCCCAAGGGTCTCTCTTGTTTAACTTCGAAGCCCATCTATGATGTGGAAAAGTTGCTTTTCTTGAGAAAAACTATGGCCTAGACATCTATATAGTACAAAATAGTATCTATCTAGGGCCATATCCAAGGGTTCATGTTGTTCCTATTTCCATCCTTGGATTCATTTCCTTAGGTTGGATGCCCTCGATTAGGTTTGGTATTTTCATTGAAAAGTTCCAACATTGTGAATCATCAATGGATTGAATTTGGTTTCAATAATCTATACCATACTTCGGTTTTTTCTATTGGTATCCTAGCAAAGAGCTTAAGCTTTTGCCACCCACTTTCAATGTTTTGTAAGATGTAGGCATCATGGAAGGATTATAAATGATATTTTGGATTATAATTATGGCCTCCCAAAAATTTAGGGATGATATTCATATCAAGCCTTTTGATGTGACTTTCCTTGCTATGCATGTGTGGTATTTTAACTACCTCTATAATCTACCTCATGCTCTTAGGGGCCAACACAAGTTCATTTTCATCAAACATGTTGTGGTGAAAATTTCTATTTCTATTTATCTAATTATGATGATCTTTTCTATGCTCAATTTTTTGTCTTTGATTTTACCTTTGGCTTTGATTTCTATCTTTATCTTGATCTCGCAGTGGAGCTCTATCTCTATACTTACGTTCATCTTTGTTAGAAATAGACATTGAAGAAGAAGAGAAAGATGAGAATTTGGGAGAATCACCATGGCTTCTATAGTGTTCCCCATGGTCCCTTAATTTATCTTTTCTAGGTATGGAGAAAGTCCTAGGCCTCATTCCCCAATCTAGGACTTACTTCATCTCCTATAGGATTATCTACCTTAGGTGATTGTAGTCCTTGAGTGTAATCAAGGTGGTTATGAGCATATGAAACCCTTGCATGAGGTTGGTCACTTGAATTTTCTTCAATATATATATTATTAGTTCTCCAATGAATTTTCTCTACATATGATGCATTATTGTTTCCATGTGAAAGAGACATTATTATTAGTTAATGATGTGTGTGAATTGATATTTCCTAAAAGATAAATTATTAATGTGTTTATAGTGATCATGCATAATATGAATAATCTAGATAACTAGCACCATCCCTGGCAATGGCACCAATGATGAGTGGCGAGGTAACCCCTATGCCCAACTATACAAATCACAAATGTTCATGCACAATTTAGTCAAATTCTATGGATGGGACTAGTTATGGCATCTAGATCATTATGTCTTGATTGTAGTTCACTATCTTCCCACTTGGACTAGTGATAGCTTTATCATGTATTGTATAGTCCAAAGTGAATCATATGATAATTGATGTTGTTGCGACCTTATGCTACTCCTAATGATAATAGAACAATTAATTATTTAATCTAATTAATAATGAAAATTAAAGTATAAACTAGCCTAAGTATGATAAGTATCCATTTCTAACCTTTTGTACATGCCTTGGACTTCATGCAACTACTGTTGGGATTACCAAGCATATCATTACTAGGTATACCAAATAATAACACTACTGGGTTACCAAGTAATTACACTTAAGCACTCATAATTACTCGTACTCATTCCCCCTAATGATAGAAATAATAAAGACGAATAAATGATGAACATTAACAAAGAAAAGTAGTAAGAATTTAAGTAATTAACAATAATAAAGCTAAGTGGATGCTACAATGAGGGAAGCAATCTTGATCTTTATTGCCAAACATGTAACGTGTCCAAGTACGTCATACTTGAATGAGCATGTCGTACAATCACTTAACATCACACTATGAGCATGCACTAGAAAAAAAATAACAAAACTTCTATATGTCTAAAATCTATATAATCTATATCCAAACTGTGCATCCAACTGTTGTATTTATAGCCTAGCACAGATGGGGGGATATTAGATCCTCGACATCAGAGGTTGTGCCTTGATATTGGATATCCAATAATATAGCTCTAATATTGGATATCCAATATTAGAGCCCTACCAAAATATGACTCATCATAAACATTGTGGGAAG
>MNCI01001246.1:38534-67763 GCA_015680685.1 Gnetum montanum
GACACAGTGTTGTTGTAGCTACTATTAATGGTGGTTTGTAGCTACTACTTTTTATTCCTAATGTCTGAATTCTCTCTTCAAATTTTGGTCTTAATAACTAAGACAAGGTTTATTTTTCATGGAACAGGTAGTGAGTCCACATCATCCACTCATCCACAAAACTCTATGGTATTCCTTGTGCTGAAAATATGAGGTCCCTTCCTTAATAAGAACTTTAATGAACTTGTAACCTTGGTAGTTTCCAAACTTGGAAAGGATTAAATGGAGTAAAAAGGATGTGAATTCAAGGGGATTTGATGTTCTTTGTACTTTTCTACCATCTTGAGTGCATGAGCATTTCATGGATTTCTTACTGTTCTGCTATCGACCAATAACAAGAAGTTAAAGTCTTTCCATGATGTGGTTCCCATCCAAAAGTACATAAAAACATAAAATTCAAAAAAAATGATGGGAATTCAAAGCACACCCCTTAGAGAAAATAATGGACTATGAGTATGGATTATGGAACTAGAAAGACATGTTTCCCATGCCTAAAGGTCCTCTCTAACTAAGGCCCTTTCTCACTTTCTACATCTCATTTCCTCTATTTTAGGAACAATGATTAATATGTGGGAGTATTCTTGTGTCTTGAGGAGATGGACTAGTCTTAGAGTATTGATGCGAAGTTACTAGAAAAGGTTAATTCTGATCTAGACTAAGGATGAACTTTATTAGGTCATTTAACCACAAAATTCAAAAGGGAATTCATGTGATCATGATTCGAAACTTCATCTCTCTCTCTCTCTCTCTCTCTCTCTCTCTCTCATCTACCAATGCTCTCCATCATTCACCCCATTGCTAGTTTTCCATGTCTTAGTTTGACGTGTTGAAATTCTTAGGTAGATTCTTCCTAAATTAGGTCCTTAACTTTCCATAACCATTAATCAATTGCATGATCCACAAAATCCTTGGTTTGAGGATATGTAAGGGCAAAAAGGACATGAGCCTACTATGGGGAGGATCCACTTGCATTTCTCTTGGTTGGTTAGCTAATTTCCTTATCCTTAGGCATGTTCACAATCAAATCCTTCTACATTCCCCATCAATTTCATCTAGCTATGCACTCCTTAGTGGCACTTCTCCTTCAAAATTTATTCTATAACTAAAAACTCTTTTTTTGTGCATATTCGATCCCTCTTCCACTATTTCATCATGTTCACAACTTTTCTAGCTCTTTGAGGATCCCAATTTCATGCTTAAACCCTTTCTATTTTTCAATTTTTTCAAAGCGAAAAAATGGACCTCATCGATGGAGAAACCATGTTGACAAGACCCCATTGATGGGACCTCATCAACGTAGCATAAAAAATCTATAAATATGTAGCCACACTTCCAAGATCCCAGAACCTTCCATAAGCCATAAATTCTAACTCATTTATTTGATTAATCCCATTCTTCAATCCTATAGCTACCAGAGATAAGCTCTTTGTCATGGAGGCCACAAATCTTAGGTTTTTGACAAAAAAATTTCAAAATTTTTCTAACTCTCACAAAGATTTACCTAATATAAAAACATTAAAAACATCAATTTATAAAATTTAAACTTTTCCAACAAACTCTGGTGACCTTATAAACTAAATAATATTAAAATAATCAATCTACCATTGTCATAACTTAGCCAAAGTGTAGCTACCCAATGAGATGAAAACTCCTCCTTACATAATGGTGCCCTAAGCAATAACCTTATCAAAATAATCTCTTTAGGGGCATTGTGCATTAGTTTTCCTTCATGGTCCAAATTTATGCATCAACACCCTCTTTGGTGCTAGAAGGAGGGGCACCATTATGGTTTCCCTTAACCAACTTTCATTTCTCTACTATCTTGTCCTAGTTTCAATTTCCTTACCTTCTTTTCTTTTCTACTGTAATCAAAAATCCAAAAAAAATTTTAAAAACTTAAAAAAAATCACTTTTTTTGTCTACCTGGTTTATGGTTGGACCTAGTGAAACTCTTAGGCCTCAAAGTAGGAAAGGAACAAAACAAAACTTTCTAGCCAACCACTTTCCAAGTCATATCCCTACAATACTTAGATCTAAGTTCCCACATTCTTCAAACATGGAAAAACTTGTTGCCCAACCTTTGGTCAACAATCCCTTCAACTTTTAAAACTTCAACTTAATTCCAAAACCTCTTAAACACACTTCCCTTTCTTTTAATCCCTCTTTTAATTATGCTTGTCAACACCTTCAGAATTTTGAAATACTACTAGACATCCACAACATAGTTTAACATGATGTTGCCTGTAGGTCTTTTGTCACTACCTTCTAAAGTATGATAACTAAATGGTTTCTAACCCTTCCCAACTCATCAATATCAACTTGTAATGACTTCAAGTCATGTTTTCTTTCTCAATTTGACAAGTTTACTAGTCCTGCTATAGTTTCTAGTTACTTTACTAGCCTATGAAAACTTAGTGGGGAAGCTATTAGAAATTACAATTTAAGGTTCCTTCAATAATTTTCATATGTTTTTAGTGAGATGCGATCACAATCAAAAGGAATCTTAAACTTTTCCCTCTCAATAATAAATCCCTTCTTCTCATATGCAATCAAAATCGATCCCAATATCATTAACTTGCAAGGGGCTTTGTCCAAAGTAATCAAACTTGAACAAATCACTCTCACAAATTCTTTACAATCCCAATTTAGAACTCTTGGCTTAGGTCCTCAAACCCTAATAGTCCTGAGTTCTTTTCAAACTAATCCTTCAATCCTCAACTCTCTATCAAATATTAAAATTCCAAACACTTCCCCTTCTTTATTTACTCAAAACCTTAGCCTAAATGATGATTAACTGAAGGCCTTAATTCAATCTATTATCAATCCTTCCTCCATACCCTCTATCCTTAACCTTGAGGCTACACAAACCTTTAACTTACCTAAATTGGAGGGTCAACCCCGAATGAATCAAGTTTTAACCACCCTACAAAAGCTTTCTAATGAAGTGATTAAACTAAAACGTGACTATGTTAAGATAAGAAATCAACATAATGAGGAAAATGTAAACCTAGGAGAAGTAGCTGTTAATGAATATTGTAGGTTACATAACACTAGACAACATTCTAAGAAGTATTACCCTTAGTTCCAAGCTTGATATGGGGATATCACACAAAAATTACAAAATAACCAAAAGGGAAAAGCCCTGCTAATGGTTCTAGAAATTCCTAGTGAAATTGAAAATGAACTAGTAGCATCCGTTAAGCAAGTCATGATCAATGAACCTACTCCTACAAATGCAAAATTTAGGAAAATGAGCAACATCATCAAAAACTCTAGTAACCCAAAAGGAAGCACATACATCTCTCCTAGCAAATGAAATCATAATAGTTCATCTCAACCTAGAACATCATTACAAATTCTTAATCTTTCCAACCAAAACCAACATGAGCCGGGGAGTGAGATGAAAACTTAGGATCTTGTAGAAGATTTGAAAAGGGTTAAGGCCAACACATACATGTATGAACTATTATAATTTAAGGAAGGAAAAGAAACTATACATAGATTGGTTAATGAATCTAGAGGTAAAGGTAAGACCCCTACAAATGAGAAACAAGTTCATTTCATAGATGGTATTGGAATCCTTGACATACCCATTCTTCACCAACAAACCAAGAAGGACCAACCTTCTTTCCTAACTACTTTAGTTATACTAGTAAATAACGTTCATAATTGTCTAATGGATTTAGAAGCTACTGTAAAGGTAATGCCTCTTTAGGTATATAAGACTTTAGGAGCACAAATGATTCCCTAAATCTGAAGTGATATCCAACTTGACAAATCCAACATCTATGTAGTAGGATCACTTAAAGATATTCAAATTCACCTAAAGTAATATCCTAAATTTTCATGTCACACAGATATCTTGGTAGTTGATATGAAACCTACTTATGGCATGTTGTTTTCTCATACCTTCAATGCTTAATTTGGAGGTTTATTCAAATCTAATTTCTCAAAAATCCTTCTTCCAATCAAAGGAGGATCTGAACATGTTATAATCCCTAGAGAACCTTTTCATCTTCATGTCATCTCAAGTCCTGATGAATCTCATGTTACATCAACAAATCAAAGTGAAGACTTTATTAAACTCATTCATCTTAATTTTGGTGAATACAAGCTAGATGAAAATTTAGATTCAATGAATGACTCCTTACCTAACACAAACCCATATATCCATACTTATGCCATGTCCGATTACCAAACTTATAGGAAACTTTTTGAACTTCACATTGACACACTACCTTTCCACTAGCATGATGGAAAGACTTTTCTATTTGGTGATCCCAGGTCCTATTACCAAACTTATAGGAAACTTTCTAAATTTGACATTGACACACTACCTATCTACCAACATGATGGAAAGACTTTCGTATTTGGTGATCCCCCACCAATTGGTAAGGACAAGGATATTAATGAAATCCTCACTATTCAATACTTATATAATAATCCAATCTATGTTGATGATAATACTTATATTGATCAAAGGGCTTGCTTTTTAGATTTCAATAACTTGAACACATTGATACTTAGAATTTATGAAGCCTTATCAAAATGGGGATACAATCCTGGAATTATGTTAATTCCACCTAGGGAAGCTCCAAAGCTTAAAGCCATTCATTTTTCAAAATCCATGACAAACAACATGGCTAAATATGAAGCTTTAATCTAGCGACTAAAGTATTCTATTTACTTTGATCTTTTAAAGTTAAAGATTTACCATGATTCACAACTTATCATGAATCAAATCAACAACATTAATGAAGATAAGGATCCTTTAATGACAATATACAAGACATATGTGCTAGAATTATTCAAGGAACTTGTGCTTATCATGTTAGGACATGTTCGTAGAGATGAAAACTAGATTCTTGATGCATTAGCACAAGTTGCTTGTACTCTTGATCTTCCATTTCCTAATGGATCTTGCAATTCTAAAATCATCATGAAAAAGGTTGATTATTACTGCATCCCTGATAATGTGCTATCTTTACAAGTGTTTGATGATGATAATCAAATTACTTGTTTTCTCACTAGTCAAGGGGAGTTTCACAATTAGCTTCTCGAAGCTTCACATACTTATTCAAATGAATCAATCCTTATCAAATTAGTTTCACCAAATGCTATTGCTAGGGAAGTTCAAATGGATAATGAAATTGAATTCCTATCACACAAAGATTAGCAAGTATTAGCAGAAACTGAAATTGCTTTAATCAAAAAGAAAAATTAGGAATACCTTATTCTAATAGGTAAAAACTTACATTCTAATGAAAAGGGTATGTTAATTGCATTGCTACATGAATTTAATGACACTTTAGCCTCTTTCTATGAAGATTTAAAGGTCTATAATCCCTTTATAATTACCCACACAATAATAGTTAGGCCTAAAACTAAACCTTTTAGACAAAAATTAAGACTAGTCAATCTTAAAATTGAACCTTTTAATGAAAAGGGAGATTAATAAACTCTTGTAATCTAAAATCATATCTCCATTAAGGCATTCTAGTTGGATGTTAAACTTAGTTTCCATACGTAACAAATTTGGAGAGATATGATTATGTGTCAACTTTAGAAATATTAATGCATCTTACATTAAAGATAATTACCCACTTCCACTTATGGAAGAGCTACCTCAAGTAGTAAATGGTGCACAAATGTACTCATTCTTAGATGGATACTTAGGTTACAACCAAATCCTTGTGAATAAGAATGATCGACATAAAATAGCCTTTGTAACAAAATGGGGAACATTTTAATATGCCAAAATGCCTTTTGGATTATTGAATGTAGGATCAAACTATCAACAGGCTATGAATAATGAAATCCAAATCAAATCTATCATAGATTATTATCCTCAAGGAAATTGATTAGCATAATATTCAAACAAAAATCTTCTAGGTGGAGTTGAAAAAAACATTTATTGATGACAATCTGAAATCTTGGCATGAAAAAGTAAAATAGGTAGTATGGGTAGATTGCATTCATTACAAAGAATCTCTGAAGACCATCCCTTATGAATTAGTTTATGGTCAACAACCTATACTGCCCATCAATTTGCAAATCTCTACTTATGATTTTTTCTTGGATTACCTAAATCTTGAAGAAAGTCTCATTGCTAGATCTTATGATCTTTTGGATGTTGAACTTAAATGTTTAAAAGCAATCAAAAACTTGTCAAATCATCAAATCATTATTAAAAGATAGTTTGATAAGAAGTTTTTCACTAAATCCTTTCAATAGGTGTTCTAGTCATGAAAAGAGATAGAGATTCTGGGCAAAAAGGTCCTCAAACTAAATTTTCACTAATGTGGTCAATGTGGACCTTTTAGTGTGTGTTGAAAAATTAAGTAAAATGGAGTTAAATGTTTTTTTCATGATTGTATGGTTATTGTGTTTATAGTACTATGTACATAGGAAACCAAGATGAGCTAAGAAGGACAAGGAATAAACTATTTAGAGCTCAAAGGAGGAGGTTACCCACATGATCTTCAAATGACCAGATACTATACAAGCAAAGTTATCATCATTAAAGCATGTGGAAGATCAAGTCTATGTACAAGGAAAAATGAATTAAAGATGAAGAAAGTTAACAAAGACATCTTCAAGAAATAGAAGATGTCTTAGCAGAATTGGAATGAACTTAGATAAATACATCTTTAGAAACATCAAAGATGTCTTTCACAAGTAAAATACATCTTTACAAAATGCAAACCAAGTTTAGAAAGATGTCTTTCATAAGGCAAGGACATCTTCTAGAATGGAGAATTTAGAAAGACATATTTTAGGAGACAAAAATGTCTTCCCATAATGGAAGGTGAATCCAAAGAGACATCTCAGGAATGAGAAAGACATCTCCCATGGTCAGTAGTGATAATTTTCAAATGTTGCATGAGTTTTGAAATGGATTTAGAAACATGGCAACTATAAGAAGACTTGATGTGCATTTGGAAGAGTGAAAGCCTTATTACAATGGTTTGTAATCATTGAATTCTCTATTGCTTCTTATTATATTATCATTTTGGCATTGTAAAGTGTGTTTTACTAAACTGTACAAGGAGTAGGAAACTAAGTTGGAATTATCACTTGTAATTATTTTTCTTGTTACCCTACAAGGTTGATGTGATTGAGCTTGTCAAGATCCATTGGGATTGAGTTGTTGGTGCTAAGGTACAACACTCCAATGTGGAGCTCAAGATTGTAAAGGTTGTGAGAGCCTTGAAACCACATTTCCAAGCATGATAGGACCTTGTGGAGTTGAGTGATTAGTGTTGTAGTACAAAACTACAAAGTGGGGCTTGAAGATTGTATAGGGTTTGAACACTTCAACCACATTTTGAGAGCAACAAAGTATAGAGGTATGCTTGTGATCTACCCTCTGAGTGTGGACTACTCAAGCTGGGGAACCATGTTAAATTTGGTGTATGTGCTTTGTTTGTTTAAGTTTTAATTTTAGAAACTTATTCATTCCCCTCCCATCCCCTTCTAAGTTCAATGATCCTCAAGAGGTATTAGAGCTTGGTACTCTTCTTTGTCATCATCAACTTCAACAGTGAACAATGGAGGGGATATCTTACACAAATCCGCCCATGTTTGACTGATTCGACTTTGCCTATTAGAAAGCCAAAATGCAAAGGTTCTTTGAATTCATGGAGTTTGAATTATGATAGTCAAATTTGGAAGGCTACACTCCACTTGTTGATGGGACCACTAGCATCATCAAGCCTCACAAAAAATGGTCTTAATAGAAAAATTATAAGTTCATGTTTGATTCAAAAGAAAAAAAAATTTATATTATGCTTTGGATAAATTTGAATTTAATAGGATAGAAGGATTTAAAATAGTCAAAGAAATTTGGCAAACTTTAGAAGCTACTTATGAAGGAACCTCTATTGTTAAGCAATCAAAATTATTAGGTTTACAAAGTGAATACAATAAACTCAAAATGAGAGAAGGTGAGAAAATCAAGGATTATTTTTGTAGAGCTAATGATATTATTGTAGCAATTACAGGAATAAAAAATGATCTACCTAAAAGCGATGTTGTTTTCCAAATGATTAAAACTTTTCAACCAGAGTTCAAACCTAAGGTCACAGCCATGGAGAAAATTAGAGCTTTCTCAACTTTGAATTTTGAGGGACTTTATAGTGCTCTTATAACCTATGAAATGAATCTCATAAGTGAAGGAACAATTCAAGAAAGGCTTATTACTCTAAAGATTTCCTCTAAGGAGAAGGAAGTCAATGAGCATGATGAGAGTAATGAAGATGAGATTACTCTTCTCTTAAGAAGACTACAATGATTTCTTGCAAGAAGAAACAAAGGGGCATCTCAAAAACAAGAAAGAGCTAATTTATTCAAAGGTAAAGAAAGAGGTAGGAGTGTTTTAAATTCTTCCAATCTAGATTTTTCTTCTATAGAATTTTGGGTTTGTGGAGGAAGAGGCAAAGAAACTAGTACTTTCTAAGTTAAATGGTATTCATGCTGAGATGAAGGAAAATATCTCAGATATAAAATCTAAGATTCAACAACTAAACGCTTTGAACAAGAACTGTAGTAAGATTCAGGAAGAAGAGAGTCCTAAAAATCAACCAAAAATTTTAGAGGAACCAACACATGAAAATGCAAGCTCAAGCATAGTAAGGTTTGTTAATTTTGATCATAAGGATAATATTTTATTTGTTTGTAAAAATTGTGGTGGTAAGCAAGCTCTTACCTATGATGATCAAAGTAGGATTAATTCTTGGTCTTGCTAAAAAGGCTTTGGTAAGTAATTTTTGTAGGTACCAATAAGTGAGAATGAAGGGAAGTGGAGTTTTGAAAATAATGCAAAAAGTTATCAAGAGTTCTATCACAAGGAACATGAACAAATAGTGACATCACATACACAATCTAATGAAATAGAACCTAAAGATGATGAGGTACTTAATGATAGGGGACCTCATCTTAAACTCCATGAATCTTCTCAATTCATTAGCAAGCAAGGTAAGTCAAGATAAGTCTTTACCTCTTTGCTTACTAGTTAACAGGATAGTGTATGAGTAGACTAAAATTATCTATGATCTAATATGGTGGAATAAGTGTCTAGATCATCTCTTATGTTCATATATTATATAATTGGTTTTGTGAGGATTTATAATAGCACTTATAATAATTTCCCTTGGATCTTTATCTTATAAAAATTCTAATTTGATTTCTTGTCTTGTATTTGATCTTTTTTAATATGAACTTCTTGTAATGATATGATATTAAGCTCATGTCCTTTGGAATATTTTTGCTTTTTATAAATTAAGATAGATCCCTGAAAATTTTGTCAATATTACAATTTGAAAATATTTGTCTTCATGTTGGATCTAAATAAGTGAACTTTAGTTGAAATACCTTGATGATTTAGAGGCCCAAGAAACATTGCACATGTGTAGGGAAAGTCTACTTCTCATTATTAATCTTCATTATGGAGGACACCAATGTAGGGGAAGTCTTTTAAGACTTGAGCCAAGAAACACTGAAATGATATTCTAATAAGAGCAAGGAAAGGTCTTCAAGAGATATTTTACACTTAATGGGATGAAAAAGTTTTGAATGGTTGTGTTCTTTGCATATGATGACTTCAAGAGATATTTTATGCCCAACTAGATATATAACTCTATACTTTGTTTTATTTCAACATAACTTCTTTTTGATAAACAGTTTTGTTTGGTGTATTTCCTTATACAAAGCAAAATATGCATGTTTCTCTCATGGCTTTTATATTCTATTGATGATTTCTTTTGATTGAATTTAGAAATTCATTATGCCATTGTTTCTATTAGATTAAGTTTTTATGATCTATCTCTAGTCTTTAGCATCAATTTGTGTTATTGGTCCTCCTTGCCTTTGAACTAACAACACACCTATTCTATATTCAATTATAAGATAAAGTAAGAAGTGCCTATTTCTTTTAGTTGATGTTAAGAAAATGACTATGATCATTCCTTCTTTGGAAAAGTATCTATAGCTTTAATTATCTCATCTATTGAATAGTTTTCCTTGTGATGGTTGGTTTCAAATTATGAAGATGTATTGTTATATTCTCCTTATCATAAAGATATGCCCATTTTTTAGGATAATGTTTTACAAAGTTGGATAATATTAAAACATTAGCACCATGTACTACTAATGACTTCCTAATTTAGGGATAGGTTACTTGGTCTTCAAAGTTTACACTTTACTTCATGCTTAAGGTTTGAAGATTACTTGGAAGGATTGGATTAGTTCTTAACATATTGAGGGCTTATGTTTTGCTGTTTGATTCTAAATATGATCTAAAACGTATTGATCTATCGATGTTTTATTCTGAATATTATCTAAAACTCATTGATCTATTTTTTAATCAAGGTTGTATCACTTATCCTTTTTGTTGCTGTTCAAAAAAGGGAAGAGTAGTATAGTTATATTTGTATGATTTCTAGCCCATTTTCTTAAGTTTTGAACATCACCAAAAAGGGGGAGATTGTGGACCTTTCAGTGTGTTTTGGTATGTGTCAAAATGTTAAGTAAAATGAAGTCAAAGGTTGTTTGCATAGTTGTATGGTTATTGTGTTTATAGGACTACATACATGGGAAACCAAGAGGAGCTAAAGAGGACAAAGAACGAATTGTTTAGAGCTCAAAGAAGGAGGTCACCCACATGTTCTTCAAACGAATATTCAAAGAATGTGAAAAAGGACCAGATACTATACAAGAAAAGTTATCATCATCAAAGCATGTAGAAGATCAAGTCTATGGAAAAGGAATGATGAATTTAAAGGATGAATAAAGTAAACAAAGACATCTTCAAGAAATAGAATATGTCTTGGAAGAATTGGAGTGAACTTAGACAAAGACATCTTTAGAAATAACAAAGATGTCTTTATAGAATGCATACCAAGTTCAAAAATATGTCTTCCATAAGACAAAGACATCTTCTAGAATGAAGACTTTAGAAAGATGTGTTTCATGCAATAAAGTTGTCTTCTCAAAATGGAAGGAAAATTTCAAAGAGACATCTTAGGCATGAGAAAGACATCTCCCATGACTGTTAGTGACCATTGCCTAGCTATTGTATGAGTTTTGAGATGGATTTAGAAACATAATAGCTATAAGAAGACTTGATGTGTATTGGGGAAAGTGCAAGCCTTGTTGTATTCATTGTACGATCATTTGTAATCATTGAATTCTCTATTTCTCCTCATTGTATTATCATTTATGGCATTGTAAAGTGTGTTGTACCTAATTGTACAAGGATTAGTAAATAGAGTTGTAGTTATCCCTTATAATTCTTGTTCTTGTTACATTACGAGGTTGATGTCCTTGAGCTTGTTAGGATCCTGCAAGATTGAATTGTTGGTGCTATGGTACAACACTCTGGTGTGGAGCTCAAGCTTGTAAATGTTGTGGAAGCCTTGAAATCACATTTCCAAGCCTAATGGAACATTGTGAGGTTAAGTGATTGGTGTTGTGGTACAACACTCCAAAGTGGGGCTTGAAGATTGTACAGGGTGTGTATCCTTGAACCACATTTTGAGAGTAATAAAGTCTAGAGGTGTGCTTGCAATCTATCCTCCAAGTGTAGACTACCCAAGTTTGGGAACCACATTAAATTAGGTGTGTACTTTGTTTAAGTTTTAATTTGGGGAACTTATTCATGCCCCTTCTAAGTTCAATGATCCTCAATTAGGATCATAGTAAGTCATGGAGGTTGTAGCTCCAAATGTTTACAAGATAGCTAACCTTCAAGGTGAAAAATTTACTAGAAACTTCAATGCATTCCACTTTAAACAATTTATAGTGGTGTTCCATGTGGACACCTAGTAGATTATTAATTTAATAAATTATAGTTATAAATACATACATACATACATACATATATCCATATATGTTGCATTAGATATCATACATAGTTGAATAAAATGCATTTCATCTTGTATTTATATCATATTTTATTATCATGCACAACATATAGCTTTAGGTCCATATTCATATAGGCACATGCCTTAGAAGTAAACCTAGTTGATGTTTGGATTTAAGACTTAGTATTTTATTAATGGTACTCTATATATTATGGAAATCCTTGTAACTCTTTCTTTCTTCATTAATTAAATTTGAAAATGAGTTCCTTGAGGCTAAGTCATAAGGATCATATCTTATTAAGTTACCTATTACCTATATGTTGTTTTATGATGCTACCTTTGAGATTTACTTGATGCCATGATATCGTCCTTTGGGTTGCATTTATTTAAAATGATATATATATATATATAATTTTGAGTTATTTTCATAATTTAATAATCCATCATAAATTGTGATGAGATAACTCAATGTGAGGAATTTGCAATGTACTAGAAAGAATTTGAGCTTACATTCCATTGTTGGAATGTAGGGTTCATTCTTTCTTATGCTCAACCATGATTCATAGTGATTACTCTTTGAGTACATAATGATGGCACATAACTAGATTTCCTTCCTTTCCTTCAATAATAGTAATAATAATAATAATTGGTTTGATTCATTTGGCTAAAACCATTAAGGATCGAATGATTAAATTTGTTGATGTATGTATTGAAGAGCTGAAAGATTGCACATTGGTCTACTTATGTCTCTTAATAAAATCCTTAAAGCCTTGAATTAACTTCTTTAGGTATGTTCTTAAAGGAATGCAATATTAAGTTTACATCTTTCATAACCATTAATATGCATAGGTCTTAATATATATATTTATGATATAGTATATCTCTATATAATAATAATAATAAATGTATTGGTGGAATACTTGACGTTTTCTTTATTGATTTGGTTGGGGCTTCATGTTAGTGCTAACAGCATCCATAAATAGGGCCTTAATATTCCATTACAAAACAAAACCATAAGTTTTAACTACCCATTAGCAATACAAAATTAAACTAATAACTCAAACTAAGGAAAGTGTCAATTAAATTTGATTGATTGCCAGTGTTGATTAATTACCACTATTAATTAATTGTCACTACCAATTCAAAATAATAATTCTTGAGTTACCGAAAGTACTCATGAACACCGATGTAGCATAAAATGCAAATATTACTTGCTCCCTACAAAGCAATATTCTAAAATAGGAGTTACCTTTCATTTTCATAGAATATTTTTCTTGAAATTTTTTCTATTTTTGTCCTTCATCACAACCTATGACACCCTGTTTCATTCCCCTTACACTACTACACACCGTCGGAAACCTACTTCTTTTCACTCACTTCTATGACTATGCTGCTAAGACTCTTAGAACATGCACCATCTCCTCTATTTCAATGTCAAAATCACCATGATTGTTGTAAAGTACTTGTGTTTCTTATTGTTCTTGCACCTAGGGCACCATGCTCCACAATAGAAAGCCTCATCTTGTGCCATCTCTTCTACGCATAACCTCTACACAAAATGCTTAGATGCATCCCACATCTATTGTAGTAAATCCTTTGCTACTAGGACTTTGCCAATCCTCAAATGTTCTACTATAATTTCACCATTGTGCAAGTTGTTACTCCATCACAATGGCCTCCATGTCATTTTTGTCATGGTACTTTATGCTACACTTGCTATTTATGATGGCACTATTACCTTCACCCACTTCCACCTACTTCCTATTCTTTCCATCATCTTACAACTATGCATCTATCATTTTATTATAGTTGCATGTTGCCTTAAGCTATGGCCAACCCTGCATCGCCACTCGACTTGTGACCACAATGTTCCTATGCTCCTCACCTACTACCAAATCCTTATGTGTGGAGCTTTTCACTCTACCTCTACTAACTTCCTTCTCTTGTTGCATTACTCTATTCATTCCCACCTACTACCATAAGACCTTGTGTGTTACTATGCTACTTGACACTCACTTCATTTCTTTGTGCTCTATTGCAACCTATTGAAATCCTTGGCATTGCCAATTCACTGCCTAGTCTCCTATTAACCTCACCATTAATCAAGCATATTGTTTTTTCTCTCTTCCACGATGCTGACTAGTCTTGGACCAATAAATTTTTTTTTTGAGCTATGTTTAAAATAATAATAATAATCATTATATCTAAGTAAATAGAGATATGTTTTGTTACTAACTCTGTGTTTACTCTTAGTTATTGATTGATTGATTTATCTTTAGTTATTTCTAATTGATTACTCTTAGTTATAATTAGGTTATAATTAATTGATTATTAACCTACTCTTAGTTATTTATTTATAGGAAGAAGAATAAGAAGGAAGCCTTATATAAGACCTCCTAAGGAAGTTAGAAGGGGAGGAGGAGAAACCAGCGAGAGGCCAACCACCAAGTCCAAGCTTCTTCTTCAATTCCTACTCCTACTTTTTTCCTAATATGCTCTCTCCCTTCTTCTCCTTCATACACCCTACTATCATGCCATAGCCAAAACTCTACTCCTACTTCTACCTCTAACTGGATTGATCAGGAGTCCATTGAGGTGAAGCTCTTTAGGAGGTTAGAGAGGCTCTCCCTTGAGTTTGATCATGAAAAAGACTAGGAAAAGTGTATAGGAAGGAGGTGACTATTGCTCATCTACAAGATCTAGAAGAATGAACAAGGTAGCTGACTTAGGCAATCTGGTCATATCATGAGTACCTCTAGGAGGATGTGTAGAAGAATCAAGACAATTAGATTAGCAAGTGATCTGCTAAGTTTCTATTCCCTTCCTTCCCTTCAATGTTTTGCTCTTTCTTGTTACCAAAACATTGATTTTATATTTTTAATATATAACTTTAATGTTCTGTTCTATTTTCTACTTTAAGTTTACTCTTTAAATTTGCTCAAATTTAAGTTAATTATTTGTCAAATACATTTTGTCTTCTACTTGGAGACTATTTCTAGGCTAGCCATGTCTTAAGAAAGGTGCCCTAGGCAATAGCCTTATCAAACATATCTTTTTAGGTAATAGGCCATGATAAGGATCACCAAGACTACTATGATTATGTTGAGCCATAGCTGGCAACTAGAAACATGATAAACATTCCAAAGGCTATAAGGATTCCAACTAAGCATGTGAAATATAGCCAAATCAAATGGTTGGATATGAATAATATCCTCACATTTGAAGAGGGGTATAATTTAGATTTATAAAATACTTACAAGCCTTTCATGATGCTTGTGCCTTACAGAACATGGAAAATGACTAGAAAAGCCTAAAACTATTTCCTAGGATACTTATCAAGGAAGTAAAAGCTTAATATTGGTCCTTGGAACTAAAATCTATTTGAGGATGGAGTATGATGCTTATATTATTTAATGATGAGTATTAGATGTACTTTAGAGTGTCCAACCTAAGAAGATAAATCCAAGGATGGAAATAGACAGTTCACGAATCCTTGGATGCAGCCATGGGTAGGTAATTATCATACTAATACCTAGGCCTTGGCTATTCTCAAAGGGATCAACTATACGAAATCATAGATGGACTTGGAACTGAAATGAGGACAACTCTTTGGGTCTATGCCTTGGGAGACTTTCAGAGCTAAGGATCCATTAGATCTAAAGGCTTATTAAACATGTAGCTAAGAAAGAGGATGAGCTAAAAAAATGAGAAAGTGTAGAGAATAATAATAGAGACCCCTCTCTTTGCAAGAGGAAGATCCATTTTTGTGACAATGAGGAGGAGGCCTCACTTGATGAAGTGGTGCAAAGGAAAACCTTGTTGATGCAAAAATCTATCTCTGAAATATTAGTTAAGGTTGATAAAATGTAGGACTCCTTGGATAAAAAATTTCAAAATACTTTGAAAATTATAGAAGAGAGTAGATACAAAGGAGGTAGTGGTCATGAAAGGAGGAAAAAGGAGGCTAAATGTCATCATTATAAGGTTAAGGGCAAAGATATAGTAGTTGAGAAGGTTGTAGATTCTGAGTTAGATGAAGATGGATGTAAAATATGTCAATATGAACATTCCAAGGGAGGTTACCTTGTTATGTAATACTTATAGGAATTTGGAATGTATGCTCTAAATCCTAAACTAGCAAAATGACAAGAACCTAGAAGATTACCTTATTCACAAGGCAAGTACTAGTAGTAGTTCCACCATCAAACTTATTATTTGAGTGGATCACCAGCTCAACCCCATGAGTAATATTAGAAATGGAACACCCATAATCATGGAGGATGCCACCACTAAGGAAGTAGTACCCTTATCATGAGTCTGATCCTTATGGATACTACGTTTACCAGCCCATTTCTTCATGTGAATCTTCTAGTCATGATTCCTTCTAACACCACTACTACCTTGTTGAATATTATAGAGCACCATCACCAAGGAGGAAGTCCTCATTTTCTTACTTTCCTCTTCCTCATCACTCTTCCACTCCTACACCTCCACCTACAACCCCTCTTCCACTTGATCCATCTATGTAGGGTGAGATCCTAGCATAGCCATAGTAAAGAAACACCATGAGGACTATAAACTTATAGCCAGCTCCTTAGTTGAGTGTTTCTAACACTAATCCATACAAAAGATCCTTCCTTAGAACCAATAGCCCCACATATCCCTCATAGATACGTGTGGTTGTAAACCCTACTCCTACCTCCTCTACAATACCTATCGAGCCTCCTTTAAACAAAAACACTTTCCAATTGCATATAGTCATACTAGCCCATATAGTCAATAATTAGATTAATGTCAACCATCTTTCCAGGAAGAGATTTGATCTTGAGAGTCCCCTTGTCTATTTTCAGATTACTGAAAATGAATCTTATAAAGTTCTTTTAAACTATGGTTCCAAAGTTAACTTGATTTCATAAGAAATGTATAAAGCCTAGAACATACCTCCTTTGAAAAATAAGCAATATCAAGTTGGAACTAGTAGACCAATCCATCACTATTCCTTTCAGATTGGTTGAGGACATTGTGACCACCATCTATGGGTAGTCATATCCTATTAATTTCTCAGTGAACCATGTGAAGAATGCTACAGGTGACTTTCCTATTATCATGGCAAGAGCATGAATGAGTATAATTGATGCACAGATAAAGATCTAAGATCTCTTCCTAGAAATTTTGAAGGAGAATGAGTTTAGCAAGATTAAGCAAAAGCATGTTCCATGCATTGCGTACAGTGACATAGGGTGCCACTATGTGCAAAGATTGTGGACTATAAGAGTACATCCCTTAAAGCATGCAGTCAATGTGATGATGTCAATGAAATCCAAAGGTTCTTGTACACAAAAATCACTAAGCAAGAAGGCACCTAGTGGATAATAATAGAAAGAGAGGTTGAATCATCAATGTGCATGGAACCAGTCGAGAGCCTCACAAGCTCTTATGCAAAGAGCATGAATCAACTAGAGAAAATCCATCACAAACTCTCTGATGAATAAGGAGAAATCAATTAGGGAGAGTTGGAGATCCTAGAGACATTCAAGTAGGAGTCCCTTGAGTTGAAGTATTTACTAGTAGGCATGAAATATTCCTTCTTAAACAATTGTAAGCCAATCATCATCAATGCCAGACTTGCTCATGAATAAAATAGAAAGTTGCTAGAAGTTGTGAACAAATGGCCAACAATCTTTGCTTGGTAATATCATAAGCTCATTGGAATAGACCCAAGGATATGCTAGCATAGAATCTATACAAACCCATCCATCAAACTAAAAAGGCAACCACATAGATGCTTGAATCCAAAGTTCAAGTAGATAATCTAAGGGGAGATTGAATAGCTCTTGAAGGTAGGGTTCATTTATCCCATTGTAGATAGTGAGTGGGTTAGCCCACTTATTATATTGCCGAAGAAAGGAGGGAAGTGAAGGATCTGTATTTATTTCAGGCGATTGGACATGGTAACTTACAAAGATCACTTTCCATTGCCATTTGTGAACAAAGTGTTGGATACAATCATAGGACATTACTATTACAAATTTCTAGATTATTATAGTGGCTATAACCAAATCCAGATTTTGCTGAAGGACTAGGCCAAGGCAACATTCACAAGTCCCTAGGGGACTTTTGCATATAGAAAGATTCCCTTTGGCTTGTGTAATGCTCTTACTACTTTGCAATGTTTGTTCCTCAACATCTTCCAATAGGAAATTAGTAGCAAAATGGAAGTCTTCATGGATGACTTCTCCACCTATGGAGCTATATTTGGGCAAGCCTTGGACCATCTAGAGTAAGTGCTTCAAAGATGCATGAAGACCAACCTAAGGCTTAATTAGTACAAGAGCCATTTGATGGTCCAAGAAGGCATTATCTTGGGATACCAAATTTCAACAAAGGGGATCAAGGTAGATCAAAAAAAAGTAAGGGTCATCCAAGAAATCACTAGGCAACCAAAGACTATCAAATATGTGTGATCATTTCTTGGACACATTGGTTATTATAGATGTTTCATTAAGAACTTTTCAAAGATCATCAAACCATTGGTGAAGTTGATAAAGAAAGATGCACCATTTACCTAGACCAAGGAATGTGAGCATGCATTCTAGAAACTTAAGAAGAAGCTTGTAAAAACTCCCATTTTATGAGCACAAAACTAGTTTATATCATTTCATATCATGATGAACGCATCAACCTATTCTTTTGGGGTCATGCTAACATAGATGGATAATCAGAAACGCATAAACTACATTCACTATGCTAGAAAAAGCATTGTGGGTGCACAAATTAACTACATCATCACTAAGAAGAAGTTGATGACAATGGTATATGCATTGGAGAAATTTAGGCACTATGTGCTTGAATAAAAAATGTTTATGCACATAGATCATAATGCTATCTAGTTTTTCATGAACAAACCAATGGTGATCCTACAAGAGTCCAATATAATAATGGTGGACAGAAAGGAAATTGATAATGTGGTCACTGATCACTTGTCTTAGTTATGATGGGATAACAAGAAGGAGGAGAGCCCATTATCAGACCAATTTCCTGATGAACTCATATTTGCTAATGCTGTTACTAAACAAGACCCCAAAGAAACCAACTAGTATGAGAACATCCTATCATATCTTCTCACTCAAGAGATGCCATAGGGGTGGGACCATAAGAAGAAACAATAGTTTTTTCACCAAGCCAAACACTTCATGAAGATTAGCGACAATCTTTATAAGGTTTTCGTAAATGGCCTACTACGATGTTGTGTCCCTAATGTGAATCAACTATGAATCCTCCAGGATGCACATAAGGATCCTTATGGAGGTCACTATGTTGGGAGGTCAGCAACCATTAAGATCCTCATGGTAGGGTACTATTGGCATACACTCTTTAAGGATGCCCATCACTTTGTTTGCTCCTATGACAAATGCCAACATGATGAGGGGATGACTACTTGTATGAAAGGATCCCAACAATGGATCCAACCACTAAAGCCTTTCAATCTTTTAGGAATTGACTTTATGGAGCCCGTCAACCCCATGTCCAATGCAAGAGCCTATATAGTTATAGTTATTGACTATTGTATGAAATGGGAAAAAGTGATAGTATTCACTAACTATACATCATCTAAAATAGCCTAGTTTGTACAAAAATATGTTGTAAATAGGTTTGGGATGCCACATGTACTAATTTCTAATAACAATACACATTTCATGGGTGCTAGTTTTTGTAAACTCATGCAACACTTAGGGGTTGAGCATAAATTAATAACTCTATACTACCCCCAAGCCAACAGTCAAGCAAAAGTCACAAATAAGGAGATAACTAAAATATTAAATCACATGGTTAGTAAATATAGGAGGGATTGGAGCTCTAAACTCAACTATGCCCTTTGAACATATTATTCAACATGAAAATTTTCTATAGAATACTATCCCTATGAACTCATGTAAAAAAAGTTTCCAACACTTCCTATCCAAGTAGAACTTCATTACTTTCAACTACATGTGACCTAGACTTGGACCTAAGCCTAGCATAAAAAGAAAGATTGATGAACCTCAACGGGCTAGATGAGAACTAATTTGTGGCTTTGTTATCAAAAAAAGTGCACAAGGCATAAAATAAATGATGACATGACCTTAGGATCAGGAAAGTTAAATTTTAACTAGCTAATAAGGTGCTCTAGTGGAACCCCATGCATGTTCCTCAATGAACAAAATTTCAAACACTATGAAGGATCCTTATATTATCGATGAAACCTTTCTATCTGGGCCATGTTGATCTACAAACCTAATAGCCCAATTAAAAGATTATTATTCAACAGTTAATAAATAAATCTTTTCCATGAGCAATTAGTAACTGGTGAGAATAATTCCTTAATAGATGGTCAAGCATGCTTATTTTTTCAAATCTTCCCCTTCCAACTTAGTCATGGGGAAGATGGACATCCATGCTAAGATTTTACACAGTGGCTCCTTGGTTTTTACCTTTTTTTATTTTATAACATCTTTAGTATGTTTTATATTTTCTTGGATATTTTACAATTTTTTTATATTTTCTTTATGTTTTTTTATTTGAGTTTTTCTCACCCTTTATTTTTCTTTATTGTCATTAGGACTTTGGTGCCAACTATAGTTGCTATCAATGGTGGTCTAAAACTTTACTAATTACTTGATTGTGAAATGACTAGATTTCATTTTAGGATTTTGTTTTTTATAATGGGACATTGATTCTTTTCATGATAACAGGTAGTGGGTCCACATCATCCATCACTTCAGTCAACTCTATGGTGTTTCATCATTTTGGAAGTATGTGGTCCCTTATTAATAAAAGCTTATAACAAAGTGGTGACCTTTGTACTTTTAGAACTTGGGACAAATGAAGTGGATTGACAAAGGTATGACTTCAAAGGAATTTTTCACTTTTGTACCTACCTACCATTTAAGTTATAGGACTATTTCCATGGACTTCTCATCATTTCACCATAGACTAGTAAACAAGAAGCAATGTCTTTGCATGGTGTGGTTCCCATTTGATGATAATAATAATAATAATTCAAAGCACATCCATTAGACACAATAATGGGTTACAATTACCCATGCCTGAAGGTACCCCTCTAATAAAGGCCCTTTTCACTTCCTACTTTTATTTTCTTCTTCTTTAAAAATGGTGAGTGATCTGTTGAGATGTTGTTGTTTCCTAGAGGGTGAAATGATCTAAAGTGTTGATCTGAAGTCACTGGAAGTGGATGGACTTGATTCGGATTAATAAATGAAGTTCTTAGGTCATAATTAATCACATATTCCATAGGGAACTTCACATGACCACCATGGGAAACTCTATTCCATACTCTCTCTCATCCACTAATTCTTTCCATCAACCAACTCACTACCTCTTATCATGACTATTTCAATGGGTTCATTGGTAAATCATTGAAATTATTTGATGATTTAATCTTTAACAATCCATAACCATTAATTAATCTCCTTGGTTTGAGGGCATTAAGGGCATGAGCCTACTATGGGAAGAATCCACTTGCATAATCCTTGGTTGAAATGGTTAAACTCCTTATCCCTTAACCATTTTGCTCTCAAAAACTTATGTTTTTCACTGCGAAGCATCCAGTTGTTTATCCTTATTGGCATCTTAATCTTCTCAAAATCTCAATTTGACATGTATTCTTAGCCCTCTTCAAGCATGCTTTTTTGGCTTCCTTAGGACTTTAATTTTATGAAAAAAAAAACTCTTTGTTTTTACTTGGTGTTTAAATGGAAAATATTTTGGTTTTTGGCTACATCGATGCAACTTGATGCATTGATGCATCCTTGTTGATGAACCAACATCAACACAACATAAAAATGCTATATATATGCATTGACGCTTAGCCAGTTTTAACCATTTACTTCCAAATTCCTAAGGAGTTTTTGCAGTTTTCAAAGCCCAAAACCTTCCAAAGTTTGTATCTTTCACACAACTTATCTAAAACACTGTATTCTTGAATCCTGTAGCTTCCAAAGATCAAATTTATGTCATGGGGACCATAAATCATAAGTTTTTGGTAGAAAATGTTTTGAAATTTTTCTAACTCCCACAAGGTATAACCAATAAAATAATATTAAAAACCACTAACTCATGTACATTAAACTTTACCAACAAACTCTAGTAGTGATTCAAATAAAATAATCAATTCTCCATAATTACAACTTAGCCTAAGTGTAATGGCCAAGGAGACAAGGTATCAAAGTGTTCTAAGTTACACATCAAATGCTAATCCCTAATTATGTTGTGATTATAGATGGCATTGAGACCTAAAAGGTTGCACGAGAGAGATTTGTCCCAACTTGTGCTTAGACCGAACTTAAAAGTCACCTTGATCAAGGCCTACTTAAGATAAATTGGTACTAAGAAGGTCAAAGTTTCGGTTCTTTAAGAACTTAACTTTGAACCCTTCTTAGACATTGCACTAGAGGAGGTAAAACCCCAACTACAAACCTCTCCCATGTGGCCTATCCTCACTTCTAGTGGGGAGTGGTACATGGGAGAGATGTACCTATTCTAGAACAATAAGCAAGTAGATGCAATGATTAAGATTAAGGACATTAGTATGTCCTATTTGGTCAAGGCCATCTCAGAGGTTGTTAGGTTGCTAGATACTAAGGCAACCTTGGTGGAGATCTCACTACAGGAAAACCTAGAGGTTAGGAAAGAATTTTTCCAATTATGCTATGGATTCGATTATGGCAAATACAATGCACTCACTAAGGTAGAGAGAGCATATTTCAAAATTACAACATAGTCATCTCAACCCAATGGTGAGGCTGAGCAAAATCACAATCTTCTCTATTCATGCATGTGCTACTCTAAGTGATAAATTCTTAGTCAACATTCCATAACTCATATTCTTAGAGATCAAGAAAAGGTTCAAAAAGAATGAGCATGGGAGGAAGACACTTCCCATTCTATGCCTCATTAAAAATTTTTGCAAAAGTAGAGCCATAGCCCGTTATGCTAATGACGCAATTGGTCATGCTCCTACTACATCTTAGCAAGAGATGATGAAGGAAAAATTGCCTACCAAGCTACAAGAAGAGGAGTAGCCACCACCATTACCAACTTACAAAAAAACATTGGAGTCTCATGCTACCATTGAGCACATGTAAAAGATCTTTAAGTAACTCTTATAGTAGTAGCAAGAAAAACTAGCATTTGGGAAACCATCAATCTACCAAGTAGCTTGAGCCATTTGAATGACATGACTGTAACAATAATCTAGTTGGAGGAGACTACATTACTGTTCTCCACATAAATTATGTAGGTGCTTGCAAGGTCAAATTTGAGTACTAGGGAGGTGACTATGTTTATCCTAGGATAACAATAATGTCTAGAGATCTCTGGGAATGTCATTACTTTTTTTATGTGCTTAGAGGAGGATGAGGGAGAAATTAGCTCAGTGATGTAGCACCATTTAGAAGAGATAGTAGTAAAGGTGGTGGTTGATCACATGGCAGAGGTCCTCAACACTCCTATGGTTGTCATGCTAGACATTGTTGCACTTTGAGATGTGAACATTTGTAGAAGGAACTGAAAGGCTAAGTGTAGCCTAGAATGATAACATGCTAGATCGATTGGTGGGTACCAGGAAGTCACTTCTAGAGATCTTTCATCTTCTAGATAACACCACTACTACCTAGTTAAAGCTACTAAAAGATAAGGGCAAGCTCATCATTGTCAATGCCCAACTTGATGCAACCACATTCAAAAACAAATGGTTGGTTGTCAAGGTTGTAGAGGTGAGATCCCATTAGTTGATCCCACCTTTCTTAGCTAAGCAGTAGCAAGAGATGAAGCTTTCTTATAGCTTCAAAATAGACTTCAAGAGGTTGAGAATGCAAAGGGGATGGTAGTCTTCAACTAGTTTTTAGTAGAGGCCATGACCTACAACATCAATAAGGACCTATTAGAAGTCTACAAGGAGAATCTAGCTCTAACTAAGGACAATCATAGTCTACTGAATGTTGAAGCATAGAAAGGAAAAATGGTGAAATTTTTGTGAAATTATTAGGAGTAGCTTTCCAAGGTAAATATGGATTTGAGGAGGTTCATTGTTGAAAATTGTAATCTCTTGATGGAGAAAGTCCATGTGCTTCACCAAAAATCAACCATTATGATAACTACATAGAAGAATGAGGCCCTAAAGTTTGAACAAGTTAAAAATCACTACAGGGACTAGGTTGCCCTTCTCAAAGAAGTTAATGAAAAAGAAATCCCATTATCCAAGGTGAAGATGAAAGAGGCTCTCAAGAAACTCCAACAAAGAGGTGACGTGTGGCAACCAATCTTTGATGGACTAAATGCTTACAATAAAGCTAAAATCCACCTAAAGGAGTTGAAAATTAAGGAGATAAATACATGGAGTTAGCCAACATTTAATATCTAAACTTGGTAATGCTGACTACTAGAAGGCCATGGTTAGAGCTAGAAAAACAAGTGGCCAGCTCATACCTCTTGTATGAGGCAGAGTTCAACTATGAAAAAGACACAAAGAAAAGTTGGAAATAGCTAATACCAAGCTTAAAGTTCTCCAAACTCACTTCATAGATTAATAATCAGTAGTAGAGAACTTGGACAAGAAAATGAATGATTACCATGAGCTGCAAAACCTTGTCAAGACGTTCAACATCAAACATAAACAATTTGCTACCTAGTTCATAAATGTCAAGGAGTTTTTTCTGGTCATGCCTTATTTGTGGAATGTTCCCATAATAGCTCATATCAATGATGCCACATGGAACATGTATGATCCCTTGACTAAGAAGGAGAAGATGAAGGAACTATTGGATGCCTTTTGTCTTTCACCAAAAGGAGTTGCTACAATAGGACAGCCACAACCACCTTAATCTCAACCACCACTACCATAGGCACTAGACGTTGGAAAGGGTTCACTAGTACCTCAAGAGTCTTCACTTCCTAGAATTATTTGATCTTCTCTTCTTCTTTGACCATCTGAAGAGCTCCAACTATCAATGTTGTGAGGATGTTTAAATTTGTCTCTTGAACATCCAATTTTATAATAATTGTAAATCTATATAATTGGGCACTTAAATTTAGTTAGTTAATGAGTCAATGAGTTAGTCTATGGTTCCATATCTTCCTAATTTTGTAAGAAGCTTGTTCTTACTTTTTCTCACATGAGGATGAGTTTTTACTCAATTGTGGGGGTATGATGAGTCACAAAAAGTTGAGTTGCATCTATGCATGTTTTGATGCATCAACACATATGCATTGATGTGGTGTCTATTTGTGCCTATATAAATTTCCACATCCATCACATTTATGACATTAGTTAGTATATAACTTAGTAGAGTTCTTTCAGTTTCTTCCATCATAAGTTAGAATATTTTCTTAAGTGGCGTAGTAGGAGTTAAAGATTTTATAGATCATTATTCAAGCACCAATGTACCTAGACACATGGATGTGAAGATAATAAAAATGAGATATTTTATATACCTTGCACACTTGGAAATAGCTTAATGTTTACTTTAATGTCATTCACTATTCATGTACTTTACTTCAATGTTCGTCGTTAATTAAATGTAGTTAATTAATATGGATAAGTACAAATGCCTCAAGCATAATGTTAACACTTGGTAATTCTAGTAGTGCTATCACTTGGTAACCTAGTAGCATTGTAATGAGTTCATGATGTGTACGTAAGGTGGGACTAGATACTTATGCTAGGAAGAAGGCTAAGACATTAGTTAGTTACTTAGATTAATACTTCATTAATTACATTATTTTCCATTTAGGATAATTAGATAAAAATATAGAAAAGATACAAATCATGTGCCTTAGCTCCACTTAACCATACACTTGTGCTTACACAAGTGTAGCCAAGAAGACAACAATCACACCCTTAAGTCACTATCTTTGCTATTTGCATTTAGAGAGCTAAAGTCCACAAAATTTGATTGGATCACTAGTAAACTCTTTTGATTCTTATTGTTATGCATAGGATCTACTATGTTGCTCATCAAAGTGCATTAAATTCACATTCTAATTGTTAACATAAATTCCCCACCTCTTCATGGATGTTAATTATAAAACAAATCAATAGCCCACTTTCATTAATGGTTTTAGTTAGTTCAGTTATCAAGAGCACTTTAGTTATTAAATTTTAATGTTTTCATGATATACGGGGGCACTAATGTCATTCAACTAAGACTATTGGATCTATTGCCTAGCCTATAAAGACATGATTATGCATTCCAACTAGCACACATAAACAAGAAGACTTTCAACTAGGCTCTTTTGATCATAATTTTTCTCTCTTATTCAGTCTTTACCATCATGGCTATCTTCAACTATTATTTAAGCTATAAGTTGCTTTCCAAAAAAATTAGCTTTTCTTTATGCTTTCTATTTTCTAATTTCACCATGTATTTATTTGAATTTGGCTAATGTTTCACTTAGTTTTGCAACTTCAAATTCAATTTAGTTTATTTAGCTACATTCAAGTTTTCATAGTTTTTGCATTTAATTTATTTTCTTTAACATTTTAGTTTCTACTATTTCTCAATTTCTACTCATTCAAATACTACTACATAATTGATGTATCTTAGTCTCTATTGCATTTTTATTTAAATGATCCAGGTAGAATATAATATTATTATTCAACCAGAAAGCTAAATCCTTATAGTAATCATTGTTCATGCAAAAAAGACTAGTATAAACCTCATTACTATTTCACCAATTTATGCTTGCATGTTATTGAATTTTCAATATACAAAATCATCTCTCTAGCACCCCCAAATCCTAAATGTATATTTACTGAAACTCATTAATTACTATAGTTACTTTATAGGTCTAAGAAATCTAACTAAGAAAAACATTCATGACTATAATTTAAGATTTCTAAATTAACTAGCTTTTTGGCCAAATGAGATGCATCCTCAACCTCATGGTATTCTCAACTTTTATCTCTTTACTATCGATCTATTTTTCACCTATGCCATGAAATCTGATCACAACATAATAGAATTACAAGGAGCAATGTCAAAAGCTATTGAACTAGAACAAATTACCTTAATGAATAGCCTTTAAACTGAATTTGGAATGATTATTATTAACAATCCTATGCAATCTAGTCCCATACCATCACAAACTTTCCCAATGAATAATACTATGTTTCAAACCCCTGCTTCCCTACAAATGTATCAACCTACAATTAATTATATTCAAAGTCAAGCCTCTTCTTCATTTTTGCCATCAAATATTGGTTTGGATGATGATCAATCAAAAGATTTAATCTAATTCATCATAATGGAATATTTGATTCTAATGGAACTAATAATTAAACAAAGGACCAAATCACCCAAATATTAACCTCACTTAGAAAACTAAAAAACTAAGCATATCAATCAATGATGACTATTATCATCTTCATAATGCTAGGCAACATTCTGAAAAAACTTGTTGTTCATTTTTGGTGTTATGTGGTGATAATGCTCAAAATTAAATAAATGAAAAATTCCTAATTATGGTCCTCAAAATTCCTCATCAAAGAAAAAATGAAGAAGTTATCTCATCTGAACAAGTCATGGTGAGCAATTCCAATCCACATAACACTCACTACTGTAGACTTAATGACATTATAAATACTACTCAACAACAAACTAGGAATAGTTAAAGGGAACCTTCAGGCATGGGTATCATGTCTTTCTAGTCCCATAACCAGTGCTTGTATCCTATTATTGAGTCTAAGGGATGTGCTTTGAATTCTCATCATTTTTTTCAGATTTTATGTTTTTATGGATTTTTGGATGGGAATCACACTATGCAAAGACTTTAACTTTTGGTTATTGGTCGACAATAGAATGGTAAGAAATCCATTAAACCACTCATGCACTCAAGAGGGTAGGTAAGTATAGAGAGCATTAAATTTCCTTGAAGTCACACCCTTCTTAATGCATTTAATCCTTCCCAAGTTTGGAAATTACCAAGGTCACATGTTCATTAAATTTCTTATTAAGGAAGGTATCTTGTATTTCCAAAACAAGGAACACCATAGAATTTAGTGAATGGGTGAATGACATGGACTCATTGCTTGTTCCATAAAATGAAACCATGTCTAAGTTATCAATTCCAAAATTCAAAAATAGAATGTAGACATTAGCAACCAAATACAATTAAGTATAAACCACCATTAGCAAATAGCTACAGCATCACTGTGTCCTATTGGAAATGAAGGAAATGAAAAAAAACATAAGAAACATTCAAACCAAATAAATTAAAATATAGAAAAAATTATAAAATATGTAAGAAAATGAAAATGTACTAAGGATGTTGTAAAAGAAAAAATGGTGTAAAACAAAAAGTGTACAAACAAAAAGTTGTAAAATAAAAAAGTGTAAAAATTGAGGAGCCACTTGATTAATTTAGCATGGATGGCCATCTCCTCCATGACTAAGTTGAAAGAAGAAGTTTTGAAATATTGAGTGTGGGTTTCCATCTAAGGAAGTGTTGCTATCACTAGCTCTCTTAGGCTCATGGAAACGTTTGACTTGTTTCATGTTGACAAGCAGTTTCTTACTTGGACTCATAGGTTTGTAAATTAACATGGCCCCAGAAGGAAAGGTTTCATAGATGATGTAAGGCCCTTTCCATAATGTTTGAAACTTATTTCGTTATAGCACATGTGTGGGATCTCACTAAAGAACCTTGTCTCCTAGTTGAAATTTTAATTTTCTTATTTTGAGGTCATGACATTGTTTGTTAAATGCTTTGTGCACTTCATTCAAGGACATGGGCACTAATCGACTCTCATCTAGCACATTAAGATTGATTAATCTTTCTTTCTATGCTAGAATAAGGTCAAGGTCAAGATCAAGATAACAAGTTGTTGAAAGTGTACAAAGCTTAGATTGAATAGGAAGAGTTGACAGTTTTCCATACACTAGCTTATAGGGAGAATAGCCTATAGGGAATTTCCATGTTGAGCAATAGGCCAAAAGGGCATCATTTACTTTAGTGCTCTACTCTCTCCTATATTTGCTAACTATTCTTATTACGATTTTAGTGATCTCCCTATTCATAACCTTAGCTTGACCATTAGCTTGGGGGTGGTAAGGTGTTGTTAGTTTGTGTTCTACCCCCAAGCATTGCATGAGTTTTTGAAAGGTGATACCTATAAAATGAGTACCATTATCAAAAATCATTACATGTGGCACCCCAAATCTATTTACAATATTTAGTCAGTGATGGTTGTTACTTCTACCCATTTCGTATAATAGTTAATAACAACTATGATGTATGCCTTTCCATTTGACATGAATGTAATGGGATCAAT
>MNCI01001246.1:68080-98954 GCA_015680685.1 Gnetum montanum
AACCACATTCTTGGTTCCCTTTTGATCTACCATTATAAGATCAAATTCTTGTAAGATCACCAACCACCATATGACATGGGGGCTCATTATTAGTTTGTTCATGAGGAAGCAGATGGCACTATGGTCTATGTGCATGAACAGCTTATATCCAAACACATAGTGCCTAAATTTTTCCAAAGCATACACCACTACCATCAATTCTTTCTTTGTTATGTTATAGCCTTGGCAAAGAGGAGTTCATTAGAAAATTAATTAGAAAGTGGGCTCTCCTTCTCTTGATTGTTCCATCTCAATCGAGATAGGTGGTTGGAAACCACATTCTTGGTTTCCTTTTAATCTACCATGATAAGATCAAATTCTTGTAAGATTACCACCCATCATATGACAAGAGAGCTCACTATTGGCTTGTTCATGAGGAAGTGGATGGCACTGTGGTTTGTGTGCATAAACAACTTGTACCTAAGCACATAGTGCCTAAATATTTTCAAGGCATATACCACTACCATTAGTTCTTTCTCTATTATGATGTAATTTAGTTGTGCGTTTACAATGCTTTAGGTCACATAGTGGATATAGTAAGGACATTTATAATTATCCAGCTATGTGAGCATGACTTCCAAAGCATTGTTTGATGCATTTGTCATGATGTGGAATTGTTTAGATAATCAGGTGCTCATAGAATTAGACTTTCTATGAGCTTTTTCTTGAGTTATTAGAATGCATTCTTGCATTCTTTAGTACATATGAATGAATCATCCTTCTTTGTAATCTCTATCAATGGTTTGGTGATCATAGAGAAATTCTCTATGAAGCATCAGTAGTAGCCAATGTAACCAAGGAATGATCAAAAAATTTTGACTATTTTTAGTTGATGGATAATTCCTTCCTTAGATGACCCATATTCTCTTAAGATCCATCTTAATCTTTGCTTATGATATTTTGTGCCCCAAGAGAATGCCCTCCTAGACCATCAAATGGCTCTTTTGTCGATTGAGTCAGAGGTTGATCTCCACACATCTTTTCAGTACTTGCTCAAGGCAATCTACGGCTTGCTCAAATGTAGCTACATAGTGTAATGACTGAAAACATTGATGGCTAGAATCACCGAGGGATCAATGGACACACAGCCTTAACCCCACCTTCTTATGAGAGCCTTGTTGGAAATGAAGGTGGGGCACCCTAAACAGTCTTGTTCATTGAATAGGGACTTTTCTGACTACAACCAGGGTATTGGGTAAACTCGAGGAGGTGGTGTGGTTAGCCAAAATACAAGTGGAAACAACACAAAATGATGTTAAGTATCAAAATGGTGCTTTGTGATGCTAAGTGTAAAGCGTAGCCATGGAATGGAGGCAAGCATAGCCAAGGGTTTCAACCGAAACAAGAGTTTCAACCAACAAATACTACCATCCAAGCGTAGTACAACATGACAACACATGAAAAAGTGTGAAAAGATGTAAAAAAAATGTAATAAAATGCTAGAAATAGGAGAGAGAAATGGAATACCGACCCAAATGGGAGTGTAGTTAACTCCAAAAGGATCTCAAAAGATACATAGTGTACAATAGGCACAGTGGGAACATAGTTACATTCTTGATGGTTTTGGTTCGTGAAGTCTGGCACCTGCCATGATGAACCATGCTTGCTGGGTTGGCCACTATAGTGTATCATGGGCTATGGTGTCCTACAAGATTGCACTAGGGCTATGGTGGATCGTAGAATGCAACTCTGCCTCTTTGCTAGTGTATTTGGGTCTTGTTTACCCAAAGATGCTCAGTGTCAAATGCCAAATGCCAAGTGCTAACTATGCTTAAGTCCAAGGAATGCCAACCACCTGGAAATGTCAACCATCTGAAAATTGCCAATCACCTAGGAATGCCAACTAATAAAACATTAGGGGTCTAGGGGTATTTATAGTGCTAGGGCCAGTGCAAAACATGGATCGAGTATCACGTGGTAGTGTGATAGTTAGGACTAAAAGAAAAATTTAGAAAATTTTCTAAGTCTAGAGGTAACCAAAAAAGTTCAAAAATTTTCTAACTCTGGCTACTATGCTCACCCTATGTTACGCATGAGGCATGTAACTCAGTAGTTAGAAAATTTCTTTTTGCAAAACTAGTAGTTGGAGCTAACTACTCAACACTTAGAAAAATTTGGGCAAAGTTCCACAATTTTAACACAACCAAATTTGTAGTTGAGATGCCAAGACCTAAAATTTTATGGTGTTTTAATGGCTCCTCTTTGTTGATGTCTAGAGGAGTGGCCAGAGAGAGATCAACAAAGAATCGCAAAACATCATAGTAGACATGGCACCAATATTACTTGTCAGTACTAGATCGAATGTTATTTCACCATGTTTAAGAGTGCTATGAATAAGGGTATGCTAAGGAAAAGTGTGTAGGCAATGTCCTAGGGAGATGAAATGTAAGCATAGAAAATAAAATGCAAATAGTATATCTTAATGCAAGATGCGAAGTCAACATGGTTGACAGTGACCATGACATGAAGTGGCTTACCCATTGACCTCTCGTTGGAGTGCTCATGAGAGAGTCAAAGTTGATCCAAGGCTAGGAGGATTGTGAAGTTGCAATGTTGTTAATTTTCTTGGGGATGTGCTTTTCCTCATTTTCCTTTCTTTTTTCTTAATTTTTTCATTTTTTGCTCTCCTTTTTTTTACTGTGAGGTGAACCCAAATTGGGTTTGGCTTACTGCTGAATGCTAGCTGCAAGGTGTGGGTCATTGAGTAGATGGTCGTTACTTTAATGCAACCACATCGCATCTATAAGACAATGTTTCCTCCCTAGGATGAGGTACATTACATCCACTTGGGCCTTGACTAGCCAACAAAGGCTCCCCATGGGATGAGTTGCCTTACGTCCACCATGGGTTCTACTATTGATGTGAAGAGAATATGCCATGTGTGTTTACAATGTGTATGCATCAAAGGGCTTGCATGTAGGGGAATGTAGGAAATGCAAGAGGGTATGGTAATGCAGGCATAAATGTGCATAGGCTAAAATAAGATGAGGGGGATGTACACTCTTGAGTGGCTTTGCTAGCCCAATCATGCACATCAAAGTGATGTGGCAACTTACTGCTGCAATGAGATGCATCTTTGCATGACTGCCTTTGAGGCTTCATGCTACAAACACAACTCTAAGAAGACAAGAAAACCATAAAATGTAAAATGCAAGTGCAAATGCTAAATGTGAAGATGTTGTAAGTGCTAGATGCGAAGATGCTAGAAATGCATCAAATGTTGTGCCAATTGCAAATGCTTGGGAAGCTAGTGAATGTGCCAAGGCGATGATGCTATGAGTCCTCCAAAGGGTTTCACCAATGGTAGGTACTCCAATAGATAAACAACATGTCATTTTAAAGTCCTAGCAGACCGTGAGGATCTCGGTAGACCATGATGTGCTAGTTTATAGTCCTAGTAGACTACTAGATGCTAGTTTAACATCATAGCAGATAGTGGATGTTGTGCCAATTTAACATCATGATCCAAGGATGATCTATGCCAGTTTATAGTCATAGTGAACTACTACACTAGTTTATAGTCATAGCAAACTGTCTATGCTAGTTTTTTGCATCATGGCAGATGAGTGCTTACCTTGCTTATTTAAGGTGCAATGCTACATGCGTAGTCATGCTATGTGCCTGCAAGATCTTGCAAAAATTAACTAGAAAAATAACATCAATTAGCACTTGTTGTAAATAGAGTTAAAATACATGGATGAAAGGAAAGCAATGCAAAAAGTGATATTTTTAGGCCACTCCAAGTCGTGGGCTAGTTTAAGGCTTTTTTGGACCATGTTTTTTTGTATTTTTATGTGTTTTTGATATTTTTCAAATGAAATACATAAGCTAAGTGGATGGATGCATAAACAAAGTAGAAATGTGTAAACAAAGTAAATTAGT
Source organism: Gnetum montanum (assembly GCA_015680685.1). Classification (NCBI taxonomy): domain Eukaryota; kingdom Viridiplantae; phylum Streptophyta; class Gnetopsida; order Gnetales; family Gnetaceae; genus Gnetum; species Gnetum montanum. The sequence continues at coordinate 72,002 of MNCI01001246.1, forward strand.
GTGTAAACTAGGTAAGTAGGTGAAATGTAAATGCATAAACAAATGCAACACAAGCAAAAACCAAAAATGCATGGCCCATAGAGGTAAGGGGTAAGCAGGCGCATAGTGCATTTTTGGCTAAGGAAAAGTCTTGGTCATGCAGTTGCTTCATAGCCTAGCATGGATTATGGGATGTGTAAGGCTTAGGATCCTTGGGGAGGCTATTGGCTTCAAACACTCATTTGGGTGTGTTAGCCTTAGGAATTGCATTGGTGACCATAGGTGCATCATCAAGAAACTCCACCTTTGATACTTGTTCCATGTCTATGTTGTGGATAGCCAAAGAGGAGGCGTTATCACCGTTGATGATAACTTGACCACCTTCATAGGGAAGATGGACTTCTTGGTGGATGGGAGAGGAGACAACCCATAGTTAAGCTAGCCAAGACCTACCCAAGATCAGGTTGAAGCCTAGCATCTCCTCTATGATAGTGAAATTTGTGCTAGTGGGGAATTGCTCTCTTGGCATGAAAGAGAAGTTGATTGTATTCCTAATGGTGACATGTGATTCATTGAAAGATTTTAGACACATCATTTTGGTTGGATTGATCTTATCTACTAGGCTTAACTTGTTGATGATGGAGTACAGGACTATGTTTGTTGTTGCACCATAATTGACATGCACTCTATGGATCGTGCACTACCCAAAATGTATGCTAATGGATACTGGAGCTGTAATGACCTTCCCTTGTTTGGGGTTGACCTTGATTGCATCATCATGAAATGCTAAGGATGTTGAACATGATTCTTGTGGTGTAGGAGGCAACATCATTGCATGAATGGTGTTTCTCATCTGCAGGGATGTCCACCATAAGAGGAATGAAGGCAAACATCTAGGCCAACGCTTGGCAATGAGCAGATGAAGTTATGACTAGGTCATACAAGCTCAACATTGTGTTTCTTTTGCTTGATCATTTGTTTCACTTGGGTTAGTGCAGCTACAAAGTCCTTCTCGTTGACCGTTGTGTTGGCCTTGACTTCCTCCATGCCACTTGAGAGACGAATCTCTTACGAAGGGGACTTAGGCTTGGGTTGCTTGGCCTGCTTGGGGGTAGGGATCCCAATGTTTGATTATTACTTATTGGTTATGGACTTTGCTTCAAGCATGGAGGTTGCAAGGTGCTCATTCATCCTCTTGCATTTCCATTTGGTAGGCCTACCTAAGTTACTAATGGGATCAGCCCTTGAAGGAGGAGGGATTGAGACATTTCCCACTAATGGGCTTTGGGTAGGTGAGGGGCCATCATGTTGTCGCATCCTTATGATAAATGGTGGTTTAGGGGTTGTTGCAGAGCCAACTCATTGTGGCACCTTGATGACAAAAGGTTGATTGGCAGTTATTGTTACTATGTCATGCCAATTTAACATCTTAGTAGATGATTGTTGTGGGACCTTGACCACAAAGCGTGTTGTGGGTGCCCAAGGTGACACTTTGATAACAAAGAAGGGACTCTTACTTGTAGAGGCTAAGTGGATCCTTGCCTTACTAGGAAGCACGTGGATCATAAAAGGTTGTTGAGAAGGTTTAGACTTGCCATCTACGCTAATGAAGTTTATGACATAGGAGGTATCATCTATGTTGGATTGGCTCACTACATCAAGCACTAGTTGGCCTCGTTCTATCATTCTTTGCAAGTCATCCTACAAAGCACAAAATTTGTACGTACTATGACTAGATTGTTGGTGGTAATGATAGTATTAGTCTAGTTGGAAATGTTGTGGGACTAGGGGCTCATTCAATACTACTAAAGCAAGGTTTCTTAGTAGTTCATAATACCTATTGTGTAGTTCACAAGTAATTTTTGATACTTGTTTGTGTTGGATTTGCCCAACTTTTAAGAGCTATTGTAGTAGTTCAGAGGGTTTTATCAGTAGCGGTGTATACTTTGAGTGATCCTAATGCTCAAAGTTGGGCCTTAGGGTAGCCCTTGCTGATGTAGGTGAGTTGGTGCCAAAGTTGATGGCTTTGTGAGCTAGGGCCTTGGGCTGCTTGGCCACCAAGCCCCAGTTGGTTACTTTTGTACTTGTGGCCACTATTGCCACTATTGCATTTTTCTTGGGTGCATGTTGGCTTCTATAAGCCACATAGGCTGGGTCATTACTAGATTGTGCTACCTCCTCTATGCCCTTTGTTTGCGCAAAGGCCTGGTTGAGAGACTTTGGAACTAGGTAATATAGTTTGGACTTGATAAAGTCATTCATTGCACCCTTGAAGATGACTAGTAGGTGCATCTCTACTAGGGGTTCATGCATATCACTCAATGTGGTGTTCTAGTGTTGAAGGAATTTTGGCAAGGGCTCTAGGGATCCTTACTTAACTTTCATGAGTTGGTTAAGGGTTGCTTAAGGCTTCAAGTTGTACCTAAAACATGTCACAAACTAGCTTATGAGATCCTCCAAAGAAGAGATTGAGGCCTTGGGTAGTGCATGATACCAGTCTAAGGCCTTGCCAATGAGTGGCATGGGGAAAACATGCATGATGGCATGTGGCCAAGCTTGAAGGAGCAAGCACTCAAATCAAAATATGACCAAGTGTGCATTGGTATCCCCTTTACCATTGTACTTGGTGAGTTGAGGTAGCTAGACCCTAGTTGAAAGAGTCAAGGGTCGAACAGTGGGACTTATGGGATCATCCTGGCAGAAGTCCACCACCTTGATGGTTTTGGAGGAGGTAGCTTTGAGTTGGTTGATCTCCTCTGTCAAAATTTGGATTAGCTGGAATGCTTGATCCAAGCTTGGGGATGTGCCAGCTGATTGCATTGGCTAGGCTTTTGTTGGTTGCATAACATAGGGTTGGATTGTTGATTGTAGAGTTTGCTAGTTTAATGTCATAGCAGACACTCATTAACAATTTAACATCATAGCATACAAGTTTAGTTGACAAATTAGCTAAGAAATGGGCGTAGTGACCAAGGTAGGCCAGACACGAGTGGGTTGGATGGATGTCATGGATGCTAATGAGATAAGCAGGACATAGGATGCTTGAGTCATCTAGGGCTGGAAGGTGGCCCCTATGTGAGCATAGGATTGGGAAAATGTAGTAGTTGCTTGCAAGGAAGGCTGAATTATCATGGTCACCATCTCAGAGAGGATAGGTGGACTGAATTTGAGGAGGGGTCATACTAGGAAGCAATTATTGGAAGACAATGTAGAGGGGTCTCTTGCATTTGGAGCGAGCCTTGAACTCATCTTCTTCCTCCTATGAGGCTTCTTTGTAGGTTGTCCCTACATCATGCTTGTTTGCATAGATGAGTTGGAACAATAGATGGTGGTAGGACTCTAGGATTATATTGAATAAGGAAAGGTTGTACTCCTATCCATCCTAGTGGACTCATTTGTAGTCCTATTTTACCTCCAAGTTAACGCAATCCACTGGTAATCCTACTTGGATTTTGGCACAAATAAGATTGTATTGTTTGTGTCTTAGCATAGGATGCTTTGGGTGGATTGTGGTGTCAAAAATGTTAGAAAATGATGTAGAAGGTTGATCTAGATTCATATTCACAAATCAGGTTTTAAGAGTTGCTATTCACAAATGGCTAAAAATGTAGAAAAATGGCTAAGTGTAAAAATGTAGAAAAATGGCGAAGTATGAAAACTGCAAAAAATTGACTCTGTGTAAAACTATAGAAAATTTGACTAAGTATGAAAATGTAGAAAAAATGCTAAGTATGAAAATGCAGAAAAAAATGCTAAGTGTGGAAATGTAGAAAAAATGCTAACTATGAAAACTATTGAAAACGGCTAACTCTGATGCTACACTCGCTATGCTAGAGCTGGCTACACTCTCTATATTGAGAGCTTGCTATGCTCTCCTGAGTGGCCAAAATTTTGGTCAAGTGCTAAACATATGCTTTAGCTTTTGTCCAGCAGGTTTTCAGGGGAACCGACAATGGGGTCCAACCTACACCAACTAGTGCTAGAGAGAGCACACAAGATAATAATCAAAAAATGTAGAAGGAAATGGCGAGCCCTCCTTCTAGCATCAAAAACTGTAACGATCAAAAACATCAATGGCTAGAATCAACAAGGGATCAATGGATTCATAGCCTTAACCCTAACTCTACACAAGGGCCTTGCTAGAAATAGAGGTGAAGCACCCTAAATGGTCTTGTCAATTGAATAGGGACTTTGCCAACTATAATCGAGGTATTGGGTGCAACCGGGGGGTGGTGTGGCTAGCCGAAATACAAGTGCAAACAATGTGAAATGGTGCTAAGTGTCAAAATAGTGCTTCGTGGTACTAAGTGTCAAAATAGTGCTTTGTGGTGCTAAGTGTAGAGCATAGCAATGGAATGGAGGTGAGCGTAGCCAAGGGCTTCAATCAAAATGAGAGTCTCAACCCATGGAGACTACCAACCAAGCGTAGTACAACATGATGACACATGAAAAAGTGTGAAAAGACATAAGAAAAATGCAATAAGATGCTAGAAATGAGAGAGACAAATGGAACACTACCAATAAATGGGAGCATAGTTAACTCCAAAAGGGTCTCAAAAGGTACACAATGTACAACAAGTGTAGTGGAAGCATAATCACAGTTTCGGTGATGTCGAGCCATGAAGTTTGATACTCACCGTGATGAACCATGCCTACCAAGTTGATCGTTGTAGTGTATCATTGGTTGTGGTGTCCTGCAAGGCTACAGTGGGGCTACAGTGGGTCGTAGAATGTAACTCTACCACTCTACTAGTGTATCTGGGTCTTGTTCACCCAAAGATGCTCAATGCAAATGCCAAATGCCAAGTGCTAAAGATGCTCATGTCTAAGAAATGCTAACCACTTGGGAATGCCAACCGTTTAAGAATGTCAAACACCTAGGAATGCCAATCATTTGAGAACACCAACGACCTAGGAATGCCAACCATTTGGGAATAACAACTGCCTAGGAATGCCAATCGCTTGGGAATGCCAACCACCTAGGAATGTCAACTATCTAGGAATGCCAACCGCCTGGGAATGCCAATCACCTAGGAATGCCAACCACTTGGGAATGCTAACCACTAAAACGTTGAAGGTCTAAGGGTATTTATAGGGCTAGGATTAGTGAAAAACATGGATTGGATGGCACATGGTAGTGTAGTAGGTGGGACTATGAGAAAAATTTAGAAAATTTTCTAAGTTCGGAGGTGACCAAAAAAGTTCAAAAATTTTCTAACTCTAGCTACTATGCTCACCCCGTGTTACACGTGGGACATGTAACTCAGCAGTTTGAAAAAAAAAATTATTTTTTTTTTTTTTTGCAAAACTAGTATTTGAAGCTAACTACACTTAATACTTAGAAAATTTTGGGCAAAGTGTCACTATTTTGACACTTAGCCAATTTTGCAATCAAGACATCAAGATCCAAAATTTTGTGGTTTTTCACATAGGTGAAGAAGTCATCCATGAAGACTTACAACTCTCTACTAATCTACTATTGAAAGATGATCAAGACAACGCATTGGAATGTTGCAGGGACATTGCATAAGCTAAAGGGAATCTTTCTATATGCAAAAGTTCCTCAAGGATTTGTGAATGTAGTTTTGGCCTAATCCTTAGGTGCAATCTAGATTTGGTTGTAGCCACTATAACCATCCAGAAAGTTGTAGTATCGATGTCTAGAGATGGTGTCCAACACCTAGTTCATAAATGGCAATGTAAAATCATCTCTGTAGATCACCATGTTCAATAACTTGAAGTTAATATAGACCCTCCACTTACCATCTTTCTTTGGCACTATTATGAGTGGGCTAACCCACATACTATCCCTAATGGTATAAATGAACCCCACCTTGAGGAGTTGTTCATTCTCCTCTTTGATGATCTACTTCAGTTTGGAGTTTAACGACCATTGCAGCTACCTTTTTGGCTTCATGGAAGGATCTGTATAGATGCAATGTTGGCATATCCATGGATCAATTCTAGTCAATTCATGATATGAATAGGAAAAGGCTATTAGCCATCATGTGACCACCTTTAATAGCTTATCTTTTTGTTCAGGAACAAGATTAGCATTGATTATCACCAACTTTTTATTATTCAAAAAATCATATTCCATATAAATAGGTAGAGTTTTCAACTCTATGGACTTTTATTTGAAACTTTTAGGGATTTCCAGCTCTTCCTAGTTTGTGTTATCAAGTTTAGCATTGGAAGTTGGTAATGAACTTACTCTACTTCATCCATGCCTTAAACACAAGCACTTTTCAAGCTCTTAGGTGGTTCCAAGAAAATTTTGAACTACTATCAAGATTAGCTATTAGTCACTAGGTGCCCTCCTATATTGTGGCTACTACATATAGGTGCCTTTGAATTTTTGACACATCTGCACATTGTTGACATGTTATGATGGATGTACTTTTTATGGATCATAGTTTTTGCACATAGTTTCATCCTATATCACTATACATGATGCATGGAACATGCTTCTTGTCTATCTTTTTGAATTCATTTTCCTTAAAAATGTCCAAGGAGAGGTCTCTAATTTCCAGTCATGCATCAATGGTGGTCAACTAAGTCTTTCCTATGATGATTCAAAAGTCCCTCTTGTAATTATTAACATGGATCACCAAGAAGTTAGTGGGATAGGATAACCCAAAAATGATGGTGATAATGTCCTCCATAAATCCTAAGGAAATAGTAATGGATTGATTTTCCAACTCAAGATGAATGTTNATGTATCTTTGTGAGGGTATTATAGGACTATTGGTTTGAAAGAATGGTCATTTTTGAGATTTACTTTCTAAACCACTTGGCTAAGGAGCTAGCTATAACTTAACAACCCTAGTGGCATTACATTGTTGCAGCTAGGCTAAAATTTCACCTTGCATTGATGAAGTAGGTGGTAATTGAGTTGAGGGTGGAGGGACATGTTAGAAGGATGAGGAGGGTAATGAGGAAATGGGAATTCCCCTCTTGAAGATTAGGCTCTATAGTATTTAGAAGGGTAGAAGTGATGCTAAAATGAAGTGTGACTAGAAGAGTCACATGGAGAAATGGGTTGCTGAACATAGTACTCATATAGATCTGGCTACTAGTAAGGGTGATGTTGCCTTAGTGATGGCATACCCCATGACTATAAGTGTTTCCATTGATAGTACTACTCATAAGGTTGTGATGGAGTGACACTCAGATAGTAGGCTTATTGTTGATTGAACTACCTAGGGTTGCCTTGAGGATAAGGTAATCTTCTAGGGGCTTGCATTCTTACTAGTCTAAGATTGAGAGCATGCACCCCAGACTCCTACAAGTGTGACACAATGAGATAACATCCCTTAGAATGTTCGTATTAGTAGATATCATACCCACCATCATCATTTGATTCTTAGTCCACAACCTCCTCTACTACAATAGCCTTTTCCATACCCCTTTGATGGGCATGTTTAGATTCCTTCCTTCTCCTGCGATCATGATTAGTACTTTACTCCTTGGATTCCTTTGTTATTTTCAGAGTAGTTTGACACTTTTCATCCAAAGAGTTTTATAGTTTATTTACCTTAGTTGGAATTTTGGAAATAGACTTTTGAATTGGCAAGGTCTTATGTTGCACCACCTCATTAAGTGGTGCCTCCTCCTCATTGTGATAAAATTGAACCTCCCATTTGTAGATGTAAAGGTCCTAGTTGTACTCTTTCATACTTTTCCTTTTTCTTAACTCTTCTTCTTCTTTAGCAACCTACTCAATGAGCCTTTGGATTTGATGGGATATAAGTTTTGAGAGTCTTCCTTGTGCATAGACTCCCAAGATTTCTCCTCATTTTTGCTCAGAGCCCATCTATGCTATGGTGGAGATGCTCCCTTTGAGAATAACTATGGCTAGGACATCAATGAATGAGAGAATAGTACCTGCCCATGGCTACATTTAAGGGTTCATGTATTTCTTATTTCCAACCTTGGATATGTTTTCTCATATTGGATGCTTTAGAGTATTTTGATACTTATCATTGAAAAGCTCAAGCATCATACTCCATAAATGAATTGATTCCAACTCCAAGGACCAATACCAACTTTCAACTTATTTGATAAGTATCCTTGGGAATAGCTTTAATTTTTCCATTTATTCTCCATGTTCTATAAGATAGAGGCATCATGAAAGTCTTGAAGATGATTCTATGGATCTAAGTTGTATCCCCCTTTGAACTTGAGGATATTATTTATTTTCAATCGCTTAATTTTGGTATCTTTCACATGCCTCATTAGGATCCTTGTGGACTTTGCAATGTTTAGCATATTATGAGTTGTAAGCAAAGACTCATCATAGTCATAATCTCTCTGATGGTCATGATTCCTATGATGCCCTTTGTTGTATCTCCTTTCATGGTGGCAAGACTCCTTGAATGCCAATTCCCCTAGTCCATATTGGTCTGGCGAGCCTTACGATCATCTCTATTCCATCAGTGACCTCCATCACAGTCATGTCCTTTACAACTTCGTTCAAATCTAGAACAGGAAGAAGAGGATGATGAAGGTAAAGAGGAAGGAAGACTAGCACCACCACAGTGGCTGCTACCCCCTCTTATTCAATCATGATCATGATCATCATGGTTATCATCATCATGATGCCTATCTTGGTTCCTACCTTGACTCCCCCCTTTTGATCTCCCATGATCATGGGACCTGTTCTAGCCTTAACTAAGATTGTTGATAGCAGATTGTAATTTTTGGTTTGGGCTACCCTCATCAAAGGCAAGGGAAGAAGATTCAGTGAATTTGGAAACCCTAGAGAAGGAATCCTCTCCATCCTTCTAGCCTATCAAGAATAAGAGATTATTGAACGGTTTCCTCTTTGAAGCTTCATAATGAGCCTCCTATTGCCAATATTGTTTGCATCATGCCTCAATGGGATAGTGATCCCTAGATTCATGGTCCAACACAATGTATCCAACATGAAGCCCCTGGATGCCCAGCCTCATGAGAGTTTAGAGTAGCATCATAGAAACTATTTGATTGGATGACAACATAATGTTTCCCTCCATGTTCCTCCATTGCATCTATTCATTTTGATGTAGGATGAAGGTGAAATCTAGCACATACTCATTAGGATGAGTATAGACCACTTTGCATTGTTGTGGCACTGATTGCTTTGATCCATTATACCTTTGATTTGATGTGTGCTTGAACAACAGCAGAGAATCAACCCTAAAGGAAAAAGACATTTTAGTTAGAAAGAAAAATAATGTGCTTTTAATATTATTATTATTCTCAATGACTACAACTTTAAGGTTTGCTACAATGATTTTGAATAATTTTACTAAGTCCTACACCCAACCATACAAATCACTAGCATTCACTAAATGATTCAGTCAAATTCTGTAGACTTTAGCTCTCTTAGTACACTTGGCTCTATGAAGTGAATCTAACCATTACAATCATTGTCTTCCCGATTCCACTTGTAAAGTGCAAGTGTATGGTTAAGTGTAACTAAGGCATATGATTTTTATCATTTTATCTTTTATGATTAAAGTTATCTAATAAGAAGAATGAAGTAATTAAATGCTTAATTAATGTAATAACTAGTTAATATTTAACTAATCCTAACATAAGCATCCATTCCCACTTTCTGTACACATCCTTAACATGTTATAGTGCTATTGGATTACCAAGCATTAAGCACAACTAGGATTACCAAGTGTTAAAGGTATGCTTGAAGTGGTCATACTTATGTTTTCTATTTAATCAATATTAATTAATTACTTAGAAATATTAAAGTAAATTGAATGAATATTAAATGCATAATGAAACAATTAATCTATTCCAAGTGATGCAAGGTTTGATCAAAATAGCTCGTCTTTATTGTCATTCACACTAAGGTACTTAGGTACATCAATGCTCAAATAAAGATCTGTACACTTCTTTGACTCCTATTATAGGCACTCAGAAAATATTCTAACTTTTAGAGGGAAAAATTGTAAGAGCTTCACTACAACTAAGGAAAGAGTGGGATGAATCATGTGCCCAAGTGTTGTATTTATAGGATGCCATGCATCTCGTGATATTGTATATTTGACAACATAGCACAAGTTATGATATCAGGGCTATGATATTAGGGCCTAAGAAGAATACAATTCATCACCTAGGAAAGTCATTCAAATCATCACTTACTATAGCAAAATGCACTACTACTTACAAATTAAGAGTGGACAAATATGTCCTTCAGCAATATTGAAGAAAAATGTGTCCTTCAGACCATAAATTTAACAATGAACCTAAGACATTATACCACTAAAAATCATATCTTACCATTAAGCCAAAATCTTGTGTATGAAAATTTAGCTTGTGGATGAAATTTTTTCATGACCACTTGTTTAGGATCCATTGTTGTTATTTTCATGTTTCTTAATGAACTTCAAGGACTAGGCAATAACAACTAGGAAGCTTCATCTTACATGCAGATGAAAAATAGCATTTCTCAACTAATAACACTTAAAGTAGGACATTTTATTCCAACTTGGTAGAAGAGTAATCTTTGTAAACTAATAATGCATCTCCTTAATAAGATTAGAAGCTAATTCCTTAAAGTTATTGATCATTGACAATGTAGATATTAACATATTAAGTGCACTTATACCATGTATACCTAATCACCAACCTATTACATGTTTTGGTATTTAGGTATAAATCATGAGAAGAATTTTTTTTCTTTTTCAAAAGATAGAAAATTTTAATTTCTAATCATATTTAATGTGAAAAAATGCTTAAAATTGTAGAGATGCATTAAATCCACATTCTAATTATTAACATTAATGGCCCACCTCTTCATGGATGTCAATTATAAAACAAATCAATAGTTCACTTTCATTAATGGTTTTAGTTACTTCAATTATCAAGAGCACATTAGTTATTAAGTGTTAATGTTTTCATAATAGAGGGGAGCACTAATGTCATTTAACTGAGACTATTGAATCTCTTGCCTAGCCTATAAAGACATGATCATGCATTCCAACTAGCACACATGAGCAAGAAGACTTTCAATCAATCTCTTTTGAACATAATTTTTCTTTCTAATTTAGTCTTTACCATCATGGCTCTCTTCAACTATTATTTAAGCTATAAGCTAATCTTCAAAAAATTTGGCTTTTTTTTATGCATTTTTTATTCTAATTTCACCATGTTTCATTTGAATTTGGATTGTAAAATCTGGTTAATATTTCACTTAGTTTTGCAACTTCAAATTCAATTCAATTTATTTAGCTACATTCAAATTTTCATAGCTTTTATATTTAATTTATTTTCTTTACATTTAAGTTTATACTATTTCCCAGTTTCTATTCCTTATTCAAATCTTACTACATAACTAATGCATCTTAGTCTTTGTTGCATTTTTATTTTAATGATCCAAGTAGAATATAATATTATTATTCAACCTGAAAGATAAATCTTTATGATAATCATTGCTCATGCAAAAAAGATTGGCATAAACTTTATTACTATTTCATCATTTTATGCTTGCATGTTATTGAATTTTCAATATAAAAAAGAATCTCTCTAACACCATATAATCCTAAATGTATATTGATGAATCATCAGTTGGTTGGGATATCATTGATGCCATGTCGCATTTGCAATATTGTTGATGTTATATCGCATCTATTTGACAAAAAGTTAATTTTTTTCTAGCAATGATATTGTAACAATAATATCATATCTATGATGTCATATATTTAACATCATAGCACATGCTATGTCATCGTAAATTCAATATCGTAGAATGTATGCCTACCTATAAATACAACACTTGGATGCATGATTTGGAGAACTTTCATTCAATCCTTAGGTAGACTCTTGTGGGTTTTTTTCATAGTTTTAGTGATAGTGTGAATGCCTATAGTGTGGTGTTGAGTAGTTGTATGGAATATTTATTCAAGGGAAGTGTACTTAAGCATAGCTCATGACCAAAAATAAAGATCAAGATTGCTTTTCATTATTGTAGCATCCACTTAGTTTTATTATTTTACTTGCCATAGTTTTTACTGTTTTCTTAGTTTAATCATTTATATTTCTAAGTAATTTACTTTCTTGATCATTAGTAAAGCAAAATGAGTACAACTAGTTTTGCGCATTTAAGTGTAATCTTTTGGTAATCCAAGTAGTGTTATTGCTTAGTTTGCCCATTAGCATATCGCTTGGTAACCTAGTAATGATTACATGAGCCCAAAACATGTATGATAAGCCAAGACTAGATGCTTCATGCTTTAGCTAGAGTAGATTTACATTACTGTCATTACTTAGACTTAGAACTAAATTTCATTCTCAATTATGTTTATCACTAAGATTAATCAAGGCCTAACAACATCAATTCATCATATGCCTCAATTTGGATTAAACCATATGTGTCAAAGCTACCACTAGTCCAAGTGGGAAAATAGTGTCCCATGATCAATTCTTAACAATCTAGATGCTACAACTAGTTCCATCTATGGAATTCAACTAGATCATGTGTGAATGCTTATGATTCGTATGATTGAATGTAGAGTTACTTGCTACTCATCATTGGTGCCATTGCCAAGGATGGTGCTAGTTATCTAGATTAGTTATATTATATACAATTGTTGTAAATGAATTAGTGATCTATCTTGTAGAAAACATTAATATTTTAAGTCACACACATTATGAAACAAAACCATGTCTTCTTCACATAGGACCAATAATGTATCATATGATGGAAACACTCATAGGAGAAATGATAGGATCTATATTGAAGTTAATTGGAGTGAATAATCACAAGTAGGAATTTGATATGCTCATTTAGATCCTTACTACACTCAAAGACTATATTCAACTAATGTAGATAATCCTAGAGGAGATAGAATAAGTCCTAGAATAATGTAGAATAAGTCCTAGAAACATTTACCCACACTAGGTAGATTAAATGTAAATAGTAAGGTACGCTGATTACATGGACCATCTAACATCCAACATGTCTTCTCATAGGAGAGAGGTATCCAACCCACCAGTGCTACAAGAATGTTAGGTGGTGTACAAGCATCCCGATGATTATGTCCCTGACTTCACTTTTGTCCTGCATCAGGATGAGCATCTATGATGGCAGGACATGGAGGGCAACATTGTACTACCACCCAACCGGTCAGCTCCTGCAATGCTATTTCACAATCTTGCCAGACTAGGCATCCAAGACCGTGGAGTGGAGTACATCATGGAGGACCATGACTACCGAGACTATCGTCCCACTGAGGCTCAACGAGTGTGAGACCAGCAATAGGCAAAAAGATATGAACACTTAAAGGGGAAACAATTTGGTAACCCCTTATTCTCGCAAGGGCTGCAAGACAATGGGGATCCCATCTTTCATGTTACCTATTCAACCGAACTTCCCCTGGGGCAATAGGTCCTTTAGTCCATCATTCAAAACAAGCCTCTAAGTAACCAAGATCCTCAAGGGGATGGAGGGTCACGTAGCAAAGATGGGTAGGATGATCGAGGTTGTCATCAAGGTATAGGGGGAGATCAACACCGAAGCAGTGGAAATACCTCTCCTTCTTCTCCATCCTCTCTCTCTCCTACACCTTCATCCAGCTGAAGCTCTGATTGTAACCGGGGTAGAAAGAAGCGAAAGGATGATGGCAAAAAGGTTCAAAAGGGACAACGTGAAAAAACACACGACCAATCGCGTGATGCTCACTGGCATGAAAGAAGGGGTAGTCAAAATCGTCACAAACATCATGGTCCTCAGTAGGACTATGACTAGGATGAGCCATTGTTGGCTACTCGGAGCATGCTCCAGATCACCGAGGTAGTTTAGATCCCTAGTAGGCATGTGAAGGATAGTCAAATCAAGCGCATTGATATGAACAACATCCTTAGATTTGAAGGGGGATACAACTATGATCCGCAAACTCACTTGCAGGCGTTCCAAGACGTCTGCATCCTGTAAAACATTGACAATGATTGGTAGAAGTTGAAGTTGTTCCCTTGCACACTCATCAAGGAAGCAAAAAACTAGTATTGGTTCTTGGAACTAGAATTAATCAAAAGATGGAGTATGATGCTTGAGATTTTCAATGACAAGTATCAAACGTACTCCAGAGTGGTCAACCTAAGATGTCAGATCCAAGGTGGAAGCAAGGTAATCATGAACCCTTGGATGTAGCCATGAGTAGATATTATTCACTACTACATTGGTACCCCGGTCATGGCTACTCTCAGCGGGCACAGCTTCACCACATCATTGATGGGCTCCATTTTGAAATGCAAGGGACCCTTGGTGTGTACGCCCAAGGACGACTGTCAAAGCTAAGGGCCCATAAATTGTAGTGCCTCATTGAACAAGTGGTCAAGGAGGAAGGAGAACTTAGAAAGAAGGAGAGTGCAAAAGAATTTAATTGAGATCCCTCCATTAGAAAGAGGGAGGTCCGATTCTATGACAAGGAGGAGGAATCACCACTGAAAGCAACAGTGAACTGAAAGACCTTGCCTTTACAAAATTTTGCATCTAAAATATTGGCAAAGGTTGATAAGATGTGGGGATCTTTGGACAAAAAATTCCAAAGTGTGCTAAAAATTGCAGAAGCGTCTAGAGAATAAGGTAATGATCATGATCGATGCAAGAAGAAGGAAGCTGAACGTGCCCAATATAAGGGTAAGGGAAAAGTTGTTGTAATAAAGCAGGTTGCAGACTCTGACACCAAGGAAGATGACGAATGTGGCATATGCCAATATGAACATCCTAAGGGATGTTACCCTATGGTGTCACATCTTCAAGAGTCTAGGGTATACGCATTGAATCCTCACTTGGCAAAGAGGAAAATACCCTGAAGGTTGCCTTACCCATAAGGCAACCTAAGGCAGTTTCACCAACAACAAGGATACTATCCAAGTGGAGTGCCACCACAATCGTGTGAATACTTCCAATAGTGTCAGCACCCACAAACATGGGGGATGCCACCTCCAAGGTAGCAGTACCCTTACAAATAGCTAGATCCCTATGGGTACTACATTTAGCAATCGGTCTCCCCACGAGACTCTTCCAGTCATGCAGCCTTTCAAAGTCATTGCCACCCCCTAGAATATTTTCAACCTCAATCTCCATCACCTAGGGGGAAAACCCACATCTCTTCTATCCTCCGTCACCTTCTCCTGCCACTCCTCCATAACATCCCACTCAGCTACCACCTTCTCCACCGATTCATGGAGAGATACTGCCACAACCCCAGTAATGAAATACTACGAAGGCTGTTAACTTACAACTGGCACCTCAGCCGAGTTGACCGGAACCCAAGCCATGAAAACATCCTTTTTTCCATCCCAACAATCTGAACATACCCTCACATACACCTGTGGTCAGTGACTCTAAAACTTCAAGCACCTCCACTATTCCATCACCCGAGTAGCCTTCAAGTCAACCACACTCCAATGTCCAAACGGTCATGCTCACACACATCGTGATCGATTGGATCAAGGCAGGACACCTTCCTCAGAAGTTGACTGATCTAGGAAGCCCTCTCATTTCTCTTTAGGTGGCAGGGAATGAGCCATGTAAAGCCCTTCTAGACTCGGGGTCAAGAGTCAATTTGATCTCTCATGACATGTACAAGAACTAGAACTTGCCCCCACTAAAGAAGAGCAACATTTGGCTCAAGTTAGTAGACCAATCCATCACCGTTCCCTTGGGATTGGTGGAGGACATTGTGACCACTGATTGTGGGTGGTCCTATCTTGCTAATTTCCTAGTCATCCGTGTGGAGAACTGTAAGGGGAACTTCCCAATCATCATGGGAAGAACCTGGCTAAGCACAATGGACGCAGGACTAGGACTCCAAGATCTGTCCTTGAAGTTTCAAAAGAAAATCCTTTTGGGAAGATCGATAAGAAGCACATTCCATGCATCATGTACCGTGACTCAGGGTGCAACTGTGTGCAGCAATTATGGTCTTCTAAGCAGATATCCATTCAAGCATGCAGCCGGTGTACCAAGGAATCACCTATTCAACAGTGCCTGTACGCAGTAGCCACCAACCAAGAGGGTACCCAGTGGCTAATAGTTGATCCTGCTAGTAGCACATTATACATGGAACCGTCTGAGGGGCTTGTACAGGCCTACATTGAAAGCATGGACGAAATGGAATAGGTTCATCAACAGGTCTTCACTACTGATGACCAAGATGATTGGGGGAAGCTGCAAATCCCTGAAAGCTTCAAACAAGAGCCCTTGGAGCTCAAGTCTTTACCAGCTCACTTAGAATGTGCTTTTTTGCGAAATGGAAATCCAATAATCATCAATGCCACCCTTGCTCTAGAATAGAAGAAAAATTTGTTGAAGGTGGTAAACAAATGGGTTTCTGCATTTGCATGGTCATATCCTGACTTAACTGGAGTTGATCCTAGGATTTACCAGCATCGAATCTATATTGACCCCTCCATGAAGCCATGATGACAACCACAAAGATGATTGAACCCCAAATTGAAGCAGGTCATCAAAGATGAAATTGAGAAATTGCTAAAGGTAGGGTTCATCTATTCTATTGCCAATAGTGAATGGGTTAGCCAACTCGTTATCATGCCGAAGAAAGGAAAAAAATGGAGGATCTGTATTGATTTTCGATTGCTCAACATGGCTACCTTCAAAGATCACTTTCCACTCCCGTTTGTGGACCAGGTGTTGGACACCATCGTAGGGCACCACTATTATAGTTTTTTGGATGGTTATAGTGGTTATAACAAAATCCAAATAGCACTAGAACACTAAGCCAAAACAACTTTCACAAGTCCATGGGGGACTTTCGCATACAAGAAGATGCCTTTTTGCCTATGTAATGCACCTGCCACGTTCCAACGCCTTGTCCTAAGCATCTTCCAACAACAAATTGGCAATGGGGTAGAAGTCTTCATGGATGACTTCTCTACCTATGGGGCCATGTTCGAGCAAGCCTTGGACCATCTTGAGCAGGTTTTAAAAAGGTGTGTAGACACTAATCTACAGCTCAATTGGCAAAAAAGCCATGTGATGGTCCAAGAAGGCATTGTGTTGGGGCACCACATCTCACAAATAGGGATTAGCATGGATCTTGAAAAGATCAGGGTCATCCAAGGAATCACCCGCCAACCAAGCACCGTAAAAGATGTTTGGTTATTCCTTGGCCACACTGGTTACTACCGGCACTTCATTGAAAACTTCTCGAAGATCGCCAAGCCGTTGGTAGAACTTACAAAGAAAGATTCTTCGTTCATCTAGACTAAGGAGTGTGAGTCTGCATTCCAAGCGTTGAAATAGAAACTCGTAGAAACTCCAGTTCTACGAGCACCTGATTGGTCCAGGTCCTTCCACATTATGATAGATGCATCCAACTATGCCTTGGGAGCTGTGCTTACACAGTGTGATGATAAAAAATGTCCATATTATATCCACTATACAAGCCGTAGCATTGTGGGTGCTCAGCTAAACTACACCACCACCGAAAAGGAGTTGATGGTGGTGGTGTTTACCTTGGAACAATTCCAACACTATGTGCTTAGATACAAGGTGTTTGTGCATATTGATCATAGTGCTATTCAGTTCCTGATGAACAAACCAACGGTGAGTCCCTACATCATTCGGTGGCTGGTGATTCTCTAGGAGTTTGACCTCACCATGGTAGACTGGAAGGGGACCAAGAATGTGGTGGCTAACCACTTGTCTTGGTTAAGATTGGATGACACAGAAGAGGAGGAGCCCCTCTCCAACCAATTTCTGGATGAACTCCTCTTCACAGGTGCAGCCAATCCACAAGTGCCCAAGGAATCCCCTTGGTTCAACCGCATCCTCACCTACCTCACAACCCAGGAGTTGCCAAAGGAGTGGAACCATCGGTAGAAACAATAGTTTCTCCATAAGGCCAAGCATTTCATGGAAATCAACGACCACCTTTACAAGGTGTACATAGATGGCCTATTTTGATGGTGTACCCTTGATGAAGATACACTGCACGTCTTCCAAGATGCTCACGAGGGTCCTTGTGGGGGCCACTATGCTGGACGCCGCATAGCCTTTAAGATCCTACTTACAGGATATTACCAGCCCATGATTTTTAGGGATGCACAATGGTTCACCCGCTACTGCGAATGATGCCAAAAAGATGGTGGGATGAAGACACGATTGGAGGGACCTCAACAGTGGATCCAGCCACTAGAGCCCTTCGACATCTGGGGCATCAACTTTATGGGGCCTATCACTCCCCTGTCAAACGGAAAGGCATACATCATCGTAGTTGTGGACTACTGTACAAAGTAGGTAGAAGCGGCAACCGTCATCAACTATTCTTCCAACAAAGCTGCATCATTTGTCTAACAACAAATCGTCAACAGGTTTGGAGTGCCACGTGCACTCTTTTCTAATAATGGGACTCATTTTACAAGTGTCACTTTTCGAAAACTCATGCAACACTTGGGGGTCACCCATAAATTTACAACACCCTATCACCCCCAAGCCAACGAGCAGGCTTAAGTCACCAATAGAGAGATCACCAAGATCCTTACCTGAACTATCAACAAATACAGAAGGGATTAGAGTACTAAACTTAACGATGCCCTATGGGCCTATCGCTCCACTTGGAAACTTCCTGTAGGGTACTCTCCCTATAAATTAGTGTATGGAAAGCTACCAATGCTTCCAATTCAAGCTGAACTCTACACACTATCCACCGCCAATGACTTAGGCCTTCACCTCCCACTAGCACAACGCAGACGACTTATCAATTTAAGTGTGCTAGATGAGAACCAATTAGTGGCCCTATCTTCAAATGAGATCCACAAGGCCTATAACAAAAAATGACATGATCTTAGGATTCGGAAGGTCACATTTAGATGTGCAAACAAGGTGTTGTATTGGAACCCCTCACATGTATATCAACCAACCAAGTTTTAAACACTATGTGAGGGACCTTACATTGTCTTTGAAACATTCCCATCTAGGGCCTTGCTTATCCACAAACCTGAGGACCTCACCAGAATGCAATTGGTCAACCACCACCAACTTAAACCTTTCTATGAACTTCACTCAACTAGTGCAACCACCTCATCATCACTAGGATAGCCTAGCTCCATTTTTTGCATCTCCTCCTTTCCACCTAGTCGTGGGGGAGACCGTCATCCCTGCTAATCCATTCCACTACACCCCTCATTGTTTTGCAATTTTTTGTTTTACACTTTTTTTGCTCTACACTTTTTGCTTTTCAACATCGTTCATATGTTTTTCAATTCTTGTAAATTTTTTCCTTTCTTTAATTATTTTATTATTTTCCATTTCTTTGTGTGTGTTTCACTTTTACGATATCACTAATATGTCATCTTATTGTCATTAGATGTCTGGTGCAGATGGTTTTCGTTGCGATGCGTGATGTACAATAGTCCACCTAATTATCTTTCTTCCGCCCTCGCATGGTTGTCCTTAGACTTTATGTCTAGCTCATAAAATCAGCAGTGAGCCCACGTCATCCACCCATTCACCCACTCCATGGTTTTTCCTCTATTGAGAACATGCAATCCCTTCACTTAAAAAAAATTGTAATTAATGTATGACTTGTGTAGTTCCCAGCATCGGGGATGATCCACTGGTTTGAATTGGGTGTGACTTCAAGGGGAATGCAACATTCGTCACTCCCTCCTGTCCCCTGGGTTGCTGGTGTGTCCTTACAGATTTCCTACCACTCCATGTCCTTCTCTATAAGGAAGTTACTAGGCAGTTCGACCTTGCATGGTGTGGTCCTCACCGAAAAATTTAAAAAATTTAAAAAATTCAAAAAAAATAAATAAACATGAGGATTCAAAGCACACCCCTTGGTTGAATGCATGCAAACACACATGGGTCTTTGCATGGTGTGGTTTCCATGAAAGAGAAAAAAATCATGACATCACTATGTGGGAATTCAAAGCACACCCCTTAGACTACCTCTCCTAGGCCACAAGCACTAATTATGGGACTTCCTTCATCCCCTCTAACTTCGTCCTGTTTTACTTCCTTCCTCTCATGTTTGTTGGAGTGGTGGTTCTCTGTGGGTGCATTCTTGCTTCCTTGGGGGATGGTCAGGGCTTTGTTTGTTGTTGCGATGTCACTGTATGCAGATGGTTTTGGGTCTAAACTCAGGGAAGGTTCTACCAGGTCCCTTAACCACAATTGCACACGGGGTTTCATGTGACCGACGATCAGAATTCCATTTTCTTGTTTCTCTCTTTTTTCCTAGTTCCATCCGTCACTCACCTCATTGTCTATCTTATGTTGCGAAAGTTCGTCATGGTTTCTATGGGCTTCTTCTACCTTGACAAGATCTCTAGGGTAGGAGTCTTAACTGGCAAACATCATTTCTTGGCCCTGGGGCCCACAGACCCCGGTGTTGAGGATATGTAGGGGCTACTAAGGCTATTACCTACTATGGGGAGGACCCACCTGCATATTCTTGGTCCCACTCGTTAAGTCTCCCATCCTTTGGATTTCAAGGTTGATTATTTTCAAGGTCCCATCACTCGATTTCCTCCCCACAGAGTTCTTTTGAGTCACATTATCCTATTTTTTGACTCTTTTTTGAGCCCCAATTACCTTCCTCCTCTCCTCAGCCATGACCAAGCCTCTCACGCGCTTCAACCACCCCAATTTGGCATTTCAAATTCATCATTTCGAGCTTTTTTCCAAGTTGGTTAACGCTGGTCAATGGGTGCACACCCCTATGTATATGGGGCCCCGTATACGCGTCCCCTGCGTATACATGGTCGCATATATGCAGCCCCATCAACGCAACCCTATATATATAGCCATTGCACTTTCATTTTTCATCATTTGAAGCACAAATCAGGGGGAGATTTTGCCAATTTTTTTTCTGCCCAACTCTTCCCTAAGTCCCTACATTCTCTTGTGCGTCCACATCAACCAATCCTTGCCCTTTTAGCCACCAGAGGTATGCTCTCAGTCATGGGGGGGGCGGTGATTCCTATGTGTAATTAATTAATTAATTAATTAGTTGGTTAATTACGTAAACAACCGTTTAAAGTTCAACTCATCCTTTGTTGTTTTTGGCTCTAACCCATGAACTAATGCTCCGGAAGACTTAAAGGAATGCCTGTGCCAACAACATAACTTAGTCAAACTAAGAAGGTGTATAAGGACCATCTTGAGCTACTTATGCACAAGTCTAATGGGTGGTTATGTTTGATTGCAGATGGTACCCAAACCGAGGCATCCAAGGGGTGAAGGACCATCACAACCGAGGGACAAGCGCCCACACACAGGAAGGGGACAAGGTGTGCAACAGCCAGAGCATGCGGAGGGCTCTCATGCAACTGGCCCCCTCTGCGAAGGACTTGACGTGGAATCTATCCATTAGATTCCTGAAGAGGAGATTCCCAAGGAGTAATCGCAAGGGGATGAGACTCCTAGGATAGCACCACGGCTTGAGGTCACCCTGACCCAAGCCTATCTTGATGCTATCATGCAGCGCAAGGTGCAACGGATGGTACTCCAAGAGCTAAACTTTGAACCATTCCTCGAGAACGCGCTAGAAGAAGTGAGGCTCCAATTACAAAACTCTCTGATGTGGCCAATCATCACAACCATTCATGAATGGTACTTAGGAGAGACCTATCTCTTCTGGATGAATCGACAACCGGGGTCTAGAGTAAGAATCAAAGATATTTATGTCTCTTACTCTTTAGAGGCGATAGCGCAAGCTCTAGGGTTGCTCGAGACTGGAGCAAATGTGGTGGAAATTCCAAAACAAGTCAACCCAGAGGTAAAGGCTGAATGGACCAAACAATGCTATGGGGTAGAGTGCAAGGAATTCGGCTCTCTGACCACAACAGAGAGGGTGTACTCAAAGATCGTGTCTTACCACTTGAACCCAAAGGTAAGACCTGGCAAAATCATAGCCTTCTCCACTCGTGTGTGTGTTACCTTGAATGGGAAATTCCCAATGAGTCTTCCACAATGGTTGTTTTTGGAGATTGAAAAGAGGTTCGCTGAGAGTAAACATGGAAGATGATCTCTCCCCTTTCTTTGCCTAATCTGAAAATTGTGCAAATGGGCAGGGATAGCACGGTACTTCAATGATGTAATTCGGCACGCCTTGATTGTCTCTTGGCGGGAAATGATGAAGGATAAAAATCCTTCCACCACATAGACAGAGGAGGAGCAGCAACCACATCCACCACCTACACAAAAAACAAAGTCAGATTCGCAAACCATTGCAGAACACATTCAAAAAATCCAGCAAACGCTCTTGAGCCAGCAAGAGCAATCTAGTAGGACTGGTGGAGGAGAAGACCCTTCAGTCTATTGCCCTACAATGAGCCACCTAGAGCAAGTGGCTCAATCAGTTAGCTTGCTTGAAAGAGCAGGGTCGATGTTCTCCATAGCCCGAACGTAAGTGCCTACACGAATAGATCCTAGTGTCCGAGAGGTGACAGTATCCACACATCAGTTATTTCCCAAAATCTTTGGGAATGCTGCTACCTTTTCGGTATGCTTGGAGGATGATCAAGGGGTAACAGTCTTGGTGATGCAGCACCAAGGACAGGAGACTACGGTTGAAGTGGTTGCTGACACAATTGCTATGGCTCTCAATGCACTGGCAGCATCTGTATCAGATGTTCATGGACTACAAGATGTACAAGCATCTACCGGAACTTCGCGTAGCAAGATTGATGCAGCCCAACATGAGTTGTTGGACCGACTGGTGGGAACTGGGCAACCACTTCGGGATGTCTTCGATCTTCCAGAAAACATTACTACAACCCAGTTAGAACTAGTCTCGACAAGGGGTAAGAGCCTCGTTTTGGAAGGGCAACTTGAAGCTGCTCAAGTCGCTTATTAACGCATGGCAACAAAAGTAGCCCAATTAAGATCCCAACTTGCCGATCCAGCCATCCTCAACCATGAAATCACCAGAGATGAAGCTTTTCAACAACTTCAACTCAAACTTCAGATCATTGAAGATGTGCAAGAGATGTCGATCTTTGATAAGTCATTGGTAGATGTTCGAGCGTATCATTTAGACAAGGACTTGGCGGAGGTTCACCAGGAGAACGTCCGATTGACTGCGGAGGTTCATCGCCTAGGCAATATTGGTGCGGAAAATGAACACATGAAAACTTTTATCCACCAATAGCAGGAAGAACTAGCCAGGGTGAATACTAACGTAAGAAGATTGGCTGTTGAAAATTGAAATTTGTCAATGGAGGAGGTTCGAGCGTTGCAACAGAAGTCTGCAATTGAAATTGCCGCTTGGAAGAATGAGGCCCTAAAATTCGAAAACATCAAAAATCATTACAGGGACCAAGTGGGATTACAAAAGGAAGTAAATGAAAAGCATATTCAAGTCACAAAGGCCAAAATGAACTAAGCACTCCAGCAGCTCCAAGAAGGAGGCGAGGTATGACAACCTATCTTTGATGGGTTGAATGCCTACAATCAAGCTGAAATCCACCTTAAGGAGCTGCAGATTGAAGAGATGACAGAATATATGGAGCTTGCCAACCTTCGATATGCAAACCTAGCTATGCTCACAGCCGAGAGACCATGGTCAAAATTGGAAAAGCAAGTGGTCGCCTCGTATTCTCTATACAAGGATGAGTTCCAGGCGCATAAAGCAACAAAGCAGAAACCAGAAATGGAAAATGCGGAACTCGAGGTTCTCCACACATGATTTGAAGGACAACGTACAGTCGTGGAGAACCTGGCCCATCGAATGAATGACTACCAGCAGCTGCAGGCATCAATCCGAGCATTCAACATCGAACGAAAGCAGTTTGCAACCTAGTTTGTCAACCTGAAAAAACTCTTCCCTATGCTACCATGCCCTTGAGAGGTTCCAGTTCCAGCACACATTGTAGAAGCTGCCTGGACAGTGAACGATCCCAAAAGCAAACAAGAAAAGATGAGAGCTCTCTTGGAGGCTTTCCGGCTACCTCCAGAAGTTGCAGCTATTACAGGGCAATCGTCATTCATGCCACCACCAACGCATGGGCATGAGGCTGAAGAAGGTCCGTCAGAACCACCGCTCTTAGGGACGGTGTGATCTTCTCCAACAACTTTGTGCATCATTCTACATGGCAGAGACTCTAGGACTAGCAAGGTATTCAATTTTGTCTCTGAACACCGTCATTTTTTGTAACTTGTCCTTCTTTGTAACTTGGGCACTTGGTAAAAATTGATGTTGTGTCATGTGCGTGTGTCATGTGTGTGTCAAGTCATGTGCATTGTAAATAAAAGTCCATACCTTCCAAATTGTAGAGTAACTCGAGGATGAATTTTTACTCAGTCATGGGGGTATGATGAAGTGTCATTAGTCAATGCATCGACCAGGCCACGTATACATGGCCCCGTCGACATAGCCTTCCATGCATTGACATGGCCCCGTTTACAGGGAGCCTATTTCGGCCTATAAATAAGAGGGCCTTCTGCCTCATTTAGGTACCTTTCAGTTAGTTGTAGCGAAGCTCTTGCAATTTGTTCCTGCAGGAAATAGAATATTTTCCAAGTGCCCATAGCAGGTATAAGAAAAGTGATTGGCTTTTTATTCGAGCGTTGATGTATCTGAGCCCATTGGCGTGAACAACAATAAAGACGAACTCTTCAAGCATTCCTTGCAACATTTGGACTTAGTCATTTATTGCATTCATTAGTTTAATATGTTTATGCTTTGATAGTTACTTAAGTTTCTGTTATTGTTATTCTAATTGCTTTTTCTCTCTTATAAGTTCGTAAAGACCATAAGTACGGCCATCTCAAATGTAAACCCAACACTTGGTAACCCAGTGACGCTTAACGTCTAGTAACCTAGTAGCGTTTAGGGGATGCTCAGAACGTGCTCGGAAGATGGGATCGGATACTTATGTTAGAAGTAATTAAGATTTAGATTAAGATAGTCTCAGATTACTTAATATTCTAGCCTTACTTTCCAAGATAGTTAGACGCCAAAAGATAAGTAAAAAGCTATAAAAATCATTAGCCTTAATCTCACTTAACCATCGTAAACAGAACATCACAAGTGAAATTAGGAAGACAATGACCGTTCTAACCTAAGGTTTCGCTGGTTAGGGTCTAGTGTATGTTAAGTGCTTACAGTCTACGGAATTTGACCGAGTTGCGTGTGAATGCCCGTGATTCATATGGTTGGGCATAGGGGTACCTAGCCGCTCATCAATACCCCATTGATGATCTATAAAGTTTATCTTTATTTTTTATAAAAATGTAAAATCTGTAAAATAGATCTTTGAACGTAATAAAGGTAATCTTCATTTCATTCCCCAATATCTGTTCCACGTAATTGCACCCTGTTAACGCAATAGGTCTACAACTGTAAATCTGTATAATGAGCAATGGGCAGCTAATTAGTTTTTCTTTACATTGTATTTCAAGTATTAAAAAATTAATTTTAATTCTGAGGGTGCTCGACCGTCCATGGTACGGGAAGGGTAAAAAAACAACTCGGTTTCGAGGGCAAACGATGTACGATTCTACGTTTGCAAGAAAAGGTAAGTCATGTCAAATAAAAAGTTTGAACTTACCACTTTAATTTTGTAATGATTTTATAATTTTATGGAGACTTTGCTATAAGAAAGTCAAGAGAAAATTGCAAATAAACAAAGATCTGATTCTTTTTAGGTATGAATGGCAAAAAAGAACTCATATTGCTAACCTCATTTTGTTGAGACAAGGCTCAAATGAAGATGATAATGTTGTTTTACCATAAGATTATTGATTTTATTGTTACAATTTATTTTACTAAACATTGTTGCTCAGTGGTGGTGCCATTCAAAAAGTAATTATACTAATACTTCAAAGGAGATCATACGCAGGTTAATCTACTCAATATCAAGATGCAACCACAATAGTTGGACTTGACAATTCAGAAATAAAAGGATCATCACCCAAGGCCACAATGCTCATCCCACCAAGTAAAGTTCTAGAAGGTTAGTTAATGACTAAAAGCCTAACATCTTGTAATTTATGGATTCTAAGTAATTGATAAATATATATATCCAACCTATTACATTTATATAGAAGATATATATTGCATATACTATATAAATTATTACCATATTTTAGGCGTTAGTAAAAAAAACAAGAGATTTGAATTTGTATTTACCGGAAAAATTACCGAAAACAAGTAAACAGGCGGTCAAATTCACGCAAACCGTGGGTTCACCACTTGATTCGTTAGTTCTCCGCACCGCTGTCCAAATATGAAAAACCTTGGATGAGGATCGTACCTAAATCACTGAAGACTGATCCGACTTCCTTGTTAAAGCTAGCGTCATATCCACTTACCTGGGACTGCTTAAAAAGGGAAAATTTTTGAGAAACTTGGAACAATTCTTCAAACACCAAGCTCCACAAACATTTGTGGTTCATGTCGCCAAGGCATGATAGAAAAATCAAGTCATAATTATTAAATTAAATATCTTTAATGCAGGTAAAATTTAAATCCAAGAAGACTAAAGTGCCTGCTAACTTTTCAGATAAATATGTTAAAAATAACAGATCACTCCCAAAAAAAATAATTAATGATCCTAGGGTAAAGCACTCCCGTTTAAAAATGAAGATGATGAGTTCAAACTTTTTACCAACTCCGACCTCTGTTTTATCTCTCCATCCGAGTTCTTGCTTTTTTCTAATGTTCTTTTGTCCCTTTCCATCTTGAGTTCTTCCTTTTTCTCTTACTCCCTCTTGACTTTGATGATGCCAATTAATATCTTTTACGCTCCTCTCATTTTGAGTAATTCAAATAATCCTTTTCATTTTCGTGTGTTTTTGTTCTCTTTCTGCTAATCTCGGCGCATGCTTAAGCGGGACCACCGGAGCTGTTTGGGGTTGGATGACCCGGTGCTTGCCAGAGCAATATTACGTTGATGGTGTTGGACTCTAAAAACAATAAATATATTAAAAAGTAAAATATCATACTCGAGTACAAAAGCAGACAAGCAAAGGATACACAACAAAGCAAAAACGACA
>MNCI01001248.1:1096-19697 GCA_015680685.1 Gnetum montanum
ACCAAAAAAATCACATACCTCAGACTTGCTTAACCATACACCGTGACACTTACAAGCAAGCCTGGGAAGACAACGAACGATTAACCCCAAGTGTTTCTTGTGGCGTTAAGGCATTTAGTCTGCGGAGTTCGACCGGATCGCGCGTGCACGCTTGTATTCATATGGTGGAGTGTAGGGGTACCTCGCCACTCATCAACAACCATTGTGAGTCCTCAATAAGCTAATAATGAAATTAATACCAATGGTATTCCACTACCACTAGGAAATGTCAAGAGAATGCAAGCATCCATCAAGCCTCTAATGTTGTATCTTCATTTGTTAGAAAATTAAACATCATGAGACATACTTCCCTATATTCCTCTTAATGCTGGACTACTAATACATTTGTCAAAAATCTTGGGATATATTCTCATTTTCTAGATTCATTTACGAGCTACTCATGTGAGCATCATCTATTAACTAAGATCACAAAGCTACTAGAACACACACTCAATCACCCTCTACAAGACACCATACCATGACTATCCATGTATAATGATTCATAAGAGGTAACTTGCTATCTTAATTCTTGGTACCATGGATCATGTTATTACTACTTTTAAATCTAATCTTGTTGACCTGATCACATAGTGAGTTTGCTAAGATTACTAGCTATCATGCTCAAATAATTCTATACCTTGTTGATCATTTCAAGCCTATATCTAATAGTAAAATCAAAGTTTTAAAGAAATGCCAAGCATCTACTCTATCATAGGTTTAACTATGACTAACTCATGAGATATCTAGCAAATATGAGTATGTACCAAATGCATCACCCCATGGAAATGCACCATATCTTGTTCATCAACCTTTATCTAACACCCTGGGTTCCATTTCTACTCGTCTTGTATCCTTTGAAGTAGATCTAGTTGCATGTTCAAAATATTAAACTATTAAATATGCTTACCTTTCAATTAGACTTTCTTAAGATGATACTAAATAAAGAATTCAAAATAGTAACCTCACTATATTTCTTTACTTGTTTGGCACTAAATAGTGATGTCCAAATTTGTAATTAACTCTAATTTTTTTGCATAAAGTTTAACTAGGACTATAAGTCCCATATGATTACTTCAAATTATCATCTTTTCACCACATTAAGAGTAATCCCACATCTTCAAAGTAAAAACCACAATACCTAATTGAAGATCATATACAAGATATCTTGTTTCATGTGGTTTGAGATATCTAGAAGCATAAGCTACTACCTTACTATCTTGCATTAATACATATTCATAGCCTTTACCATAGGAATTTGTAAATACATCATATAATCTTCATTAATTTAAGGAGATTAGTATAGGAGTCTTGACCAACAATTGTTTCAACTTTTCAAATGCTGCTTAACATGTTGGACTCTAACTAAAAACTATTTATTTTCTTATTACCTATATTATGGGTACTAAAATCATGGAAAAATTCTCTACAAATATCTTATATCATCTTTCTAGTCCAAGGAAGCTTTAAGCATCTCCAACTACCTTAAGGCTATGCTTATCTATAACCACTACAATATTGATAAGACCTAGAGCTATTCTTCCTCTATAGATGACATTTCCTAGAAATTGAATTTGTAACTTTCAAAACAAATACTTTGATTTTTTTGCATATAACTAATTATTAGGCTATGGATAAATGCTTAATTATTATTAATTTTAGGTGATTTTCTATGATTTGGAAGCTAGATGCAACCTCATGCAAGCCACAATCACCTCTATTTAATAGTTTTGGGAGATTTATTTATACTTTTTAGCCATGGAAACTCTTCAAATGAAATGGCAAGTGATGGGACGCAATATCGCATGGGCCGCAATATCGCATCAGCCACTGCAATATCACGTATGCGAT
This sequence comes from Gnetum montanum, assembly GCA_015680685.1. Taxonomy (NCBI): domain Eukaryota; kingdom Viridiplantae; phylum Streptophyta; class Gnetopsida; order Gnetales; family Gnetaceae; genus Gnetum; species Gnetum montanum. Next base: position 2,984 of record MNCI01001248.1, read on the forward strand.
ATCACAGCCCATTACCTTGTCTATAAATAAGAGGTGGCTTTCCCTTGTACGAACATCTAGATCTAGACCCTTAGCTAAACTCTAGCAGTTTTACCATTCCAGAGACAGAATAATTTCCATATGCCCGTAGTAGGAGTCTCAAAGTGAACAGATCTTTATTTGAGCAAATTGTACCTAAGCACACATTTGTGTACAGCAATAAAGATGAACTTTCTAATAAACCTTGCAACATATGGAGTAAGCTAAATAGGATTTAATTACTATTAAATGTTAATTGCTTTCTTAGTTAATTAATCTCTCTCAATCCTTTACTCTCCTAGTTAAGTGCATTCAATATGACCACTTCGAGCACGTGTGCTACGCTTGGTAACCCAATAACAAATAGCGTTTGGTAATCCTAGAAGTGTTACATTGGTTTAGGGTGTGTATGGCAAGTGGGAACAAATACTGATGCTAGGACGATTAGAACTTAGTTAGTGAAAGTTAGTTACTTAGTCCCTTCACCCTCTCCCTATTAGCATAGGCGTTAAAAGATAAAAGACATAAGAATCACATAACTCAAACTTAATTGACCATACAACCGTGACAATACAAGTAAGTTTCGGAAGACAACAATTGATTAACCTTAAGTGTTCCATCAAGCACGTAAGCACTTAGTCCTTGGAGTTTGACCGGACCACGTGTGAGATGCTCATATTCATATGGTTGAGTGTAGGGGTACCTCGTCACTCATCATTGGCATCGTTGCCAGGGACTTAGTTGTTTGTGTGCTACGTAGAACATAGGAAATCATCCACATTTTTAGGAAGCTTAAAAGAACCCTTAGGGTTAATCAAGAGAAAAATAACATAATGGTAAACACCGAACAAGGCTAAAATGTCTTCTTCTTTGAACAAAAGAACTTCACTTCCTAGGAACAACACTAGAGATAGTCAACGGCACAACACACATAACCAAAATATGCCAGTTCCTCAACAATTCAGTGTGGTATATATTCATCATGATGAATATATACCTGACTTTACCTTTGTCTTCCATCAAGATGAACAACTGCGTTGGAGAGACTTGGAGGGTAACATAGTGTTGCCTCCAGATAGGGTAGCCCCCAACATGCTTCTTCATGCCCTTGCACGAATAGGCATGTCATAATTATATGTTGAGTACATTGCATGTGATTACAATGCAAGGGAATACCATCCCACAGAAGCACAACATCAACGAGACTCAGGACAGGAGAGTTACCACACATCGTTGAAGGGCAAAGGCCCACATAATGCTTCACCCATCTTAAAAAAAATTGAGGGTGGTGAACCAATTTTCATAGGTTCTCCACAAAATGATGTTCACACTCCTAACGATGGTTAGGAGGTGGTGTATTAGAACCTGTGCTCCATGATTCACAACCCTCATTTTAATCCCCAAGAACACCAAGTGTTCAACAAGGGAACACAAACACATGACAAGGGTGAGCATTTTGATCGTCATCATGATCAAAGCTGGGACCACCAAAGAGAAGGTAAGAAACATTGTCATGGCAATGGTTCTCCTTCTTCTTCTCCTTCATCATCACATTCACCCTCTCCTTGAACATCAGGACGCAGTCATAAGGAACCTAACTATGAGGATAAGGGTAAGCAAAATGAGAGACCTCGATGAGTCAAGAGAGAGGATGAGGGCACTCTAGAGAATCAAGGCATGAAAGAAGGAAAAGTAGGGAACCACGTAGACATCACAGATGCTATGAGAGAAATGACAATGAAGAATCCCTACTTGCAACCCAAAGCATGTTAGATATAACGGAGGCTGTTAGAATACCTACAAGGCACCAAAAAGATAGCAAGATCAAGAGGTTGGATATGAATAACATCCCATGATTTGAGGGGGGATACAATGCTGATCCTCAAAACCACTTATAGGAATTTCACGATGCATGTTCCTTGTAGAATATAGAAAATGAGTGGCAAAAACTAAAGTTGTTTCCAAGGACACTAGTAAAAGAAGCGAAAAGCTGGTACCAGTCCTTAGAATCGGAAACCATTAGGAGGTGGAGTACGATGCTAGAACTATTTAATGATAAGTATCAAATATACTCCTAAGTGTCCAACCTACAAAAATAAATCCAAGGATGGAAGCAAGGAACTCATGAATCCTTGGATGCTACCATGGGCCATTATTATACACTGTTACATCATTTCCCAGGCCATGGTTATTCATAGCAAGATCAACTACACCATCTCGTAGATGGACTTAGGCATGAAACTAGGAGAACCCTTGGAACATATGCCCAAGGGAGATTATCTGAGCTTATGTTCCATTGGATCCATAGATTTCTGGAGCAAGTAGCTAAGGAAGAAGGAGAGCTACGTAAGAGAGAAAGCGTGGAAGAGTATAACTGCGATCCTTCCCTCCAAAAAAGGGGTGTAAGATTCTGCGAGGAGGATGAGTCACCACTTGAAGAGCTAGTGAGTAGGGAAACCTTGTCACTTCAAAAATTAATAATAGAAGTGTTAGCTAAGGTAGATCAAATGTGGGACTCCTTAGATAGTAGATTTGAAATCATTCTGAAAATTGTAGAGGAGTCTAAGGAGCGAGGTAGTAACTATGACAACAATAAAAAGAGGGATTTGGACCATGCACGTAACAAAGGTAAGGGTAAAATGGCTATCACTGAGGAGGTTGTGGATTTGAATACAACAATGAAGGTGGATGTGAGATATGCCAATATGACCATCCTAAGGGATGTTGCCCAATAATCTCACATCTACAAGAGTCTGGGGTGTATGCACTCAACCCAAGACTTAACAAATAGCAAGCACCCAGACAGTTACCTTATCCCCAAGGCAACCCAAGGTAGTTCCACCAACCCTTAATGTATTATCCAAGTGGAACTCTACCACAACCTATTGACAACATCAGCAATGGCAATACTCACAGTCATGGGGGATGCCACCACCTAGGCAGCAATACCCTTACCGGCAACCGAATCCATATGGCTATTACATGCAATAGCCAATCTCTCCACATGACTCTGTTGGTCGTGTGACACCACCACATCACTACCAAGCTCAGGAGTATTATAGGACTCCTTATCTTAGGGAAGACACACCACATACATACCATCCTCTAAACCCATCCACGACTCTTACACCAATAGCTCCACTACCAACTACTCCAACAATGCAAGGGATATTCCCCACTCAACCGCAACAACCCAATGTCACGAGTGCTTCAAATCCTCAACCTGTAGTTGGTTCTAACAATCTTATGCCAAAAATACCTTTCTTTAGAACCCATAATCCAACTAATCCCTCACCATCACAAGCCATTGAACATCTAAACACCTCCATACCAAATAAGGTTTTGGGACCTCCTTCAACTCAAAAATTAAGCTTAACGCACATGATTATGTTAATACATGTCATTACTGACTGGATTAAGGTGGGACACCTTTCCAAGAAATTCTCTGATCCTAGAAGTCCTCTAATCTATCTCTAAGTCACTGGGAATGAACCATGTAAAGCTCTTCTGGACTCAAGTTCTGGAGTCAACCTAATATCATAGGAGATGTACAAAGCTTGGAACCTTCATCCACTAAGGAAGAGTAACATTTGACTAGAGCTGGCCAACCAATCCATCACTATCCCTTTGGGACTACTGGAGGACATCGTTACCACTGTGTGTGGTTGGTCATATCCAGCTAATTTCCTAGTGATACAAGTAAACAACAATAAGGGGGACTTCCCAATAATAATGGGAAGAGCATGGCTAAGTACTATAGATGCATGCCTAGGAATCCATGACCTTTTCCTAGAAATATCCAAGAAGAACACTTTTTGAAAGATCAAGAAGAAGAAAGTTTCATGCATTGCATACAGTGACACAGGGTGCTATTTTGTGTAGAAATCATGGGTTATGCGAAGTTTATCATTGCCTGCATGCAATTGGTGTGCACAAGAAATTAATATACAAAGGTGTCTATATGCAGCAACCACATGACAAGAAGACACCCAGTGGCTGATGGCTGATCAAGAGAGNACACCTTTGTATATTAATTTCTTGTGCACACCAATTGCATGCAGGCAATGATAAACTTCGCATAACCCATGATTTCTACACAAAATAGCACCCTGTGTCACTGTATGCAATGCATGAAACTTTCTTCTTCTTGATCTTTCAAAAAGTGTTCTTCTTGGATATTTCTAGGAAAAGGTCATGGATTCCTAGGCATGCATCTATAGTACTTAGCCATGCTCTTCCCATTATTATTGGGAAGTCCCCCTTATTGTTGTTTACTTGTATCACTAGGAAATTAGCTGGATATGACCAACCACACACAGTGGTAACGATGTCCTCCAGTAGTCCCAAAGGGATAGTNTTCTTAAGGCTGGGTTCATATATCCCATTGCTGATAGTGAATGTGTTAGTTCTCTAGTGATCATGCCTAAGAAGGGAGGAAAATGGAGGGTGTGTAGATTTGTAGGCTGCCAAACATGGCTACATTCAAGGATCACTTCCCGTTTCCATTCATTGACCAAGTCTTAGACACTATAGCAGGGCATCGCTATTATAGTTTTCTGGATGGGTATAGTGGATGTAGCCAAATACAGATAGCACCAAAAAAACAAACCAAAACAATGTTCACCAGTCCTTGGGGAACATTTTCATATAAACAAATTCCATTTGGCTTGTGCAATGTTCCTGCCATGTTTAAACGTTTAGTTCTAAGCATATTCCAACAGCAGATAGGAAATGGAGTAGAAGTCTTCATGGATGAATTATCCACTTATGGGAAAAGCTTTGATCAAGCCCTAGACCGATTAGAGCAAGTGCTAAAATGATGTGCAGAAACCAACTTAAGGCTCAACTGGCAAAAAAGCCATTTGATGGTCCAAGAGGGCATAGTACTTGGGCATAAAATTTCACATTCAGGAATAGAGGTAGACCCAGAGAAAGTTAGGGTCATCCAAGGAATCACCCAACAACTGAAAACTGTAAAAGACATTCAGTCATTCCTTGGACACACTGGCTACTATAGGAGATTTATTGAGAACTTCTCCAAGATTTCCAAACTGTTGGTAGAACTAACGAAGAAGGATGCACCATTCGAGTGGACTAGGGAATGTGAATGAGCATTCCAAACTCTTAAACAAAGGCTTGTAGAAACTCCCATTCTACAAGCCCCTGACTGGTCCAGACCATTCCATATAATGACTAACATATCCAATTATTCCTTAGGATCCATACTTACATAGTTAGATGACCAAAAACATCCTTATTACATCCACTGTGCAAGTAAGAGTATTTCCGATGCACAACTTAACTACACAACTACATAAAAAGAACTAATGGTTGTAATGTTTGCACTGGATAAGTTTAGACACTATGTGTTAGGCTACAAAGTGTACATTCACAGAGATCATAGTGCAATTAGGTTCCTCATGAAAAATCCAACGGTTAGCCCTCATATTATACGTTAGCTAGTAATCCTACAGGAGTTTGGTCTAACGATGATAGATCGAAAGGGTACTAAGAACGTAGTTGCAGATCACTTATCTCGGTTGCACTCAAATAGCAAAGAGGATGAATATGCCATATCTTATCATTTTCCAGATGAGGCCCTCTTTGTCGATGTAGTGAATAACCAACCCATGGGAACAAACTGGTATATTAGCATCCTTACCTATCTCCTTTTCCAACAAACGCCACAGGAGCTAAACTTTAGGGAGAAACAATAGTTTCTTCACAAAGCCAAGTACTTCATGGAGATCAATAGACAACTTTACAAAGTTTGTCCTGATGGCTTGGTTCAATGGTATGTGCCTGATGAGGACCAACTAAGAGTTCTCCAAGACACTCATGAGGGCCCTTGTGGGGCTCACTATGCAAGGAGATGAATGGCTACTAAGATCCTACTTGCAAGGTATTACTGGCCAACATTATTTTGGGATGCCCATCAATTTGTCCAATCCTATGAGCACTATCAATGTGATGGGGGAATGACTGCTAGAATGGAGGGTCTGCAACAATGGATTCAACCCTTAGAGCCCTTCGACATTTCGGGAATATATTTTATGGGACCCATTACACCAATGTCAAATGGAAAAACTTACATCATTGTTTTTGTTGAGTATCTAACGAAATGGGCTAAAGTAGCTACTATTACAGACTACACATAATCTACCGCTGCATGATTTATGCAACAACAAGTTGTAAATAGGTTTGATGTGCCATGTGCACTTATCTCTGATAATGGAACACACTTCATGGGTGTAACCTTTCAAAAGTTGATGCAACGCTTAGGGGTTGAACATAAATTGACTACACCTTATCACCCCCAAGCTAATGGCCAATCTGAGGTTACTAATCAAGAGATTACTAAAATATTAACCAGGACAATAAGCAAATATAGGTGAGATTGGAGCACTAAACTGAATGATGCTCTCTAGGCATACCGCTCAACTGGGAAACTCTCTACAAGCTACTCTCCCTATGAGTTAGTATACAGAAAACTTCCAAAGCTTCCAATTCAAACCGAGCTCCATACGCTGTCCATGGCATGTGACCTCTACCTTGACCTTGATCTAGCACAAAAAAAACATTCAAAACTCTAAACATGCTAGATGAACACCAATTGGTTGCCCTGTCATCAAATGAGTTACACAAGGCACATAACAAGCAACATCATGACTTGAGAATTTGGAAGGTTAAGTATCAACTGGGAGAGAAGGTCCTCTACTGGAACCCCACACATGTGCCACAATGTACAAAATTTCAAACATTGTGGGAATGACCTTACATTATTCATACAACCTTTCCCTTAGGGTCCATGACCATATACAAACCTGAAAGCCCTGATAAGAGATTATTGGTCAATGTGCAACAAACCAGACCCTTCCATGAACTTAAAATAGCTGGTGCACATACTACCTTTGAGAGAGGCTAACCTTACTCATTATTTTGGATCTCCCCCTTTCAATTTAGTCAAGGGGGAGATGGCCACCTATGTTGATCAATCAAGGCCCTTAGTTTTTTTTAAGTTTTTTTTTACACATTTTTGTTTTACAAATTTCTTTAACTTTTCTTATTTTTGTTTTGCAACATCGTTCATACTTTTTGGTTTATTTTTGTGTTTGCTTATTTTGTTTGATTCGTCACCTAATAAGTGTTTGATGGTAGTATGAACTATGTTTCATTGATTGCTAATGTTTGGTTTTTACCTTTAGGTTATAATGTTGATACTAAGGTATGGTTCTTTTGATATAGTAGGCAATGAGACCACGTCATCCATGCATCCATGAATTTCTATGGTCTCTCTTGGCTTGGAACTATACAGTCCCCTTTCTTAAACAATAAGAACTATCAATGAATCGATGACTAGGAATTTCTCAAACTAAAGAAGGACTCAAGGACTGAAAAGGGTGTGACTTCAAGGGAACTTGATGCATTTGTGCCAGCCATTCTCTTGGGTGCTTGGATGTTTTCTTCTTGAGTCTGACGTACCATTCCGATGCTACTCCATTATCAAGAAGCTAAGATAATACAAATAATAATTCTTTGCATGGTGTGGTTCTCATGCAAAACACTAAAAAAAAATAACAGTGAGAATTCAAAGCACACCCCTTAGACGAAATAATCATTTGGGTTACAAGCACTGGTTATGGAACTAAATAAAAATTTTCCCCTTAAATAAGGCCCTTCTCACTTCCTACCTTCTCCTCTTTCATTTTTTCGAAATGGTGGTGACTCTTTGGTGAAGACATTCTTGTTACTTCAAGTGGATGGATTGGATGAATGTATTAATGTGAAGTTACTCGATGTGGTTTGTTTGAGGCTGGATTTGGAATGAGATCTATTAAGTCACATTAACCATTAACACACAAGGGGCTGTACACCACCTTGTTCTTGAGACTCCATTCCATTCTCTCTTTACCATCCTTCTTTCTCCATTTTTCACCTCATTGCTAGTTGTATCAATAGTCCATATTTTGGTTGATGCATTGTTTTCATTTTGGTAAACTCTTGTGGTTGAGACTTTAACTCTTGTCTCCAAATGACATTCCTAGAGCCTACGGACTCTTTGAATGTGGGATTATTAGGGCATTAATGGCATGAGCCTACTTTGGGGAGGACCCACTGGCATTCCTATTTGGTGCATCTGTTAATTTCTTTTCCCTAAACATTTTTGTAATCAACATCTATTTTGTTCATCTCCATATTTCACATCCATTTTATTGGTGTGGCCATTGTTTCTTTTTATCCATCTTTCTTATTCCTTTTTTTTTCCATTCTATCACTATCAAAGATTCGCTCTCAGTCATGGGGGTCCAGTCCAATTTTTTTGATTTTATCCTAACCCCTACACCTCGGGTAGTCACCAATATTATATCTCCAGATCCACATTCACAACTCAGCCAATAGACCTTACACTGAGGCAAGGTATTAATTGCATTATGATTCATTTACCCTTACTAATATAAGACTATCTTGTGTGTGTAGATGGAAATTGTACAACAATGGATTGGATCTGGATAGAACACTTGGAATGGACTAGTGCTAAAGCAATTATGCAAGGAACAAGATTGATGATGCGCTTATAGACAAACAAAGAAAGGCATAATCTTGAAGTTGGCAGCAACAAACTTCTTCTTTTCTCTCTCTCTTTTCTCTTCTCTCTCAGCTACCAAATAAGGCTGGATGTCAAATGTGTATAGTGTTCACTCTTGTTATCATGAACACTAATTTTGTCATGTATTGTAATGATGATCTATTCACATGTCACCCCATTCACCATTAGTATCATTCAAGTCAATAATCCCAAACCTTTCCATTATTTTTTAAGGAACTCAAGGATGAGTTTTCATTCAGTCATGGGGGTATGATGGGACGTGATATCGTATCGGTGGCGATATCGTGTCTGTGATATCGTGTCGCCCCTACAATATGGCATACACAATATCGTAGCCCGTCTCCTTATCTATAAATAAGAGGTAGCTTTCCCTTATAAGAACATCTAAATCTAAACCCTTAGCTAAACTCTGGCAGTTTTACCTTTCTAGAGATAGAATAATTTCCATGTGCCCGCAATAGGAGTCTAAAAGTGAACGGATCTTTATTTGAGCAAATTGTACCTGAGCACACATTTGTGTACGGCAATAAAGATGAACTTTCTGATAAACCTTGCAGCATATGGACTAAGCTAAATAGGATTTAATTACTGTTAAATGTTAATTTCTTTCTTAGTTAATTAATCTCTCTCAACCCTTTACTCTCCTAGTTAAGTGCATTCAGTACGACCACTTCGAGCACATGTTTTACGCTTAGTAACCCAGTAACGAATAGCATTTGGTAATCCCAGCAGTGTTACATTGGTTCAGGGTGTGTATGGCAAGTGGGAATAGATACTAATGCTAAGATGATTAGAACTTAGTTAGTGAAATTTAGTCACTTAGTCTCTTCACCCTCTCCCTATTAGCATAGGCATTAAAAAGATAAAAGACATAAAAATCACATAGCTCAAACTTACTTAACCATACAACCATGATAATTCAAGTAAGTTTGGGAAGACAGTGATTGATTAACCTTAGGTGTTCTATAAGGTGCGTAACCACTTAGTCCTTGGAGTTCAACTGGATCACATGTGAGACACTTGTATTTGTATGGTTGAGTGTAGGGGTACCTTGCCACTCATCCACAAGATAGTATGAGAATAGCTATGCATCTAAGAAATGATATTAAGCTTTTCGAGCTAACTTTCAATTCAAATATGCCTAAAACTTCATTGGAATAGGAACTACAAGTTGATGTGATCCACAATGGCTTATAGCACATATTCCTCTACTAAATACAAGGTGATGCATTTTGTAGTTGCCTTTACCATAGAGGAAATTATGATAAACTAGAAGATGTGACTAGATGTGACCTACATCAAGTTGCAATAAATATATTTCTAGGAGATCACTTTTATCAATGTGAGATCATGTGACCCATAGCTCATCTAGATCATTTAAATTCTAGACCATTAGAAATTAAATAGATAACTATTGAGGACTTATTTAGGATGGCTGCTACTTGTAGTAGCTAGCATTAGTTACTTGTTAAATGCTAAATATGGCTTGGGTGAGGAGTTGTGACCTCATGTGACCCACCATAGGTTGCAACAGCTAGTCAGAAGTTACTTCAACTACCAAATAGAAGCTAAAATGATGTGGATTGAAGTAAAATCAAATGGTGGATAACTACATGATCAAGGAAGATCATGATATCATTAAACATTGAGATAGATAATTAAGATAGAATATAAAGAATTGAGAATTAAGAATTATTATTCATGAATTAATATTGTAATGTTGCTTTCATTAATTTAGGTAATAATTTTCTAGTATGTTTCTTAATGTTGTACATCATAAACATTATAATCCTAGCACTTCCATTCCACATAATCCATGGTCTCTCATTTGATTAATTTACTATATTCTACAACATAAGAACATAAATTATAAGCAACATTTTGGTGTCATTACAACCATCATGGATTATGGTGTCATTTTAATTTCTTTTTATTTCTTGAATGTTTTCTTTTGATCATTTTATGGTTTTATTATGGATACTAATTCACTTATTACTATGTATTTAGCACAACTATTAAAGTTGTAATCCGCTTTGATAGATATGTAGATATTTTTTATTATTTTAGAATTTTCTTTGATTGATGAAATTGTTGAATTGAAAAATCAATTTTTACCATGATTTTAGTGCTTTCTTCTTATTTTTCTTTTGAATTAACTTTTATTCTCTATTTTGTAATTTTCTTTTATTTTTATGATTTAGACACATGAGAAAGAGAAGAGATTGGTTAGAGATACCTTGCCTTTGACATATGTTCTAAAAAGAAGAGTGATGAAAGTTTCCATGTCATCTAAAGAATCTTCTTCTTCTTCTAGAAATTTAATAAAAAATTAATCATGGTAGGATAGACTCCCAATTTCTAAAATAGAAGTATAATCCTAAACTCTGGCAACTAGGAGTAATAAGATAATGTTGTTGATAGTTTTAACCCTTGTTAGTCTAACCATAAGTAGGATACATTTCATAGTCCTATTCTAAAATTCTACTCAACCTAATCAAGTTTCTATTACCCTTGGTATGCCTACACAATTTGGATTTCAAACATAAATATGAAATACTATAAGTCCATCTAGTGCTACTGCTCAAACTCAACCTCTTTTTGTTGGTATTTCAAATTCTCCTTTGTTAATACAAATGGCTAATCCTTCATTTCAAACTCAACCTACCATTCAACAAAAAATGCCATGTATTTTCTAAATACTTCTAATAAATCTACTCATTTTTTTCACCACCAATAATTTCATCACCAATATCTTCAAATCACACATCAAACATTTTTGAATGTCCTTTCATAAGCTACTTAGAATACATGGCTCAACATATCATCTCAACCAATCTCAAATTCACATTAATCTATGCAATCTTTGATTCCTATGAATTATTAAAATAATGCACAATTATATCATCCTATTTCTTAGCCTATAATTCCATTTAATCCCTATTCATTTTCTATATCACAAATCCCAAGTGTTCAACAAGCAATCCCTAAATGAACTTCATTTATGCAAGTACCACAACAAGCTTTTGAAAATGCCCATACTTTTATGAACATTATCTAATAAAGTGAACTAATCTTAAATGTTTAGATCACTTAATTTGTATCCTTATCAATATCACACCCTCTTCCACATCATCTTATTTCAATAGGTAATCAACTAAATCATTTTTTGCAATTTTACAATCAAGTTTCTCATCAAGGTACTAAGATGATATGGACTTGATGGGTAAGAAGACTACTACTATGCTTTCTTCCTTATTATTACTTCCCAATATAGATATGGAAATTAAGAATTTATGCATGTTTCCTCAATTTTTGAATACTAATGATAAGGATCCATATCATCATATTCACACTTTTGAGACTTTGATCATAACATGTGGTAATAATGTTGGTGAATGTACTAAAATAGGTACAATAATGTTGGTAAAATAATGCTAAGTATTTAAAGAAACTTTTTGTATGAAAAAACATAAGAATATCCAAGCATGTTAGTCTTTCTAACATTACCAATCTTTTAAATGTTTGGATGCCTTAAAGAGCAAAGGATCCCAAAAACCCTACTATTACATGTATGATTCTAAATAGGTAGTTTCACCATACTTTAGTTGATTTTGGGGCTAGTGTAAATATTATGCCTTATCAAATTTATTAGTCTTTGGGTTATGACCATATTAAACCAACTAATATTGTTATATCCTTGACTGAGATTCTATTATTTACCCAAGAAAGAACATTGTGATGGATATCTTGATGAAAGTGGATAATGAATTGTACCCTACTAACTTATTATTTTGGATTATTTTACATATTATTTTAATAATATCCTTTGACTTTTAGAAGACCTATGCTTATCACTATGGATGCGATTATTTATATGAAAATGAAATTGATGAATTTGATGTTTTCTCATATTAGTTTTTTAGTATAATTTAGATAATAAATTCTACTTTGATGATTTAAACATGTTGAATATTATTATGGCCAACATGCTCTCTTTAAAACTTTGTGTTTGGGATGAGGCATATTAGGTCCTTATGATGGAAGAACATACCAATATTACTATGGACCCAAATAGAGAGCTCTTGTGCACACAAGTAGAAGATGCTTTGGCTGGTAATCAAACATCATAAATAGAGGTATGTTCTTTTCAAATAAGTGACAAAGATTTGAATTTTAACTTTAAGGAACTTCCTTATCACTTGAAATATCTTTTTGTTTTGTTTTGCTTTTTTTTTCTTTTTTCTTCTTTTTTTCTTTTTTTCTTTTTTTTTCTTTTTTTTGAGAAGACTAAACTATTGATTATTAGTTTAAACTTACCACTAATGAAGAGCATAGATTAGTTCAAGTACTTACTAATTTGATTTTTTTTTCTTGGTCACTATTAGATTTGAAGAAAGGTACTTGTCCCTCCATTATGAAGCATCGTATTTACATGGAAGTAGATATTAAACCTAGGCAAAAATCATGTAGAAAGTTGAACCTTTCCATGAAGCAAATAGTTAAAGATGAATTGATTAAATTATTTTACACTGATATTATTTATCTTATTTTAGATTTTGAATGGGTTAGCTTCATTATAGTGGTACCTACAAAGTTAGGTACATGATGTGTATATATTGATTTTAGGGAACTCAATAAATGGATAAGAAAATATCATTTTCACTTCTTATTTGGATCAAGTTCTTGAAAACATTTAAGGGCATGAAGTTTATTGTTATTTTGATTGTTTTAATGGTTATAATTAGATATCTATTTGATCATTTGTCTAGATTAGAGGACATGAAAGGTTTTAAAAAGTTTCATCTATTTAATGATTGTTTTATTGATGAATACCTATTTGCATGTTGGACTAGTGCTATTATTTCTAAAGTCCAAGATCTCTATATGTTGAAATTACTAATTATTTAGTAGTACTCAAGATGTCTAAATCATGGACCAAGGGACAAAAACTTGTGTTCATCATTAAAGCTCAATGGTCCATATAGGGAGATCCTTTCATGCAAAAAATTTATAAAGATCATATCATTAGAAGATGCCTTCCAAAGTAAGAGCAAGAATAGGTAATTTCTTTGAATTATGATGGTGTGTGCGGAGCTCATTTTTGATGAGTAGTGAGGTACCCCTACACTCAACCATATGAATCACAAGCGTTCATGCGCAATCTGATCGAATTCTGCAAATGGGACTAGTTGTGGTATCTAGGCCGTTAGGCTTTGATCGTAGTTCACTATCTTCCCACTTGAACTAGTGGTAGCTTTGTCATGTATGATTTAGTCCAAAGTGAGGCATATGATGTTGTTCCTAATTCTATGCTACTCCTAAGAATGGTAAATAGATAAATTAACTTAAACTAATGGACAATAGAAAGTAAAAATCTAACTAGCCTATGTGCAATGAGTATCTGCACTTAATCATTTGTACACGTCTTGGACTTGGTGAGACTACTACTTGGTTTGCCAAGTGTATGTCACTAGTTGTGCCAAATGATACACTTCTTGATTACCAAGTGTCTACACTTAAATGATCGTGATTAAGGTGTACGCATTCCACTTAATAATAAGAACAATAAATAGCACTAAATGAAAATATTTAACTAAAGAAAGCAATAAATAATTACTAATTAAAAGCGACAATAATCTATGTGGATGATGCAATGATGGGAGCAATCTCAATCTTTATTGTTGAAACATGTCCAAGTACATCACACTCGAAAACAAAGGTGTTATACAATTGAAAACATCACACTGTAAGCATGTACTAGGAATAACAAACTTTAAAGAGAAGAAACTGAAAACTAAAACTCTCTCCTACATGCTACTAACTACTACCCATGTGAGTGTCCAAGTGTCATATTTATAGGCAAACCTAGATGAGGTGACGTTGGGTATCCAACATCACTTATTGACTCCCTCCAACATCCTCATACCCCCATGACTAAATGAAAACTAGTCCTCAAGTTAAACAAAATGAGGAGGAATTTTCTATAGTGAGCTACTTATTTTCATCTTGGATGATGATTAGTGCCTTTTTATGCACATGTGATTGCACATCTGTAGTAGAGGCATTCCAAACTGCTATCTCCTTCTCTTTCTCAGCAACTACTCTATCCTTTACTAACTTGGTGAGCTCCTCTATCCTACCTTGCTCTAGGTTGTTTGGCACAACAAAAAGGATAGGATCCCATCATTCAGCTCATAGGGCAGCTAGCTCTTCTTGTAATCTCTGTATCTTGACTTTCACATGCTCTACCCTAACTTCTGTCATGACCAACTTCCTTGTCATGGTAATGAGGTCTAATTGGACTACAGTGACATTACTAGGGATGTCAAACAAATTGGTCATTATCTAGCCCATCTACAGCAATCGATCAAGCACATCCTCATGTACCGTAGGAGTCATCAAAGTCCCAGCCAACATTTGTGCATCTTTGGTTCTAGCTAGGTCTATCAAGGACACAATAGGTACATTTAATGACTCTTTGATGTGATCAATGATCACCTCTATTTCACCTGTCACATCCTCATGTTGTAGCACCATGGCTACAACACCTTCTCTAATTTCCAATGTGACTTGGAAGGATGTGACATTCCTAGAGATCTGTTGTAACCATTGGGATCCTTCTCCTTTTGATTGTATTGAGATCTTCCCCTATGTTAGGTTAGCTAACATGGTGGGCCATACAACGTCATCTATGACTTGGAAGAGATTAGACTCATCCCTACTTTCCAAGCTGATTATTTTAGTGATCCTCTATAGATGGTTCATCAAAGTCTTATAGATTTGTGGTGGTAGCAATGGAGCTTGTGCTTGAGGATGCTATTCAAGCTTGCATTGCATCTCTATCTAGGGCTCTGCCTCCATCTCTACTTCTTGTTCCTCACCAAGATCCTTTCTCGGTGCTATATTTTTTAGGAGTTCTATGAAGGAGATGTGCTAATCCTTCTTAGGAATATCATTGGTATATCCCAAGATTCTATCATGCTTGCCCAACTTTCTAATTAGCAAGGAAATGGAAGTGTTGGTCCCCCTAACTTCATTTCTTCAAACCACTATTGGATTTTAGTGAAGTAGTATTAGGGAAGGTTGGCTACAAATTTACCCATTAAAATGACACCTCTGTTGGCCACGTAAGTCGAAATTTGATTGATCCCTTTTGTAGGAAATATGTGGTACATTCCAATATTAAAGTAGGTTTTCTCCTTTAGATTCATTTCATTGTATGTCTTGTCCTCCTTGTTGTACACCTATCTCAGCCATAATTTCTTTATTTTGAGGTTAGATCTAGTTGACAGGTGAGCAACCTTAGCCCCTTCATTAGGTAGGTTGAGAGCTATAATAATGTCCTTGATTGAATAAGAGATAATCACCCTATAGATGTTAATAGTGATGTATTCATCCTTATTATGTTAGAATTGATAGACTTCATGTAGGTACCATTCACCATAGTCTGATAGGATGGGCCACAATGGGGATACCTTGAGCTACATCCAAATTGCCTATGGAGCAAACTCCATAAATGGGCTGAAGTTTATTTCCATAATGACCAGAGCCAATGTGGACTTTTCCATGGTAGTAGAAAGGTAGTCAAAGGGAAATGTGAGACATTGCCCCTGTTTGGGGGTTGGTAGTTCTACTACCTCCCCTTGGGTTGATTACCTAGTAGCAGGGGCCTCTTGGTGAATACTGAAGGATTGGGCCTCCTACTCAGCATGTTCCACCTATTTGCCTTACTGACTGTAGCCATGATGTGGATGCTTAGTAGCTCTTTGCGAGGATTCACCCTAAGCAACTCTTTTTCGGACCATCTGTAATCAACCAAAAACCAAGTGTTATTAAGGTTAGTTTTGTTATTATCAATCAATTTATACCTTACTCATAATCTTAGTTCATTAAGTTCATAATGCATATGATTACAGGGTTAGGAAAATTTTCAAAAAAATCCTCAAAAAGTATCAATCTCCTTTTACGACCCTTCACAATAGGTTCCTTTTTCGTTATAGGTGGCTTATAATAATGGTTATGGCCCCATGGGTTGGAAAAATTAGATTTCTAGCATTAACGTTAGTGATTTTTCATTATAACTCTTAA
>MNCI01001248.1:19821-75840 GCA_015680685.1 Gnetum montanum
GTTTCAAATAGATTTGAATAGCATGGAAATTGGAGTGGTAGAGAGCTAGATATCATGAGTGAAAGATGGATGCACAGATCACTAAGTCGCAAGAGAAAATTTCAACAACTTCCCCTAGTAGCAAATGAGAAAAATGAAGTTCAAGTTTTGCAGGGGTCATGTATTTATACTTTTTGTTAGACCTAACGTCAGGTAAACAATGTCAAGTACATGACATCGAGTCAAACCTGACATCAGGTACACGACATTGAGGTCCAAAAAGTTTTATTTGATGGGGTGACTGAACATGCAAACTAGCACTCTAAGAATTGTTGAAAGATTTGAAGGTAAGTTTATCATTCTAAGATAAGTGCAAATCTATTTTGAGGCACCAAAAGTATGATAAGGTGAAGTCGTCGAAATGGAAAATATTAGAATGAGCAAGAAAGAGGCATTGAAATTGAGGTTGTGGGACAAATTAGTTTCATAATAAAGGAAAAAATAAAATATAATAATTTGAGTACTTGGAAGGTAAAAAATGATATGGTTATGTTAAACAAGTACTAGTCACAAAAGCTACACAAGTGGATCCTCACCAAAGTAGGCTCTAGCCTATGATGCCCATGTGTAATCACACCTATAATGTCTGTTGGCACTAGAGGGGTTGAATGTAATGTAGACCCATGAAACAAAACATAGATGTTGAAGCCACAAAATTCAGATAATATCCCCATGTTACACAAAACCACAAGTTATGATTATCCGGATAACAAAATGAGATGGACAATAGAAGGGATTGCAAAAAGTGGGACATGAGGTGGCTTACCATGGTCACAGTGAAAACTCATGTGTTATTAATGGTTAAATAACCATGTGTCCTTCTTTACAAGATTCAAACCAAGTTCAAACTACATTGCAGTGACATCACATTGTTTCATCACATCGGTAGACAACCATAAGACTATCAGATTCGCAAGGAGTAACATCACTTGGCATTTAGTCTAAGGGAGAAGCTTATTATGGCATACTTATTCGTTGGTTTTTTTAATGGTTATGAGAAGTTGCCAACCTTCAGGCACGGGTACATGTCTTTCTAGTGGAACTTGCAAAAGCTCATTTAGTGTCATTTTAAGTTGCTCTTACTTTCATTTCTCATTAGATTTACAAGGATATGGTTATAGCCTTAGCAACATGATAGAACATACAAAAGTGGCCAAAGAGAATCCAAAAATCCCCTTGATGTCACACCCTTCACATTCCACCTTGGTTCTGCACTCTTCTATCCTGACACAATGATTATAGATTTATTATTAGGTGGGATGGTGGAAAAGGTTATCATGATGACCAAAGCAAGAACCTCTTATTAATCGAAGGACTAGATGGATCTTGTGGCCTCGATGTCCAAATAACCAATCCCTTATGAATTGACAACATAGAAAGAACTTCACCTCATTAGGCAACATGATCATCTTATTCATAAGCTAGATTACAAAATAAAATGAAAACAACAACTAGAAAAATAGGAAAAACTAGAATAAGAAATATGAAAAAGACAAAAAATTGTAAAACAAAAAGATGAAAAACACTTAAGAATCCTAAAGATTAGAATGGGGAATAACCACCATGAATAAACATTTGTCATGACAAGGATTAATAAGTGGATAAATAGGATCCATGCATGTATAAAATGTTGGGAATTGCTCATGCACTAGCCACTGGGTGTTTATTGGTGGTGTGGTGGTTCAGTAGAAAAATTATTGGTCACACACTTGATTGTTATATGGATGATGGGCCAAGGTATGAGGTTTGTTAATATTATAGATGACAAGCCCACGATTGCACCCTTGATCATGACATAGTATGCATGGATTTATTTGTCTCCCTGAATTTGTAGATTCATTGGTTTTGATCTAGGATTGGAGTATAGATGGATGATGACCCTTGTGTATGGTTGGAGGATGTTGGTTGAGACAAGGAAGGTGGTGCACCAAATTGGCCTTGTGCTGGCTCAATTAATGTGGTAGGTTCATGCATGGTTTCCTTTGGCTTACAGCCTTTCATCTAGAAGGGATGTTTCTGACATTGTGGTTGGGACCCACTAGTGTCAACATGTCTATGCACAATTGCAGCACAAGTGGCAAATTTTTGTTGATATTGTGGTGCTAGACCTTCCTGAGTGACTACTGATGATGGCATATGAGGAGTTGGATTATGAGAATATCAAGAGTAGGATAGATCGTAAGAGGCATAAGTTGGTGATCCTTCAAGGGATGTCATGGGTTGATAGTACTCAGGATAGTGGTAGTGGCAATTTGAAGTAGAGGATGTAGAACTAGTTGGAGAAATAGGGTGTTGAACATAGTATCCATGTGGTTTCGGTGGGTATGGCTAATTTGGTGATGGCCTCCCCCATGACTGTGGTTACTACTACTACAGTTGATGATCGTGTTGAGGCTAGTAGTAGGTCCCTGTAGGATGGTATGATCAGTTGTGGAACTATCTGTAATTACATTATGGAAGAGGAAATTTCCTAGGCATATGCTTTTGCAAAAACTTAAATTTAAGACACCTACCCAATACTCTTGTAGATGCAACAATACAGGGCATTGGCCCTTTGGATGGTCATATATTCATAGGTCACATCCATCATCTTCATCGATGGTTGAGTCTTTAGCCTTACTTTTGTCATCCACATTTTTTGTTTGCCAAAAAGTTTTCCTAGATGTTTCTTAGTTTGATGTCCTCTATTTATTATATTCACCTGGTTGGTTTTGCATGATCTTCTCCATGACCATCTCAATGAGAGTTGTGACATTTTCATTTATCCATTTTGACATCCTATTAGAATTTGCTTCTAAATCATCAATAGACTCCTTTATCGGTAAGGGTTGTTGTAGAATCACCTTATCGAGAGTAGTTTCATTTTCCTTACCATATATTTGGACCTCCTTTTATTGAAGAGTTGGGTCCCATTGATATTTCTTAACATTCTCCCATTTGCATATTTCTCCCTCTTCTTTTTCCACAAGCTCAATTAGCGCTTTGATCTAAATGGCTTGGAGCTCATATAAATGACCTAGGGCATACATCCCAAGCATCTCTCATGTTTCATTATGAAGCCCATCTATAATGTGGAAAAGTTGCATCTCCTCAAAGAAACCATGGCCTGGGCATCTATTTAGTAAAGCATAATATCTATCCAAGGCCATGTCCAAGGGTTCATGTTGTTCTTATTTCCACTCTTGGATTTGTCTCCTCAAATTGGGCACTCTTGCATAGGTTTTGTATTTCTTGTTGAATAGCTCTAGCATTGTAGACCATCATTGGATTGAATTTGGTCTTAACAATCTATACCACACTATGGCTTTATCAATTAGTGTCCTAGGAAAGAGCTTAAGCTTTTTCCACTGACTTTCAATGTTGTAGAAAGCACAGGCATCATGGAAATCTTGTAAATGATGTTGCGGATCTAAATCATAACCTCTTGCAAATTTAGGAATCTTACTCATGTTAAGCTTAGGTAGTTGACTCTTTTTGTGATGCCTATGAGATATCTTAACAGCCTCTGTGATCTGCATTAGACTCCTAGTGGCCATCAAGGATTCATCATCATCAAATAAATTGTGAGGGAAATGTCTTTCTCTATTTGTTTGATCATGATGATGTTTTCATTAACGTTTCCCCTAGGTTCAATTTTAGTTTTTATTCTAAACCTTTAATGGAGCTCTATTCCTATACCTATGTTCATCTTCATCAGAACCATACATTAAAGGGAAAGAGGAAGATGAAGAACTAGAAGAATTTCCATTGCTTCCATAGTGTTCTTCAGGGTCCTTTAATTTATTATTTCTTGGTTTTGAGGAGGTCTTAGGCCTTGAGGCCTCCCCTAGTCCAGGACCTATGTCATCTTCTCCAAGATTCTATGCCTTAGGTGAATGTAGTCTTTGAGTGTCATTAGGGTGGTCATGATCATAAAAAACCCCTACATAAGGTTGATCACTCCAATTTTCTTCATTGTATATCTCGTTAGTTCTCCAATGAATGTGTTTTCTATTCAATGCATTGTCATTTTTGTGTGGAAGAGACATTGTTTTTGGTTTATAGTATGGGTGATTTAATATTTTCTAAAAGATATATCATTAATACCTTTACAATGATTGTGTATGATATACCTAATCTAGATGACTAGAACCATCCCTGGCAATGGCACCAATGATGAGTGATGAGACAGCCCTATGCTTAACCACATGAATCATAAGCGTTCATGCATGATCCAGTCAAATTCCAAAGATGGGACTAGCTATGGTATCTAGATCGTTAGGCTTTAATCATAGTTCATTGTCTTCCCACTTGGACTAGTGGTAGTGTTGTCACATGTGGTTTAGTCCAAAGTGAGACATATGATGTTGTTCCTAATTCTATGCTACTCCTAATAATGGTAAAGAGATAAATTAATTTAAACTAATGGAAAATATAAAGTAAAAATCTAACTAGCCTACATGCAATTAATAACTGCACTTAATTTTCTATACACGTCTTGGACTTGGTGAGACTACTACTCGGTTTGCCAAGTGTATGTTACTAGTTGTGCCAAATGATACACTTCTGGATTACCAAGTGTCTACACTTAAATGCTCATGATTAAGATGTATGCATTTCACTTAATAACAAGAATAGTAAATAGCACTAAATGAAAATATTTAACTAAAGAAAGTAGTAAATAATTACTAATTAAAAACAAAAATAATCTAAGTGGATGCAACAATGATGGGAGCAATCTTGATCTTTATTGCCAATCATGAAATGTGTCCAAGTACGTCACACTCAAAAAAAAAGGTGCCATATGATTACAAACATCACACTTTGGGCATGCACTAGGAATAACAAACTTTATAGGGAAGAAACTGAAAACTAAAACTGTCTCCTACATGCTACTGACTACTCCCCATCTGAGCACCAAATTTTCATATTTATAGGCAAACCTAAATGAGGTAACATTAAGTATCCAACATCACTTATTGGCTCCAATGTTATGTATGCAACATTGGGGCTTCAGCATCAGATATCTGATGTTGAGGCCTAATAATGGTGTCTCATCAATTTTGTAGGTAAGAAGACATCCTATAAAATCCTTCATGTTGGATTCTATTAGCCTAGCTTATTCAATGACACTTATGCCTATTGCAAGAGATGTAAATGATGCAAAATAATGGGAGGACTCACAAGATGTCAAAACATGTCTTTATCTTTATGGAGCATGAGCTCTTTGATTATTGGGGCATTGATCTCATGTGTCATTTTCCTTCAAGCAATTCATGTAAGTACATCATTTTCTTAATTGATTATGTTACTAAGTGGATTCTTGCTAAAGAAAGCAGATATGATGATGCTAAGACTATTATTAAGCTCTTATGGGAGGAGTTGATCCCTTGTTTTGGCCATCCTTGAATTTTGGTAATTAATCAAGGAATGTATTTTGTTAATAATGTTATGGAAATATGTTTATTTTTGTTATCTATTCTTTGGTAGTGTCTATGATAACATGTTTCTTATCGTCCTTGGTTCCTCAATTAGTTACTGTGATGGAAATTACACTTATCTTATGGCATGGATTTTGGAGATCTTATTTATTCAATGGTTAAAATGAAGTATTTTTATTTAATGTTAAATTTTAATAAAGCAATGATTGAATGATGGGGATCCATTTGATGAACTAATTTTTATTGGCTTTCAAGTTGGAAAGAGACTATTTTTTTTGACTAATAATTGAGAACATTGTTAACTCAATGTATTATTTCATGATAAACTTAAGACTTAATTTTTCTTTAATCATTGAAATGTGATAAAAGATGTTATGAAATATATCAACATGAACCATGAAAATTCCCATGGTGAGTAGCTTGCATAGGGGTTGAAACTATACCAGGAGAAAAGTTTCCATAGTTTGTGGACTATGTTTTAATAGCAATAAAAAAAGTAACGTAAACCCATAGCAAGTATGCTAATCAAAGAATATCCTTTTCAACTTTAATCATGTTTAATCAAAACCTATGAATTTCACTAGAAGAAAATTTTCTATTATTTGTGGATCATATCTTTTGGTAGGGCAATAATCATATTGATCATGTTTAATATTATTTAACCAATTTACATTATTCTTTTCTAGATAATAAGGTTCACCATTGTTCATGGCCATAAGTTGAGATACTTTCAATTAATGCATGCCAAATTTCTATCTATGAAAACTAATTTTTGTAGTAAAGGCTTCTTTTGATAAGATATATAATGTTGTGTGACATGGATAAGATGGATAATTGATGACAATGAATGTTATTTTTAACGAATCCATGTATAGGTATCATTCATTCATGAAAAACCTATTTATGTAGGTCACCTAGTGCCTTGATAGATATGTAATGTGAACTAAACACATCTTAGTTATTCTCTTATCATCAATTTTCTGTCTTGATAACTATTCTCTTACTTTTTCTTAATTTTCTTCGCCTTTCCATTACTTTTCTTTTTGTCAAAAATCAAGTTTAGACTAGAAACTATGACTAGGTGTGACTCACAATCCATAATATTTAGGGGTCCTACAAGCTATAGTCATCTACTAATTATTTTTAATAGATTAAGTACTTGTGATAGGATGTGACTTGCACTATCATGCATTTGGATTTCTCGTTTTCTATTTTTTTATAGTGTCAGTAGGTGCAATTTATAGTCAACTGCACCTTGAATTTGTTATTTCTATGTTTCCTCATACTATGAGAAATTACAAGTCATAGTTCATTGTAGTTGGACATTTTAAATTACGTTTTTAAAATAGTATGAACACATGCATCTTGTAGTCTTTGAAATGCAATCAACTAAAACTTGTAGTGTGTCACATTCTCATTTTTTAAAAATCATGTTTTCATTGGATTGTGACCAACTGTAACTCATAGTGAATGACAATGTTATAAAAATTTTATAAAAAATCAACATTTTACTTTATTTTCAATCACTTCTCTAACTGTCATTAGCATGCATGTGCTCTTTCAAATATTTATTAACGATTCTCATCTATTTACAATACTTCTAGCTTTTTTTTCCAAGTATCTACCAAACATCATTGCCAAGGTAAGTCATATGCTTTGAATTTTTATCTAGTTTCTACTTTAAAATGGTAGATTTTTTTTTCTTGTCCATGTTGGCATTATAGTGACTACATCTCCTTACATATGCTTAGCTTTAGTCTTAAATGTTATTACTATCTTGTATATAAAATGATGGTTCTAATTTTAAGCATTATTATGTTTTCTGATCTATTTTATCAGAATGGTTAGGACATGTTTTACTTTATTTTCTTTTCAAAATTTAGTTATTTTTTCTACCAATATTAGTGGAAATTTTTTATGAATCCTTGGTTGTGCTTTAAAATGAGGATTTTAGTAATATATCTCTATATCTTTTAATTTATATTCAATTTTTTTCTTATTTCCCTTTGCCAATGTTAAATGTTTCATATAATAGAATTTATATTCTCATGGGGATTATAATGTCTTTTCCATTCTAGAGATTAGAACAGTTTGATAAATAAAACCCTTAGTATAGAATATCATAAATCTTACATACAATTATTTGTAATTCACTATTTATGTAGCCAGATTATGGACTCATTACCAAAACACTATGGGAATTGTAACTTTTATGGATTAGGAACTAAATTAATGTAATACATATCCTATGCTTCATGCTATAGTATTATGCATACCTGTTACTAGTTCTATTGGTCTTACCTTGATTTTTTAATCCCTTGTTTTTCCATTTACATAATTTTCATTTTTATGTGACAATTTAATTTTAGCCTACTATTTATTATCTTTAGTATTGGTTTCTAATGAGTTTTTTATGCATTTAATTCTACTTTTCATACTTTTGGTACCACTTTAAGGACAAATTAAAATTATTTGGGGGTAACAACCTTGTTGCACTTCAAATTTACCATTTTTTATGCTTTTTATATAATTTAGTTGTTTTAGTTTTGTCATTTTTGTGTTTGTACTAATTTTTTTATGAGAATAGTTCCATGCATATTAGATTACAAGTACCAGCTTCAATAGTAGTAACAATAGATTTGATTACCTAGTTACAAGAGCAGGAGGCTTAGCAAAAATGCCTCCATCATGAGGGTATGAAGTTCTTATAGTAGGAGTAGAAAGAGGCAAAGTTCCCTACAATGCCCATTCATGCACCTAGGAACTCCAAGTTTTTGGTAGAGCTCATCAACTCTCTAGTGGTGGCATTACTCTAGGACCATAACATGGAGTTCACCATGACAAGTGAAGAGCCATACTATGAGGAGGAGGTGCATCAATTCTACTTAACATTTAGAAAGACCTTAGCTTCTCCATAGGCTTTCTTAGCTAAGAATAACACCAATACCATCACACAGTAGCTAATTAGCTAGTTTTGGACATATAGATAGATTTCCAACGTTAGCACTCTGTAGTGGCTTCATTAGAGTAGAAGACCTAGCTAGCAAAGTCTTGCGCATATGTATATAGAGATGATACAAGTTGTTCCTCTAGGATTCTTTCTCTTGAGAAGAGGTTTCTTGAAAGGGATATAATGACTAACATCGTAGAAAATTCACATTTTACCCATGTCATATCCTTCAAAATGATTATTGTATGGTGAATGTAATTGTACGGCATCCTTTATTTGAGTGTGACATACTTGGACACACACATGACCAGAAATAAACATCAAGATTACTTCATCATTGTACCATTCACTTTGTTTATTTATTTATTTAATTTTTATTTACTGCTTTCCTAATTAGTCTCTCTCACCCTTATCTCATGTTAAACCGAGAAATGAGTATGACTTGATTACGAGCATTTAAGTGTGACTACTTGGTAACCCAGTTGTGTACCTAGGATCTGTGCTTGGTAATCCCAGTGGTAGTCATGCATGAAGTTCAAGATGTGTAGGGATGATCAAGGAACGGATGCTCATCGCACTTAGGCTAGATTAGATTCTCCTACCCTTTCCTCCTAGCTTAGATAATATTACTTTCCATTGCCCTCAAGAGTAGTATTAGATTAGGAACACATCATACACCTCACTCTAGACTAAACCATACGTGACAAATATAATACTAGTCCAGGTGGGAAGATAGTGAACTACGACCTAAGGATAACTGTCTAGGTGCCACAACTAGTCCTTCTACGGAGTTTGACCGGATCATGCATGAGAATGCTCGTATTCGTATAGTTGAGTGTAGGGTTACCTCGCCACTCATCATTGGCACCATTACCAGGGATGGTGCTAGTTATCTAGATTAGTTATATCATACAAGGTCATTGTATAGGACTTAACGATATATCTCTTGGCAAGAAGAAATAATTATAAATATCCACATAAATTCACACACAACAATGCCTCTCCTACAAGATTATAATAATGCCACACCTAGTGAGGAAGTTCATTGGAGAACCAACGAACTATATAACGATGAAGATTGGAGTACGCAACCCGAGGTAGGGGTTTCTTATAAGCATGAACGAAAGCAAAGTCATCCCAACACACGAAAGCATAACTTACCTGATAACGATGAACCCCTACTGGCCACTACAAGCTTAACACAAATACAAGAGGTTGTTCGAATCTCACGTAGGCATCGTAAAGAGAGCCATCTACCCAGGCTCAATTTAAACAACTTTCCTAAATTTTTAGGAGGCTATGACTTAGATCTGCATCAACATTTACAAGCCTTCTATGATGCCTGCACATGGAATAACATTAATAGCGGTTGGAAAAAACTTAAGCTCTTTCCCATGACACTCGTTGACCAAGCAAAAGTATGGTATAAATCATTAAAACCAAATTCAATACGACACTGGTCAACAATGGTAAAGGTCTTTAATGAAAAATATCAAACCTACACAAGAGTGTCAGCCTTGAGGAAACAAATCCAAGAGTGGAAACAAGCACAACATGAACCCTTGGATATGGGCTTAGAAAGATATTATGCACTGTTAAACAACTGTCCAGGCCATGGGTTTTCCGAGGAAAGGCTAATTTACCATATCATTGATGGGCTACGTAATGAAATAAGAGAGACCTTAGGAATGTATGCCCAAGGTCAACTATATGAACTACGAACCCATCAATTCCAAGAGCTTATTAAGCAGGTAGCAAAAGAAGAAGGAGAAATGGCTCGATGGGAGAGTGTTGAAAAACATCAACGGGACCAAAATTTCAACTTAACAAAGGTCCATGATCATAAAAAGGAGAAATCAACTAATCACAAGGAGAAAGAATCATCTTTTCCAATACAACAATCATTAGAAGAAGTCAAGGCAAAGATCAATAAGGTGTTGGAATGGACGTATCAAAAGTGTGGAGAATTTATCAACAATATTGCAGATAGAGTTTTGACAACCCAAGAAGCAGGATGAAATAGTAGACAATTGAAAAGAAGGGATAAGGAAAATAAGAGCTCAATTACCAATCATACGTATCAATGTAATATATGCCTATACAATCACCCCAAGGGTCAATGCCCAATCTTGTTACATTTATATGAGCATTGGGGAAACACATTACATCCAGAGTTCGTACAGAGATACTGTGTTCGATCACAGTGGCAACAATCCTAGTCATGGGGGAGACCACCACCAGACTAGACACACCCTTCATATCATCTGAATCCAAATGCTTATCTTTTTCAACATCTTGTTTCTATAACTGGGCCAACATATTCTGCCTCACCGCACTACTATTCTCCACAATACTATTAATCCATACCTCCAACACAACCACCACCTTGTGCACCTTATACTCCTCCTAATTTTCAACATTCTCATCTTTTCCCTCCTTCCACTGTACCACCAACTATTCCTAAGGTGTTTGCACCACAACAACAACCCACGAACACTACTTGTGCTAATGCTACCAACAGCAGTGAAAATCCTCCTCAACATCAAAAGTGTCCTTTCTTTAAACATAGCCNTCACAAACATCATAGTGGGTCAACTTGTTATTTGGGCACTACATTGTATAAAGTGCCCCACTATGCTTATTATAACCTAGTGTGTGAAACCCGATGGGGTAAATATGACCAAGCTGGAATAATTTCAAAATGCAAGGATCCCAGTCATCATTTATTAATCTGTGTTGTCCTCAACCGTTTAGCTATGAGGGATATCCCTCATTCTAATAAGTAGGATTAATAATCACTTTTTATTTTCTTTAATTTTTCAATTTTTTTCCAGTTTTTTTTATTTTTGTCTTTATTTTTATCTTTTTATGTTTTTGTCTTTTTAGTATTTTTGTCTTTTTATGCTTTTGTAAGTAATCTCATCTATGAATAAAATGCTCATGTGGATCATTGGTTGAGGTGTGTTCTATGTTATTAAGTCTCGAACGATCAATTATTTGAACAATGAGCCCATTACATCCACTCATCCATTCTACAAATATGAGGTTCTGTTCGAGGGTACAATGATATTCTTGACACTTTTAAAACTTAAAATGAATTTTGTGTTCATTGTACCCAAAATGAAGAAGGATTGACCGAGGGATGATTAGGGTGTGACATCAAGGGGACTTGTGGATTCTTTTTGGTGACATCTGTGGGAGTAATCATGCAAAGTATTCATACTAAGATCTTTGTAGATCTAATGAAAAATTGGAGTAAGAGTAATCACAAGGGCACTCAAAAATCAAACGTTGTTCTAGGGTGTCCCACTGGAAAGACATGCATCCATGCTTGAAGGTTGGCAGCTTCTCTAGATTCAGTAAAGTGAAGAAAAAGAAGAAAGAGAAAAAGAAAATCAACAAAAAAAAGTACCACAAAACAAAAAATCACTCCTTCCTTGAATACAATGCCAAGTGATCTTATGGCTTGTTGTTATGGTACTCTCATAGTTTTTCATCATGAGATGAAACAATGTGATGTCATTGATTAGAGGAATGGATTTGGTCCTAATCTTGGAACAATGGGTTAATAACATCTTAATCATGCTTTACACGTAGGATTCACTATGCCCTGGGTTAGTTACCTCATGTCCCAATCTCTATGATCCCTTTCTATAGTTCGTATCATCTCACTATTCATGTAATTGTAGCTCGTGTCTCATGTAGCATAGAATTCTCATCTCATTCTAGTGATATTTACATGTGTGTTTTGTGGAGTTAGTACGGATTACATTTAGCCCTTCTAGTACCCACAGACACTTTAAGTGTGGTTACACAAGGGCATTATAGGTTAGAACCTACTTTGGGGAGGACCCACTTGTGTAATCTTTTGTAATCTTCATTTATGATATAGCTCTCACACATCATTTCTCACCCTCAGCTTATTTTTCATAACATTATTTCCCTACTATTATCCCTCTGAATTTCAACATTCCGATGTACCATTACATACCCTTTTTCTTACCACCTAAGGTTTTATTGATAAAATCCACACCATTATCATTAATTGTGCCTTTTGATTTAACAGAATTACCCTAGAACCCTTGATCATAGCCAATGTCCTCAATTTACAACATTTATTTCAAGAAAATCATTTAAAAAGTTGGTATTTTCATGGTGTCTCACATCACTAGGGACAAGATATCACGCATGCAATATCGCGTCCCACGTGACATCGTGTACTCAATGTATCATACGCGATATTGCATCCCTACCGCCTATAAATAGGTCACCCCCCCCCCCCTCGCCACACTTAGCATCATTTTGTCATTCACACGGGGGGAGTTTTTGAANCACTTAGCATCATTTTGTCACTCACACAGGGGGAGCTTTTGAGATTTTTCTCTGTGACTTGCAATTGAGGAACCCTTGCTTTTCTCACTATATCTCACTCACTGGTACTCTAATTTTAATTCTGTTTGTACCTGCTTGAATCCAGAGTGTTCAACTTAGTCATGGGGGAGGGACACTTGCCAAAAAGTGTCTAAATTTTTTTAAATTTATCATCACCCAAAGGACATCAGCTAGGGTAATTAACTATAACACTTAGAATAATTGTGCCTAAAAATCATTTAATTCCTAGGTATATCGAGAAACTAAAATGAAAACCACCTAAGTCACAGGACTCATTATTACAAACTTTTGGGCATTATCACACGTGATAACACAAGATTAGTAATTAAGGCAAGTAGTAAGGTATAACTTAACTTCAAAAACAACCTTACTAACTCTTGGCCTGTGTGATTGCAGATGGCCCCAAAACATGGACAACAGGAAGGTCCTACCCAAGGTGGAAGCAAATGAGCTCAGAGAGGTGGAAGACAAAGACTTGTCGAACAACATGTAGAATAAAGGGAGCAATTATTCAGCATTCATTAAGACAAACCTCCTACCAGACAGTCTGGGTAGGTAGAAGGAAGAGCTGCTGCAGCGCTTGAACTAGGACAACAACTCACGTTGCCCCAAGATTGTGTTCAGGCTATCTATGAGAAGTCCACATTCGCTGTGGTGATTATGGAGTTGAATTTTGAATCATTTGTAGAGTTATCTCTTGAGGCCATCAGGGATCACCTCAAAGGGTCTCCCTTTTGGCCTATCCTCTCTGAAAGCAGTGCCTGGTACCTAGGAGAGACGTACCAATTCTGGCACAATAGGGAGCAAGGAACCACTATTAATATTTATGATGTGACAGTTGACTTCTCTGCACAGGCAATTTCAGAAGTGTTAAACCTTCTGAATATAGGGCCCCAGGTTGCTCAGTTATCCAACCATTCAAAACCTAATGTGCGAAAGGATTGGTTGGAGAAGGCTTATGGCAGAGATAAAGCATTTGGTGAATTAATGATGGAAGAGAGAGTTTACTTCAAAATCAAAACATATCACGTCTTCCCCACAAAGGGCCTCAAAAGAATATCAACATATGCGGCTAGAGGATGTGCAGTGTTGATGAGAAAGATTAATGCTAACCTACCCCATCTATATTTGATGGAGATAATAAGGTGGTTTGAAGAACGAAAGATAGGGAAGATGGTATTGCCTTTCCCCAGTCTTATCAGAAAGCTTTTCTAATGTGCTGGTATTCGGGGATACACCAGTGATGTCCTCCAAAAAGCCCAAACTACTTCATATGCTGAATTGCTAAAGGTGCAAGCTTCAAGAAAATTTACTAGCGAAGAGCTGCAACCAGAACAAGAAGAAGAATAGGTGGTTGTACCTAGTCAACCTCCAACCATAGGTCCTAGCCAACAATGGGAAGCAAGGCCCAGCACAAGCTAGAATCAGCCACCACCGTCGCAAGACTACAGACTATCGATGATCAGTTGGGGAAGTCGTGATGATGCAAACCTCTTCCACGTCATCGATGATGCCAAGCACTCTACTATTTCTTTAGATCACACAAGGGGTGAAGTCTCCATTCACACAGGAGGAGAAGAAAGTAAATGGTCACAACAGATCTCAGGAAACACGACATCTTTCCAGGTGCAGTTAGAGACTAGTGAAGGGGCCACTGTGGTGGTCATGCAACATCAAAATGTCACAGGAGCTATAGATGTGGTCATAGATGACATCAAAGAATCCTTCAATGTACCTGTTGTGCCACCAGCAGATCTTACAGAAGCACGAGATGCTCAAACCTTAGCCGGAACCTCAATAACTCCTGCAGAACATGAGGATGTGCTTGATAGATTGCTTCAAATAGGGCAAGTAATGACGTCCCTGTTTGACATCCCTCAAGATGTAATAGCAATTCACCTCATTTACACAAAGGAAAACTTGGTTTTAATAGAAGTAAGGGCAAACCATGCTGAAGCTAAAGTGTATAAACTATAAGAGCAGCTCGTGGCCTTACAAGCAGCATAGCAAGATCCTCTACAATTTGTTCCCACAAACCAGCTAGAAAAATTTAGAACTAAGCAGCTAAAAAAATTAATTACAGAGAATAAGAAGGTGGTGGAAGAAAAGGAGAAGGCTGTTTGGTATGCAACACAGGCACAAACCCATGTGCATCTTAAGGTACTCAAAGCCTTACTGGAAGAAAAAAATAGCTTGCGATTGACAATCTATGGTTGACCACTATAGAAAAGCAAAAGAATATTCTCAATGAACACTTTCAACAATTACGAGAATAATTTATCCATGTCAACCAATACGTAAGCCATTTAGCCAGAGAAAATTGAACCCTCTTGATGGAGGAGGTATGTGCCATTCGTCAAAAGTTAGCGATTGAGATAAGTGCGTGGCAGAATGAGGCTAAAAGACATGAAAAGCTAAAGGAGGACTTCCAGGATCAAGTGGGGATGTACAAAAAAAATCCTAGAGAAGGAGATCCATATGGCCAAGGCCCAAATCAACACTATCAATGCTCAACACACTGATTGGCGGGCCATACTAGACACATATGCTTTCGTCCACCAAGCGGAAGTTAAGAATCGGGACCTACAGATTCAGGACTTGACAGAGTACATGGATTTGGCAAACCTAAGATATGCCAACCTTGCCATGTTAATAGCAAGGCGTCTGAGGTCAGAGCTTGAGTAGCAGGTAGCAACCACCCACATCAAATACGAAGCAGAATTTGCAAAGCCCAAGAAGCTGGTAGGGAAATTGGATGTTGAAAATTCTAAACTTGAGGTGGTAAAAGATAGCTACCAAGGATAGAAGGATGTCACAACTGACTTGGCTCGATAGCTAATGGACCTTCACAAATACAAGAACAAAGACAAAGCGTATGAGGAGGAATGAAGGGTGTTTGCGGCTTGGTATGTCAAGGCCAACCAGAGGTTCCCGCAACTACCCTGTCTATGGGAGGTGCCAACTCCGTCAACCATTGGAACATTAGCATGGATGGCACAAGACCCTCAGATTGAAGAGGAGAAGCTCTAAGCCATACTTCAACACCATCAAGCCTCAAAACCTAGAGCACAAAACAAAGGGAAGGCACTAATGGAGGAGCCACTACCACCAGGAACTACATGAGTTCCGAATTTTTGTAATTGTAGCATATTTTGTATGTTGTGTTTTCTTCCCACACTACAGCATCATCCCCTATTTCCATCTAATTATCCCACACCTATCCACTGCGTAATCACTATAACTTGAGGATGAGTTTTTATTCAGTCATGGGGGTATGATGGGACGCGATATCGCATAGGTCGCGATATTGCGTCGTCCCCTGCGATATCACGTATGTGATATCGCAGTCCACCGTAATGTCTATAAATAATAAGCAGCTCTCCCTTGTTTGATAATATAGGTTAGATTGTAGCTAAACTCTAGCAATTTAATCCCTCCAAAGATAGATTATTTTTCTTATGTATGCCCACAGTGTGGTGAATGTAATTGTACGACATCCTTTATTTGAGTGTGACATACTTGGACATGCACATGATCGGCAATAAAGGTCAAGATTACTTCATCATTGCAGCATTCACTTTGTTTATTTATTTATTTAATTGTTATTTACTACTTTCCTAATTAGTCTCTCTCACCTTTATCTCATGTTAAACCATGGAATGAGTACGACTTGATTACGAGCATTTAAGTGTGACTACTTGGTAACCNACGAACTACGACCTAAGGATAACTATCTAGGTGCCATAACTAGTCTGTCTGCGGAGTTCGACCAGATCGCGCGTGAGAATGCTTGTATTCATATGGTTGAGTGTAGGGGTACTTCGCCACTCATCAATTATCTTGTCTAAGATAGAGATGATGGTGAGGGATGTCAATGGTGTTCCTTTTTCATCAATCATCTTAACCTTGTATTGGCATTGAAAGTACCTACTCTAAAATTCCTAATGGAGGAGATTATCACATGTGGGAATCAATTATCCAACTTGTGATGTGCATACTACATCGGATGGTTGTCATGGAATAGGCTCAAGAAGATTTTCTAGATTCCAAATTCTTGTATCCCTAGAGATGGAGGCAAGGTGACATGAAGAGTAGACTATAAGATTCAACAATCATCGCATTACTTAGCAAGTAGGCTTAATCCAATGTAATAACATAGCTCCTTGAGATGGAGATTCACTTGCATACATGCTTCAACTAGATCTAGAAAATGCAATACAAACAAGCCTCCAACCTTGAGTTATTGGCTAATAATAACTTTGATTGGCCTTAGGAGCTATAGTGGTTATTTTCTATTGATGAGCCAATAGACATTTGTGACCTAGAGTTTGATGAGATGGGCATGCCCACATAGTACTATAGGCCAGGTGGATGACCATGTAATAGAGGTGAACTTTATGAGTGTGGATGAGGTAACACCATCCAATGCTCCATAGTATCCTTCTTTAGTAGGCTCAACTCCTCATTTTATGTTTTCCAATTTCTTCTATGCCTTCTCTACTTTTATGTATAGCTATTTTATTTGTGATGTGATATATATTTTTCTTTTTTGTACATTATATATTTTTCTTTGTTTTGTATCATTAATTCACATTCTTTTTCTCTCTTTTATGATATGAAAAAGAGCTAATTGGAGGCTATCTTAAGATATGAATTAATGCTTAAATATTGTTGATTTTTATAATTTTCTATGATTTGACAAGTAACTACAACCTCATGGAATTTGCAGCTACTCAAAATTGATAATCCTAAGACCTTAATTTACAATTTTCAAACATGGAAACTCTCTTGATATTGTAGACATGATAGTTGGAGAGCACCTAAGCACAAAGGGGAGGATGTGGAACATTTTCAAGTCAATTTGCAAGTTGAATATGCCTGGAACATAATTAGAATGGGAACTGCAAGCTGATGCGACCCATAATGACTTTCAATACACATTCCTCTCTTGAATGCAAGGTGATGCATATTATAGTTGTCTTTGACAAAGAGGAAATGATGATAAATTAGAATAGGTTACCAAGTAAAAAATAAACCAAGTTACAATGAATATATTTCCAAAATACCACTTTTTATTAATGCAAGGTAAAGTGACCTATAGCCTATCTAAACTATTTAAATTTCATATAGTTAAAAATTAAATAGTCAATCATTAAAGACTCATTGGAAATGGCTATTATTGATAATGGCTAGTAGTGGTTACTTGTTAAATGCTAAATATGGCTTGGATGAGGAGCTACAACATCATGTGATGCACTATAGGTTGCAATAGTTAGTCAAAAGTTGTTTCAACCATTAAATCAAAGACCAAATTACATGGATTGAAGCAAAACTAAATGATGGATAACTAGGTAACCAAGGAGGATCATCAAAGATCACCATAGTATAGAAATTTGAGATAGAGAATTGAGATAGAATAGAGAGAATTAATAATTAAGGATTATTATTCATGAACTAATATTATACTATTACTTTCATTAATATAAGTAATTGTTTTCTAGCATTAATTCATGTGATTATAAGCAATACTAATACTTTCTCAAGTTCTAGTGTACAGCCTTCAAATGTTGCACATGTTTTTACTTATCTCTAGGATAGATCATGATGTCATCAATAAAATATATAACAAACAAACCATCTAAATAGGGATGCATCATACTATTTATCATGTACATGAACACAAATGGAGCATTAGTAAGTCCAAACTAAAGAATAAAAAACTCATAATTGGCATACCATGTATGAAAATCTATCTTTGATATGTCCTTCTCTTTGATCCTAAATTGATGATAAGTAGAATTAAGGTCAATCTTGAAGAATACCTTAACCTTCTACAACTGATCAAGAAGGTTCTTAATCATATAAAGACTACACATGTGATGAGTGGCGAGGTACCCCTACACTCAACCATACAAATACGAGCATTACACGCATGATCTGGTCGAACTCCACAGACTAAGTGCCTACATGCCTTATGGAACACTTAAGGTTAATTGTTCATTGTCTTCCCAGACTTACTTGTATTTGTCACGGTTGTATGGTTAAGTAAGTCTGAGGTATATGATTTTTATGTCTTTTCTATTTTATCTCCTATGCTAAAGAGATGAAGGGTGAAGAGAGTAATTAACTAACTTTACCTAATTAACTAAGCCTTAATTAAACTAGCATCAGTATTCGTTCCCACTTACCATTCTTACCCTGAACCAATGCAACCTTGGTTACCAAACGCTATTCATTACTGGGATCACCAAGTGTAACGCACGTGCTCAAAGCGGTCCTACTGAATGCACTTAACTATGGGAGAAGGGCTGATAGAGATTTAATTAACTAATAAAGCATTTAAACAATAATAAATAAATAAAGAATAAGTAAAATCCTATTTAGCCTATTCCATGCACTGCAAGGTTTATCCAAGAAGTTCATCTTTATTATCGTACACAAACTTGTGTTTAGGTACAATATTTGCTCAAATAAAGATCCGTTCACTTTGGAGCTCCTACTATGGGAACATGGAAATTATTCTATCTCTGGAGAGGTAAAACTACCAAATTTTCACTACAATCTAGGCCTAGAATGATAAACAAGGGAGAGCTGCATCTTATTTATAGATTTGGCAGTGCACTGCGATATCACGTACACGATATCGCATCCCATCATACCCCCATGACTAAATAAATACTTGTCCTCGTGTTCCTTACAAAATATTGGGAAGGTATGGGATTATTGACTCAAATGGAACTACTGGTGAATGGGATGACATGTGAATGGATCATAATTACAAGACAAGACAAAACTAGTGTTCACTACAACAAGAGTGATCACTTTATACAATTGACATCAAGCCTTATTTGGTAGCTGAGAGAGAGAGAGAGAAAGAAATATTTTTTGCTGCTACCAACACCAAGATCGCACCTTTCGTTTTCCATCTATAAGTGCACCATCCATCTCATTTCTTACATAGCTACTTCAACACTGCTCCATTCCAAGTGTTCCTTCCAGATCTAATCTGTTGTTGCATGATTGCCATCTACACACACAACACAGTCTTTATATTAGCAAGGGTAAATGAATCATAATGCAATTGATACCTTGCTTAGGTGAAAGTTCCATTGGCTGAGTTGTGATATGGCTGATACGGATCTATAGATATATTCATGGTGACTACCGAAGGTGTAGGGGTTAGAAG
The DNA here is from genome assembly GCA_015680685.1 of Gnetum montanum. Lineage (NCBI taxonomy): Eukaryota > Viridiplantae > Streptophyta > Gnetopsida > Gnetales > Gnetaceae > Gnetum > Gnetum montanum. Next base: position 39,809 of record MNCI01001248.1, read on the forward strand.
AAAATTGAAAAAAATTTGGTCCAGACCCCCATGACTAAGAGCAAACCATCGGTAGCGATAGAATGGAGAAAGAATAAAGAATAAGAAATATGGAGAAAAAGAAACAAATATAACATCAATGAAATGGATGTCAATATGGAAATGAACAAAACAAAGTGGATTTCAAAAATGTTAAGGGAAAGAATTTAACTAGTGCACCAAATAGGAATGTCAATGGGTCCTCCCCAAACCAGGCTCATGCCCTTAATGCCCTAACGAACCCACATTCAAAGAGTCCATAGGCTTTAGGAATGTCATTTAGAATAAGAGTTAAAGTCTTAACCATAAGAATTTATCAAAAAGAAAACAATGCATCAACCAAAATATACACTAATGATACAACCGATAATGAGGTGAACAATGGAGAGAAGGATAGAGAGAAGAGAATGGAATGGGATCCCAAGAACAAGGTGGTGTACAGCCCCTTGTGTAGTTAATGATTAACGTGACTTAGTAGACCCCATTCCAAGTCTGGCCTTAAAGAAACCACATCCAGTGACTTCGCATTAATGCAATCAGCCAATCCATCCCCTTGAAGTAACAATAATGCCTTCACCAAAGAGCCACCACCATTTCAATGAAACGAAGGAGGAGAGAATGGGAAGCGAGAAGGGCCTTAGTTAGAGGGAACATTTTTATTTTAGTTCCATAACCAATGATTGTAGCCCAAATGATTATTTCATCTAAGGGGTGTGCTTTTAATTCTTACTTCTTCTTCTTTTCTTCTTTTTTTTCTTTTTTTATGTGTTTATACATGAGAACCACACCATGCAAAGACTTTGTTATTTTTATTAGCTCAGCTTCCCGATAATGGAGCAATGTTGAAATGGGAAGGAAAACTCATGAAGAAAACATCCAAGCACCCAAGAGAATGGCCAACACAAATACATCAAGTTCCCTTGAAGTCACACCCTTTCAATCCTTGAGTCCTTCCTTAGTTTGGGAAATGCCCAATCATCGATTCATTATAGTTCTTATTTGGAAAGGGACTGTACATTTTCAAGCTAAGAGAGATCATAGAAATTCATGGATGTATGAATGAAGTGGACTCATTGCCTACTATATTAAAAGAACCATACCTTAGTATCAACATCATAACTTGAAGGTAAAAACAAAACATTAGCAACCAAATAGAAACAGTTCATAACATCATTAAGAACACTTATTGGGTGACAAACTTAACAAGATGGATATCACACACACACACAAAAAGAACTAAAAAAGTATAATGATGTTGTAAAACAAAAAACAAGAAAAGTTAAAGAAATTTGTAAAACAAAAACTTGCAAAACAAAAATGTGTAAAACAAAAACGTGTAAAATAAAAACTTAAAAGGAACTGAGGGTGCCAAATGATTAGCATAGGTGGCCATCTCCCCCATGACTGAATGGAAAGGAAGAGATCTAAAATAATGAACACCTATTTGAATTTTTTAGAAGTGTCCAACTTCTCCCAATTGGTGTTCTCAAGTTAAGGGTTGGAAGTTGGTGACGCTCATACTCCAATGTATCTATGCCTTCGTTGTGGATGTGATTTGTTCCTCTAGTTTGTTCCATGCATGTTTGTGGGCTGCTTTCTTGATCAGCTATCAACTAGTGGGTGTTCTCTTGTTGTGTGGTTGCTACAGATAAGCATCTTTGTATCTGATTTCCTTGTGCACACCAATTGCATGTAGGAGATGCTAAGCATTCCTCCATGTCATCACCTTCTGAGTCACTATATGTGATGCATGGAACTTTCTTCTTCTCAATCTTTCCATAAATTTTTACCTTAGATATTTCCAAGGAAATATCACATATTCCTAGGCATGCATCTATTGTACTTAGCCATGCCCTTCCCATTATAATTGGGAAGTGCTCTTTGTTGCTGTTGAATTCTATCACCAGGAAATTAGCTGGGTATGACAAGGAAAATAGTGGTAATGATGTATTCCACCAATCCCAAGGAAATGATGATGGACTAGTCAGCCAACTCTATTTGAATATTGCTCTTCTAGAGTGGAGGCAAGTTCCAAGCTTGATGCATTTCTCGTGAGATTAAGTTGACTCCGAAACCTGATTCAAGAAGAGCCTTATGAGGTTTGTTCTTAGTGACTTAGAGGTAGATTAAGGGACTTCCAAGATCAGAGAGTTTCCTAGGAAGGTAGCCTACCTTGATCTAGTCAGTAACAATATGTGTTAACATAACCGTATGTGTTAAACTCTGTTGTTGGTTTGAAGGGAGCTCTGAAGCCTTAATTATTGGAGGAGCATACATAGACTCAACTTCTTGTGGTTGTGAGAGCTTGTTTGGGCTTTTGGTTCTAAAGAAAGATCTTCTCTTATTTTGGTTGTCAAAACCAGTAGTGGGTTGAAGGTTTACAGCTCTCATAGCATTACATTACTGTGGTTGAGTGGGGAGTTCCTCTTGCATTGTTGGAGAGGGAGGTAGTGGAACTACCAGAGAAAGAGCATCAAATGGATTTACAGGATGGTATGTCTGTGGTGTGTCTCCCAGAGGAGAAGGAGTTGTTCTAAAATAATCTTGAACTTGGTAGTGACGTTGTGGGGTTGTGTGACCCATAGAGTCACTTGGAGAAACCGGCAATTGCACATAGTAGTCATATGGGTCTGGTTGTCGGTAAGGGTATTTTTTTTCTAGGCGGTGGCATCCCCCATGACTGTGGGTGTTGCCACTATTGGTGTTTCCCAATAGTTTGTGGTGGAGTTCCACTTGGATAATATGTTAATAGTTGGTGGAACTATCTTGGGTTACCTTGGGAATAAGGCAACCTTCAGGGTGCCTGCCATCTATTAAGTCTTGGGTTGAGTGCATACACCACAGACTCTTGTAGATGTGAGATTATTGGGCAACATCCCTTAGGATGGTCATATTGGTAGATCTCACATCCACCATCATTTTCTTTATCTGAATCCACAACCTAATCGGCGATAGTCATTTTTCCCTTACCCTTGTCACATGCATGGCCTGAATCTCTCTGCTTTTTCTTACCATGGTCACTACTTCGTTTCTCCTTAGATTCCTCTACAATTTTTAGGATAGTTTCAATTTTACTATCTAAGGAGCTCCATATTTCATCCCTTAGCTGATACTTCCATTGTTAGCTTTTGAAGTGGCAAGGTTTTTCTATTCACCAACTCTTTGAGTGGTGACTCATCCTCTTCATCACAGAATCTCACTCCCTTCTTTCAGATGGAAGGATCATGGTTATATTCTTCTACGCTTTCTCTTTTTTGTAGCTCCCCTTCTTCTTTTGTACTTGCTCCAACAATCAATGAATTTTATGGGATCTAAGTTCAGATAGTCTCCCTTGGGTATAAGTCCCAAGGGTTCTCCTAGTTTTGTGTCTTAGCCCATCTACAAGGTGGTGGAGTTGATCCCGTTGTGCGTAACCATGGCCCAGGCAACAATGTAGCAATGCATAGTAGCAACCCATGGCAACATCCAAGGGTTCATGATTACCCTGCTTTCATCCTTGGATCTGCTTACGCAAGTTAGACACTCTTGAGTATGTTTGGTATTTATCGTTGAACAACTCTAACATCGTACTCCATCTCCTAATGGCTTCTGGCTCTACGGACCAGTACCAACTCTCTGCTTCCTTTATGAGTGTCCTAGGAAACAACTTTAACTTATACCACTCATTTTCAATATTTTTCAAGGTGTATGCATCGTGGAATGCCTATAAATGATTTTTCGGATTAGCATTGTATCCCCCTTCGAAGCGTGGGATATTGTTGATGCCTTGTAGGTATTCTCATTGCTCCATAATATCTAACATACTTTGGGTGGCAAGTAGGGGTTCTTCATGATCATCTCTCTCATGATTTCTATGATGCCTACGTGGTTCCCTACTTTCCCTTCTACCATGCCTATACTCTCTAGACTACCCTCGTCCTCGCTCTCGACTCTCTCATCGAGGTATCTCATTTTGCTTACCCTTATCCTCACCATTATGATCTTTGTGACTATGCCTTGATGTGGAAGGAGAGGGTGAATGATGTGATGAAGGGGAAGAAGAAGAAAAACCATTGCCATGATGATGTTTCTTACCTTCTCTTCGGTGACTACGACCCCAATCGTGATGACGATTTGAGTGCCTGTTCTTGTCATGTGTTTTTGTTACCTCAGTGAACACTTGGTGTTCATGAGGATCAAAAATAGGGTTTTGTATTGTAGAGTGTAGGTTCTGATACCCCACCTCCTCACTATTTTCAAGAGGGGGAACATCATTTGATGGAGAACCCGTTATAATTGGTTCACCATCTCCAATTTTTCTTAGGACATGCAGGACCCCTTTGCCCTTCAACAATGTATGGTGGCTCTCCTGCTGTGAGTCCCTTAGATGTTGTGCTACTATGGGATGGTAATCCCTTGTGTTATAATCTTCTACAAAGTATTCAACATATAGCTATATCATGTCTATATGTGCAAGCGCATGAAGGAGCATGTTTGGGACTGCACGATCTGGGGGTAACACTATGTTACCTTGCAAATCACGCCAACACAGTTGTTCATCCTGATGGAGGATAAAATTAAAGTTGGGTATATACTCATCGGGATGAATATATACCACACTGAATTCTTGAGGAACTGGCAGATTTTGGTTATGTATGTTAGATTGCCGACGGTCTCTTGTGTGATCCCTAGGTGGTGAATTGATTTTATGAAAAGAAGAAGACATTGTGTCTTATTTGGTGTGCTGATTAACCATTATATAATTTTTTTTTAATTAACCCTAAGGGTTTTTTTAAGCTCCCAATGATGTGGATAATTTTCTATGTTCTACTTAGAGCACAAACAACTTAGTCCCCGGCAACGGTGCCAATGATGAGTGGCAAAGTACCCCTACACTCAAGCATACGAATACGAGCGTTACACACGCGATCCAGTCGAACTTCGTAGACTAAGTTCCTACACGCCTTATGGAACACTTAAGGTTAATCATTCGTTGTCTTCCCAGACTTACTTGTATTTGTCACGGTTGTATGGTTAAGTAAGTTTGAGGTATATGATTTTTATGTCTTTTCTGTTTTATCTCCTATGCTAAAGAGGTTAAGGGTGAAGAGACTAATTAACTAAATTTAACTAACTAACTAAGTCTTAATTAAATTAGCATTAGTATCCATTCCCACTTACCATTCACACCCTGAACCAATGCAACCTTGGTTACCAAACGCTATTCATTACTGGGATCACCAAGCGTAACGCGCGTGCTCAAAGTAGTCGTACTGAATGCACTAAACTATGGGAGAAGGGTTGAGAGAGATTTAATTAACTAATAAAGCATTTAAAAAATAAACAATAAATAACAATAAGTAAAATCCTATTTAGCCTATTCCATGCACTGCAAGGTTTATCCAAGAAGTTCGTCTTTATTTCCATACACAAACTTGTGTTCAGGTACAATATTTGCTTGAATAAAGATCCGTTCACTTTGGAGCTCCTACTACGAGCACATGGAAATTATTCTATCTCTAAAGAGGTAAAACTACCAGAGTTTCACTATAGTCTAGGCCTAGAATGATAGACAAGTGAGAGCTGCATCTTATTTATAGATTTGGTAGCGCACTGTGATATTGCAGCCCATGCGATATCGCGTCCCATCAACATGTTTCTAAGTATGACTTGATTTAACTACCTATAATCTATACAAAACTTAATACTTTCATCCTTATTTTTCAAAAATAATACCAATGCTCACCAATAAGAAACACTAGAATGAATGAATCCTTTGCTCATCAACTCTTGGATTTTGCATCTTTAACTCTACTAGTTCCACTTGTGACATGCAATGTGACATCCTAAAAATAGGCTCAATTATCAAATTCAAAGCAATGTTAAAATTCACTTCTCTTCTTAGAGGTAGATTATGATGTCTAGAAATCCATGCACTACTAAATAGAACTCAATGTCTAATTCTTTTATTTCACTAATTAGCATAACATAGGAGCTCTGTCCTTTTTGCATTACCTGCTTGACTACCATAGATGAAATAAAATCCAACTTTATATTTTCTATACCTAGTCTAAATATTCGTCTCAAAATTATTATCTCACTATAGCCTCAAAATCTTCCTTTAGTAGTCTATACTTCCACAAAGTTTTGCTAGATAATGCATTCCTAAAATGATATCAGATTCTAGTAGACTTATAACATGTACCATGGCCATTAAACATCCTAAATAGAGAGAATTATGGTAGGATACTCATGATTTATAAGAGACATATGATTTGCTATGAACCTAATAACTAGTGAATGTTGAAGATATTAATACTTTAATTGTAATGTTTGACACTAAGGTTCACAAAGAAATATTTGACACTAGGGTCAAAACAAAGCTAAAATAGATAAACTATAAGTCTTACCTTCTATTTTTATCACAATGTTGGGTTGCACCTCCAACAACTAATTCATATATGCATATAGCCTCTCTTGAGTCCTCTTCCCAATGCCTCCTATCTACCTTATTAAAGGAGTAGCAACTTACTACTTTTTACCCTTTAGGAGATATTTGTCTCACTCTAGTTCCTACCACCATACCCTAAATTTTTTTGCTACCTCATCCTATGTCCTAACTGATCATATGTGAGCTAATTAGAATAATTTTTCTTTAGGATTAAGTATGTGATGGAAAATTTAAAGGTCTCTTGTGTCTAAATATATAGGTCCCAAGGTTATATGTTGTTGAAAATGTCAATCTTGAGTTAACTATAAGTTGGTTGAAAGCTATTAAAGATTTTTGTAATGTTTTAATAGAGGTCATAAGTTGGTCATGAACAAGTTGTAGGTACAGCATGAGGAAGATACGATGTGAGGTAGTTGTAAGCTAATTATGATTGAGCTAAATTTGGTCTTTAAGAATCACAAGTTTGGTGTGAGCTATAATGGAATTACAAGGATGATGCAAGTGTAGTGCGAGTCACCCTAGATCTTGAATTAGTCTTAAGAATTCACTTGAACTTGAGCATGAGAAAATAAGGGTCATGCTAAGGTTGTTTTGAGCATGGAAACTACAAAAATAGATTCTAAACTAAGTTGAATTAAATATTCTAAAATGTTAAATCCCTAGAAAAGGATAGATACTTCTTTCAACATGTAATTGAACTTAAGCTCTTGAGGGTTTGTCCTTAAATTTTATCAAATTCAATATTAATGATTCTTTAAACATGAATGGGTAAAGAAATGAGAGAATATGTATATAATTCCTCCTACTCACATGAAATAATATCTTCAAACATAAAAAGAAACTTGAGAAAACTCAAATCTTTGTAAAATTTAAGCATGTAAGACTTGAATCTTACTCAATTCCTGATGGATAAGCTTGAACTCCTTATGTGGAGAAATTACAAAAGAAAACCCAACTTGGAACTCCTTAAGTCTTTAAATCTAAAATAAATTAAGTGCATAAATATGTTTAAAACATGGATGAATATGAATCCTTTTCAATTTATATGAAATTTATTCTTTAGAATAAATATGTCCAAGACAATTCAACAAGCCCTATTCAAGCTTAAACCCTTAACATAAACTTCAACTCAAACATGAAAAAAAATGTAAACATGCATAATTCAACTAAACCCTTATGAGAAACATGTAAGGAATACAATTGTGACATTTAATTAAAATAAACTTCTACAAATATGTGAGAATTAATGAGAGAAAACATTAGAGAACACTTATGAGCTAAGTGTACGAAAAAATGTGTGAGTTGAAATTATGAAAGAGTTCACAACTCATGTGAGAACTCCATTACAAAAATATTAAAAAGGGATAATAAATGTTAAAACTAAAAATAATTTAGATCAAATATAAAAGTGGAAATAAAGGAAGAAATTACATTCACTTTAATCTCTTCAAAATAGGAAACCTATTATGAGTGAGATACATCCCTATTTATACTTTTTCCCAAGAGAAGAAGTGTGCCATAAATGTTATGGTGAACATGAAGGTTTCATTAATTTCCTTTTACCATTCTTGGAAATGCTTTCAACCTTAACCTTTCCTAAGTCTTCTAGCTCATAAAACACATCACTCCTAAACATTTAGAACTCTAAAGAAAAAATATTAAATACCTACATATATCTCCTAAACTACTCAACATAGGAAAGTAAAGTACACGTGAGTGATTGATGGTTCACATATTTACACTCAATATAACATGTAGATGGATAACCTATTTACATTTATAGAATTATTGGGGATTTAATGTACTATTACTTTTACTTTTTTGATACTTTTCATTACATTCCAAACCTCTTACTTACTTGGCCTCACCAAACTTTCCTTTAGGAGAAAAACCTCTTTCTTGTGCATGATTTATTCTCACTACAACTTCCTACTAACTTCTTTCCAAAATAATTGTTGTACCTATAACATCTTCATAAATAGTCAACTTAAATGGAATCAAATGATATTTTTGGAAAGGCTTCAATTCTCTAAGAAATCTATCAATCCTAGATGCTTATTCCCTATAGATGTATGAAACAAACTCGCTAAGTTTTAAGAAGTTGCCATCAAATTCAAAGACAGAAAGGCTTTCTTAATATAAGTAGTAGGATGTTTATTTCTTTCCCCTCACATATTGGATAGATACATATCACTTTCTAAAAAGTCATTATATATGTATCCCATTCCACATCAACTATGTTCCATCCTTTAGCTCTCTCTCCTATGCTCTACTAATGTGTTGCTACTTTACCAATATCAATTCATAGATTGCCAACCTAGTCTATTATTCTTATGTATATCCCATGAATCTGAAAGACTTCTATACTTCCTCCAACCACTCCATGGCCATAGATGAGTCCTCAAATCCTATGAATATTAATGTTTATCCTAGTCTACAAAACTATGCCATCAACTCCTTGCTAAGAGGTTACCTACTTTTATCAATCTCATTCCTTAGAATATTCTCACTATCACTAGTTTTTTCTATAATGGTTGTGGATCCTCTCTTAGTTTCCTACCTTGAAAACATAGTATATCCTTTCTAATCTTGGTCTAAGATGCCTCCTCTTTAACCACCTCAATTTGTTCCTATGACACCTTATTTTTATCGATCTTCTAGTTCTCCTTCCTCCTATTACAACTCCTAAAATCAATAGATCTATCATTTGCTTATTCATCTTCATCTTTGATACCAATTTATAATACCCTCCTACTTAACTATGGTTAAAAATTTCTACTTAGAGAAAAACATGGTTATGATAGGATAACAGAAATATTGAAATAAAAATTATTAACTAGCAAACAATTACAAAAGAAAGAAATAGGCTCTAGAGGTCATGAAATTTTTAGGCCAATAGGAAATATTTAATATTAGCAATGATAGTAGCCCTTATAATACAAGAAACCTACATTTTCCACTACTTACACAGGTCTAAACTACAATTATGATGTAGAAAAATTACAATGTGCTATAAAAAATTAAAGAAACTCATTCAATTATAATAGTAGTATAGCTCACATGATTAAAATATGTATCATTTTCATAGATAATAGTAAATAATAACAATATTAGTTGAGTGGAGAAATATTAAAAAATACACTGCACTAACCAAAAATAATAATGTAGTTAAGAGGAATAATAGTCATAATACAGTAACATGTAAATGGAAAAATAATACCAATCTCAAATTAGATCAAATATCCATAGGCACACTAATTCTAAGAGCTAGAAAAATATCCAACTTACTCTAAGGTCTCTCATCTTCCAACCACTTCCTCAACTCCAATGTCTATAGTTTATAAAGAAATTAGTATATACCAAATGGAAATAATTATAACCTTTCTTATTTAACTTTCCAACAAGATTCATGATCCAAAAATAATAAGGCATAAGAGAATCAACCTATGATGCATATTAGTATGAACATCAAGTAAGCCATCTCAAATCAATGCATAAAATCATAAACATAAATCAACATAACACCTCATCCATCACCACCACCACAACAAATCAACATTTATAAAATCTAGCATCCATTACTTAGTGTAACATATTATCAACTTGTCATGTGTACTTGTTGGCCAATCTATTCAACTATCATATTTATATCACTACTTACAATACTTCATGTAATAGTTTTATTATACATTTGATCTAGTACTATACCTCTTGTAATGTATGTATTGCATTTTAAAGAAAACAAGTTTACAAACTATCTCTCACAATCATTACCCCCTCTCTTGATAAAAAAACCAATTAAGAATAGTATTAGGCCTAAAGGATGGAGATAACATTGTATCATAGAGAACAACAATAAGCCACATGAGTAATGGAGGATTTCACATCATCATGAGATAAAAAAAATTTCTCACTTTTAGAGTTATTTATCTTAGTTGTAGATTAGAATCCACTACCCTTCCTGTCATCATGGTAGAGATATTTACTATCCCAATGTAACCTACCAAACTTTTCATCATCCCTTCTTAGAGTTTTTCAACTTGTTATTTCAATAGAATCCTAGATTCTACTAATGAATGTTGGATAAAGAAAATAAGAAATAGAGTAAGGAATTTATAGGAAAGAGAGAAATCTAATGAAGGAGATCTAATCACATGTTTACTTGTCCTTAATCCATGTCACTTATAATGGATTAATCATAAAATACTATTATAATTTAAAAACTAACTTAGGTCTAGGTGCATAAGTCATATGTTAAAAACAAAAAAATTGACCATAAGGGATATGGGTTAAAAATTCAATTGTCCAACTTAACCAATGACTAAATCTCCAACTTTATTCAATCCTACCAAATAAAACAAACTCCAAATTTAATATGGCCTTCGTCAATGACTTTCTCATAGAAAATGCTCTAACATGAAACTCTCTAGAAACTAAATCTTACTAACTATCATATGAAAAATAAAATAAAATAAATATTGTAGACATATGCCACACCTATTAATTTCCACATGTCTTTGTTATATCTAATTTTTCAATTCCTCAAAGATCAAGACTAAGTGTGGTCTTGACATTACTTCATGCAAGTTTGGGCATCAAACTCCCAAAATACATTAACATGAGGCATATTCTCAACTTCTCAACTTGTGAAGGTCTTCAAGGACAATTTAAATTCATGATCCAACTTATGAAATTCATTCTAAATAACATTGGAAAAACTCTAAAATCAAAATTTTCTAAGTTTTGGAGGCAATGCAAATTCTGATTTAATCTCCCTTCAACACCACCCTAAAATAGCTTCATGAAATAGATTTTTAACCTTCGAAAACCTCCATGAATCATTTTATTTCATCCCTTATCATTTCAACTTCAATTTTAGTGATTTTTAAAAAGTTCAAAAAATATTTAAAAATTTTCTAAGTATGACTGATGCTAATAATGACACCCACCAACATCAATGTCAACGTTTGCATCAAAAACACCGTTTTCATCACCTCCAAACCTCATTATGTTGGCTGCTAGCCCAATGGCAACATTGCATGTGTCACATGCCACCAAAACCTAATGCCTTTCCCACATAAAGCATGCTAGAATTCAGATAAAAGATAAGGAAATATTCCAAACCTCAAAATTGGGCATTTCAACCATAAAAGTATTGAAAGGTAGCCTATCCTAACCATGGCCAATCAAGGTAAGGCCTATTCTACGCTTGTGAAGGATAGATTTGTCCCAAAGAAGTACAAAAACCTTTACTTTTCCATCTTTCTTTCATTATTTTTTCTTTCTCATTCTCCATTAACAAGTACCACCACAAGTAGATCATTGTCACCATGGATAGACTACTACTATGGCTAGCAATTCCATGCTATGACAACATGTCATGTGGTGTCATCTCATGTGCCACCTATGACAATGAATGTCATTATCATTTTTAATGCTACTACAAGTGCTTGCAAGCAAGTAGCCTTCCCTTGCCTTTCTGTTCCCCTTCCATATCCTTCACAAAAATAAAAAAAATAAGCAGGGTTAGGATACATAACTCACCTAGGTGAAGCTAGCACATGGTTGGATCCCTTCCTAGTCATCTCTTCCTCTCTCTTACCTGGTCACCAGTAGGATCCACATGTCTTCCTAACACATCCTCTTTGCTAAAATTTCTTCCTCTATGGCACCTTCACATAACCCACTAGATGATATAAAAAAAATATTAAAAACCCCCTCTGCTAACTTCAAAAGCTCCTAACCTTAGACATGAAACTACCAAAATGGCTATCTTTCTCTCCTCACTTCAAAATTATACCATCTCCCTTTTTCTTGGTTTCCTCTTTCCATTTTTTGCTTTTTGCATTTTTGTTAGAAAAAATATTTGAATACTATAAAATCTATGGTGTCTGTCCCATGTCACCTGTATCCTTCATGGTACTAATAATAGGTCCATTCATAAACTCCTTCATTATCTTATAACTTGAATGGAAACATCCACAGAGATTCCAAATGTACATAGTGATCTTTGCATAAGCATTAGCATTTAAAATCCAAGACTTTTAAATTTTCGTAATCCTCTCCCTACCAAGACTTAGAAAATATTCTCATGCTTTTCTCCTTGCTTTAGAAGAATTCACTATTCCTCTCTACTTTGTACCATAGAAAATTTTCTAACTCTCTTCTAGCATAGGTTTGAAAACTTTTTTCCTTTTCCCTTCTCCAAGCTCTAAAACTTTTGTAACTCTTCCCTTCTTTTTATACTTAGGAAATTTTTTTCATGTTATTTCCTAGCACTTGACTTCAAAATTTTTCTAAATTCCTACATGACTTAGAAAATTCTTACTCTTTCTCTTCCTATGTAACTTAGGAAATTCTCCCATCTTCTTTACCTTACCTTACAAAATTTTTCATTTTATCTTTCCCTCATACATTATAAAATTTGCTCAAATTCCCCTCTAAAATATTAAAAATTTTCAAAATTTTATTTTTTCTTACTTTTCTTATTCAAATTCTTCTAACCCCTTAAAATTGAGTCACTTTTCCATATAACTACCCTTTCTCTCTCATGGTTTTCAGGCCATGGATCTTACACTAATCCATTGTCTATGTAAATCGCTCATCTTGGATAGGCCACACAGCTTAATCACTCACTCTCTCAATGAGGATTTAATTGATTTTTTCTCACTCAACTCCCTAGACTCCATCATCTTAATACCTAACATTACCAAGAAAGACTTAATTTCTCAAACTAACCTTTCCTTTTTGGATCGTGAAACCATCATAATGATTGAACTCTTATTAGAGCTTATCATAACAAATTACTAAAATGAGGAAAAGACCTTATAACTAGGGGAGAACTTGACTAACAATATTAAGGAATATATCCTGAATATACTTAGAAAAAATTCTATTTCCTTCACATGGGAAAATAATGACATGACTAGTTTGGACACCATTCTTATCCAACATAACATCATACTTGAGAAGGGTTCCAAGCCTATCAAATAAAAGGCCCAAAAAATCATACTTAATCTAGCCTTAACCATTTAAGATGAGATCACTAAACTCTACAACATAGTATTTATATGTCTTCTAGACTACTCTGATTAGGTATCCAACATGGTCACCATGTCTAAGAAAAATGGAGTTATTAGGATATGCATTAATTTTTATAATCTCAATAAAGTAACATTGGAATATGACTTTTTACTACCTAACATTGACCAACTCATAAACAAAACACAATTCATTCTTTACTTAGTTTCACAGATGTTTTTCTGGGTTATAACCAAATTCAAATCAATCTTGAACATCAACACTTTATAACTTTCATGACCCTATAGAAAACCTTTCATTATATTAAAATGTCTTTTAAACTTAAGAATTCTAGAGGAACAATACCAATGAGTCATGGCCTTTATGTTTAGTGACATGATGTTTAAAACCATCAACAATTACGTGGATGATCTAAATATCAAGTTTATCATTCAAATTGATCATCCCATTGATTTAGACTTAGCTTTAGCTTGTTGCAATAAGTACAATCTTTGCTTAAATCAAAGAAAATACAATTTTGATGTAAAAATAGAAAAAATCATAAGATTTTTAGTTTCAACAAATGGTATCATAATAAATCCTGATGAATTTAAAACAACCATGAACCTCCCACCACCCAAGTGTCTTATAAGGTAGATTATGCATCTTCCAAATTAATTTCATTTCCTTTCTCATCTTCTCAAAAACTCTACAACTTTCAAGTGAGACTTGAAGTATTAAGAGGTTTTTTATGGAACCAAGTATGCCCTTACCAACCTTTTTATCCTTCATCCCCCTTAATTTGATCTTATCTTCTATATCTATCTTTCTAGATTTAATAAATCTATCATGATCATGCTTTTCCAACAATGCAAAAATGGTATGGATATAGAAAAATCTTATTTAGGCTTTCTCTTTGCCCTTAACAAATGGCAACACTACCTGCTATGGAAAAAGGTTCATGTTATTTTCTAAGATAACATTTTATGATCTATCACTACTAATTCTTATGATAACAACCATATGACACAATGGAAAATGCTCCTAACTAAGTTTGACTCTCCTACCTTGCCCAACACTTATTAAGGAATAAGTCATAGTGAACCTACTTACTTTGGTTCCACTCTTTGAACCTTTCACCATCATCGTCTAATCTCCTTCTAAGGAAAGGAGTAAGAAAAAAATAATCTCTCTTCTAGCTCCAACTATATTATTAATACATGAGAATTTTGATTCACACTTATTCTTTGATGTTTCTCATACAACTCAAGGTTCTAGCATAGCTTGTGTAGTTCAATGCCAAGGTATGGATCATATTTATTAAACTTACCAATTAAATTTTTCATTTACTAACAATGTAGTATAATATGAAGGTATTAATCAAGATTTTCTCTTAGCTCTTCAACTTGGAATTAAAAGGCTTTCCATTTGTAGTGACTCCCAATTGATCATATCCTAGGTAAACAAAAAATATGCTTGCAAAGTTGAGCATCTTTAGTCTTATCAGACTTATCAAAAAATTTTGTTTCTTAATTTAATGAATGTTTACTCATACATGTCCATTGCTTGAAATACATGATTGCTAATGTGCTCACTACTTTCATCTTTTTTATCAATCCTACTTTTTTTAAGGATCATTTATTTCACTCAACATAAGATACACTCAACACTCTTACAAATAAATAATGAATTGGCTTAGTTAAATTTAGAATAAGATGAACAAGACCATGATATCATACAATATTTGCAAACAAAAGAAACTCTTAAAAATATATCTTATTCATAAAATGATGTTCTCTGAAAATGTACTAAACATTTTTGTACTATGGATCCTAGTATTTTATATTGTATTTCTATGCCAAGTGTTCTTATATGTTACCTAAGTTAGGATGATGTGCAAAAAAATTTTAGAACAATTTCATTCTAGTGTAAGTGATGGTTACTTAGATTTATGATCTCTTATAGATTGTATCATTTCATTAAGTTACTGGTGACCTATGATGTCTAGAAATGCATAGAAGATAGTCAAAATTTTTTATACATGTCAACATAATGCTTTAACTATTTATGTGTCATCTCAAAAGCTTAGACCTTTAAAAATTGTATGATCCTTTCAAAATTAGGGACTAGATCTCATAGGTTTTATCAATCCCCAATCTTACTTTGATCATTAGTTTATTTTTATGACTACTAAATATTTTCCCAAGTGGTTCAAAGCTATTCCTTTTAAAACTATAACTTTAAAGTATATTTATCACTTTATTTTGGATCATATAATCACTTGCTTTGATATTCCTTTTCACATTATAACTAATAATGAATCTTATTTTAAGAGCAATGAACTAGCCAAATTTTGTGATTAATACCAAATCAACTAGTCATTCCCATCTCCATATTATCCATAATCCAATGGGTAATTTGAATCAACCAATATATCCCTCATTTATATGCTTAAATGATGGTTTATAAATCCCAACATAATTTGCATACTCAGTTATCCCATGCCCTTTGGATCTACTGTACTATCTTTCATAATGAAAGTAGCCAAACCTCATTCATGATTGCCTATGGATCAGAACCTATGTTGCTAATGGAGGTGAATATACCTTCCCTTCATGTAGCTCTAAATAATTGGATGATGGATGAGAAGAATGTCAACATGCACTATATTGAGATAGATACCCTTAATAAAAATCTCAAACAAGTACTGATCAACATTCAAAATCATCAAGAATTCATGCACCATCATCATGAAAAGCATGCTAGACTTAAAGATATCAAAGAATGTGACCTTGTCCTTAGGCATGTTCCTAATGTCAAGATAACTAAGTTCTTACCCAACTAGCAAGGCCCCTTCAAAATTAGAAATATCCTTAGCAATAAATCACATTACTTGGTATATTCAAATAAGAATCAATACATAGGCCCAATGATTAGAACATACCTCAAATGATACTACATTTGAGGTTAAAAAAATCAAGCATAGCCAAGTTTTCTTCAACACTTTTCTCATCTCATCTACATCTTATTACATCATTTTCAATCTTCTTCCTATCTCATTTTTTATCTTTCTCACTTTCCTTTCTTATTTTATTTTTTTTTTTTTTTCTTTTATCTCCCTCATCGAATTTCGTTTGTCTCCCCTCAATTTCTTCTTATCTCATTCTATTAATTTTTCTTTACAACACACTATACTATGAATATCTATTAATGATTTACCTCATGTAGTGAGTAATGAATATCCTATCATTCTAACTCTATGTGAGGATGTTTTAAGTGTGAGTTAAATAAGAAGGAAATTAATTTATGAACCATCAGCAATCATTAGAACATGGGATTCGGCCATGCCCTTCTTCGATGGCACAACATCTCATCTTAGTGTATAGGTGATATCCCTCATTTTTCTTTCATATTTTATTATTTTCTTAATTTCATGATGTATGGACACCTCTTTTGAGTTCCATTTTCATTCTTACAGGTGGTTGATTGTAGCTTTTGTAAAGATAGAGAGACATCTTAGCTAAGAGTTGGAAATACACAAGAGACACTCCATTCGTAGAGGAGACACCTTATGTTGCTAGGAGATATTTCTATGAAGATGTCTCATCAGAATTAGAGACATCTCACCCCAAGAGGAGACATCTCAACCCAATAGGAGACATCTCCCACAATCAAGAAATGTCTCATCTGAAGCCTCAAGCTTTTAAAAAGACATTTACTAAGCCTGTAGACATTCGTATAATTAGGAAACGTTTTGAGTTAGTAGTTCCAAGTTTGGAAATAACTAGAAAATGAGAAAAATATGAAAATAGGTAGGAATCTTCAAATTAAGAGTGCAAAAGGTTTCCCTATTTTTCTTTTCTTGAATTCAATAAATAAGCACATGGAGATTATGTTTTTTGTTTTCATGTTTTGGACATGGAGAGTTGAGAACATCAAATTTTTTTATGAGAGATTACATGAGTATGTATGCATATCTATTGTCATTTGTATGTTTTTCCATTGAAGCTTTTAGTATGCATGTTGTCTTAGATCTTGGTCCTATATTTTTGGAAGAGATTTAATTTACTTATGCCTTGCATTGAGGTCAATCATTATATGGTTGTAGAGCCTTATGCTCTATAATGTCATTGAGTGTATGAGTGATTTGTAATATTTATGGGTAATGGAGCCATTGGATTATAATCTTCTATGAATTAATTTAAGTTAGCTAATTTTTTATTTTCTAGCAATTGAAGTATCTTCATACATTCTAGTTTCTATCTATGCTTGAAGGATTAATGCAAAATAGAATGATCTTGCTCTAGTGTTATCAGTATTAGAGTGTTCAGTTAATTGTTGTTTAGAATTTGATTGCTAATTTTTATCAATTTTAGATTACATTTAAAAAGAAATAAGTTCAACCCTAAATAAAGATACAGAGAACATGAAATCTACCTTTCAACTAATGGTTGCATGATTGGATGAGATTAGTGCCAAGGTAGATAAAAATGTTGGTTCTAGCCATATTCAAAATTGTAGAGATAATAAGCATTCATATTTAAATACTGACAAAGAAGTTTCTTGACCTAGTGGAGGGAGAACAAATGAGGAGGAAGAACATTTCAACTATGGGAGTGTGGAAATCCATCAGTCAAAGATTCTATTGGGATGAAATCCAAATCCTTACATCTTAATCCTAATATTTTCATCACTAGCATACACTTCTTTTCATGAAAAGCTTAATGATGAAGATGAAGCAAGGCTTGCTAGAGCATTTAGAAATATTGCTAGTATTCTATATGTAAAGCTAAAACTTTCAACATTATAGATGGCACCAATGCTTTTGCAATTTGGTTGAAGGTACTTGACAAGAATTTTGAGCTTGAATAGGTACCAAATCAATTAATTGTATTAATTACTAAATCCAAATTACAAGGTATGACTTCTACTTAGTGAAGAAAGGAGTTCCAAAGTTATATGAGGAAAAATGGTCAACCTATCAAGGATTGGAATGTGAGGAAATATAGGTTAAGAAAAATATTTGAACAAACTTAATAAAAATAATAGATGATCATGAATTTAAAATTCCTTTAAGAGGGTGAAAAACATGTCATGGAGTTATACATCAAATTTGTTGAACTATTCAACTAAGCTAAGGTAAACTAGCTGGAGTAAAAATATGATTACATCTTTCTTAGAGGTCTCAAAATTACATATTAGTAGGATTATCATTACATGATCCACAAACTCTTGATAAGGCTTATGATTCGATACTCAAAGTAGAAAAGAAACTTAGTGGATTTTGGAATAGGAGTAAACAAGTTTTGACATGGGAGGATAAGGGATCTAGATTGGAGAAGTCATATAAGTTCAAATCTAAAAATAACAAGTGTAACCATGATGAGAAGTTAGAGAAAGATGATGAGACGGGTAAAACCAAGAAGGGCCAAGGCATAAACTTATCCAAGATTCAATGCTTCAAATATGGAGAATGGAAATACAAGTAATGGGAATGTCCACTTCACCAAGCAACCAAGGGCAAGAATGTTCAAATCATAAAAGTAGAGAAGACACCAAGGCAAGATCTTTAAATAGGTAATCCTAATTCTTTGAAAATTAAGAAAGTTTTTGTAGTTAATTCTTATGCATTTATGGAAAATGTGAATATAGGAGATCATCCATTTAGGAAATTGTTATTTTAGAGTGGGGCTAGATGTTTACTTAGTAGGAAATGGATTAATATTTTGATTAATGGATTTTCCCAAGAAACTATTATTTCTTCTAGATAATTTACTTAGTAGGGAATGGATTTTCCCAAGAAACTATTAAGTAACAAATCCTCATCCTAGACCCTACAAGGTATATTAATTATCAAGAAACTTTTCTCAAGAGATGAGAGAGCAATGTGTTTTAAAATTTAAAATTGAAAGTTATTATGATGTCATGAAATGTGTTGTATTACCAATTGACTATGTTGATGTAATTCTTGGAAGGACTTGGAATTTTGACATTTGTTGTCAATTTCATGTAGCAAGAAATGTGTGGAATGTAGCAAGACTTGGTGGAATCCATGAGTTGATTCCTATAACAACTAAATAAGTGAGGCAAAAAAGCTCATATAATGCTTCCTTAATTCTTCTAGGAGAGATGAAATCCATTAAGAAACATGATGGAGCTAGTTTTGGTTTTGTTATTGTACCAATATTTCTTTTAACCATGATGTTATGTAGGTATAACTTTCAATAGATGTTCTAGGCTTGAAGAAGCAATTTCCCAAGGTGTTCAAAAAGGAATTATATGGATTACCATGAATGAAAAATTTACAATACCAAATTAACTTCATCACTAGTGCTACCATTCCAAACGAGATGGCATACTAGACGGCACCAAATCAACAAGCTGAATTACAAAGATAAGTAGAGAAGTTAGTTCCAAAATCCTTCATAAAGGAATCCATTTCACCTTGTGCAATACCAGTAGTGCTTATGCCAAAGAAGGATAGTGACAAATGAAGAATGTGCATTGATTCAATGGTAGTGAATAGGATAACAATGAGGTACAATTTTTATATTTCAAGTATGGATGATAACCTTGATGTTTTTACCAATTCAAAAGTTTTTAATAGAATTGTTTTGAAGAGTGGATATCATAATATTTGGATCAGGCCTAGTGGTGAATGGAAGATAACTTTCAAAACACTAGATGGATTTTTTGAGTGGTTGGTGATGTCATTTGGGCTCACAAATGCACCTACTATATACATGAGATTGATGCATAATGTTCTCAAGGATTTCATTAGTAAGTGTTATATTATTTTTTTGATGATATTTTAGTGTATAGCTCTAATGAGGAGAAGCACTTGGATCACTTAAATAAAGTGTCTTAAATGTAATTAGGCACATTTAGTTATTAATTTAAAGAAGAGTCATTTTTTTAAGAGGAAGATCACATATTTGGGAGATTTGATTTTTAAAAATCAAATTCAAATGGAAGCTACCAAGATGAGGCCTATTAGAGATTGGTCAAATCCTAAAAATGTTAAGGAGGTAAGAAAATTTCTTGGATTAGTAGGTTTTAGTAGGAGATTCATCAAAGATTTCAATGGTATTTCCTAGCCTCTGTTCACTTTACTACAGAAGAAAAATAATTTTAGGTGAGGTGATAAGACCAAAAGGAGCTTTAACTTGTTGAAGGAAAAAATCACCAATGAACTAGTGCTTGTAATACCAAATTTCAAGAAGCTTTTTTAGGTGGAGGTGGATGCAAGTGAGCTATCCATTAAAATGAAACTTCAACAAAAAGGTAGGCATGTTAATTTCCTTTTAGATAAGTTGGATAAGTTAAGGTAGAAATATAGTGTATATGACAACGAATTGTATACTATTCTTCAAGAAATCAAGCATTAGATGCATTACTTGTTGTCCAAGAAACTAAACTTGATGGTAGACTACAAAGCACTTCAATTTCTTAATTTCCAAAATAAGTTCAACACTAAACACATGAACTAAATAACACAATTATAGGATTTTAATTTGATGCTCAAGCACAAGAGTAAGAAAGCCAATGTGGTAGTTGATGCATTGTCTAGGATGCATGTGGTAAATTTCAACATGCCTCACATGATAAGTATGAATGATTTTGTTCATTTTTAAGAACATGATTTTGATTTTGGACAAGTTTATAGAAGCCTTAATGAACTATTGTTGAGTATAATAGACCAATAGAGGAACTATCATATTTAAGATGAACTGTTATTCAAAAATGGAAAGGTATGTATTTCCAATTATGATTTTAAAATGAAGATTTTGGTTGAAAAGCATTAGGTGACATGGAAAATCATATGAATAGAGATAAGGCATTGAACCTTGTAGGTAGGTACTATTTTTTACATGAAATGGCATCTAAAGTTTTTAAATTTATGGAGTATTTGACCTATCAAAAATTTAGAGGTAAAGAAGTGAATGGACATTATATGCCTTTGCTTATTTCCAAGGATATATGGGAAATTTTGTCAATGGACTTTGTGAGTGGGATTCAAAATATAAAAAGTTAGAATTATGCTATCTTTTTTGTAGTGAACAGATTTTCCAAGATGGCACACTTAGTTCTATGCAAAAAGATGAGTGATGCATCTAATGTTGCAAATTTATTTTTCTAGCATGTTATGAAGTTGCATGAGATTTCTTTGAACATTGTTAGTGATAGAGACTCTAAATTTACTATTTATTTTTGGAGGTTCCTTTTGAAACTTTTAGGATCAATTTTGATTTTTCTAGTGCATTTCATCCACAATCTAATATTTAAAAGAAATTCGTTAGTACATCTTTGCTAAATATTTTGAGATGTTTATGTGATGAATAGTCTGATAGGTGGGAATTTTTTTTGTATCATGCTAATCTTTCCTACAATAATGTTTTTCATGTTGATATTAGTGAAAAATCATTTTAGGTAAATTATGGATTTTTTCCAAAGATGATGAAGAATGTAAGGAGCTTTGATAGAGAATCTCAACTAAGTGCTAATTTTATGTAAGAGATGAAGGATCTTCATGCTCAAGTAAAGGAAAATCCTAAGAAGAAATTTGAAGAGAGAGTCCTCAAGAGGAATCAGGATAAGAGGAAGTCCAAATTTGATGTTGATAATTTAGTTTATGTACACTTCAAGAAGAAGAGGTTGAGAGGTATTAACATTTTAAAGTTGAAAACTAAGAAGATGGATTCTTTCAGGATAAATGCTAAAATTAATGATAATTATTTTAAAATTTACTTACCCACATAGTGATGTGAGTATGTCTTTTTTATTTAATTTTTTAGATCTTATGCACTACCATGAATCAATAGCTGATGAAATCATATAGGATAGCATCAATGAGTTGAAGGGGGCTATTGACAAGTCCAAGCCATCAATGGAGAGAAAGGTAGTTGTAATTAAGAGGAGAGAAGCTTCTAACACTCATGAAGCAAAGAGGCATAATTACTTTATCCATTGGAAAGACCAAAATATGGATGATTTTGTATGGGTCCATGAGACCAAACCTACCGAGTGAAAAATTACTTCTACCCCTACTCCCTTGTTCTCCTAAGTTCACTTTTTGAAAGATGGGAGGGTTAGTATAGGAACATCTCTTTCAAGTCCAATTTTCATCCCTATATGTGGTTTATTCTAAGTTTAATGAAGCTATAGAGACATCTTGAAGTTCAAAAAGACATCTTAGTTAAGAGTTGGAAATTCATAGGAGATGTTCCATTTGTAGAGGAGACATCTTGTCTTGCCAGGAGATGTATCTATGGACATGTCCCATCTAGACTAGAGATATCTTTAGGAAGATGTTTCATCCCAAGAGGAGACATCTCACCCCCAATAGAAGACATCTCCCATAGTTAAGAGACATCTCATTTGAAGACTCAAGTTGACAGAAAGACATCTCACTAAGTCTATAGACATCTCATACATCCAAGGAAAGTTCCAAGTTAGCAGTTCAAGTTTGGAAATAGCCAAAAAAGATGAGAACAAGATATAAATAGTTGGTAATCTGCAATTTTAGAATGTAAAATATTTTCCTATGGTTCTTATATTAAATTTAATAAATATTATTTGTATTTTTATGTTTTGGACATGAAGAGCTGAGCACATGAGATTTTGTTATGAGAGATTAAATGAGTATGTGTGCATCTCTATGGTCAATTATGTGTTTAACCCTTGAAGCTCTTAGTGTATGTATTAGATTCGATCTCAATCCTATGTTTATGGGAGAGAGATAGTTCACTTTTGTCTTGCATTGAGGTCAATCATTGTGTGGTTATAGAGCCTCATTCTTTGCAATATCATCGAGTGTATGAGTGATTTGTCATATTTGTGGGATGTGGAACCATTGGATTGTAATCTTCTTTAAATTAATTGTAGTTAGCTAGTTTTCTTATTTTCTAGCATTTGAATTATCTTCACACATTCCAGATTATGTGTATGCTTCAAGGATTAAAGAAAAATGGAATGATCCTTCTTCATTTTGCATGTCTATTTTTCATCTCTCCTCTCTCATTTCTCAATTCTCCCTCTAACTTCCTTTCATAGCCTATTTCCATTCCACTCATTACAATATTCAGTGAGGATTAAGTAACTTATTCTATTCTATAAAGGATGTGTTAAATGCATGAGTGGGATAAGGTTGAATATCATAAAGGCATCCTTTTATCCATCTTGTATGCAAGATCTAGCCATGTTCTCTTTTGGTGCATATCACCATCCTCATGACTAGTGTATTGACGATGTTCTAATTTTCTTCACTTATTCCAATTATTTCTTTCCACTTCTTTTTTTCAAGTATATTACTTATCCACCATTTTCTTTTTTTAATGGACCTTACCTCAACAGCATCCATCAATGGGGGACAATGTTGTACAAACTTTTTTAGTTTAATTCAAATCAAGACTAAATGTGATTTCAGCATTTTTCCATGAGTATTTGGATACCAAAATTCCCAAATACACCATAACATGACATATTCTCAACTCCTAGAGATCTCAAGTGACCATTTGGATTCATAATCCAACTTATGGACTCCATTCTCCATGACACTCAAATAACTCCAAAATCAAAAATTTTCTAAGTGATGAAGGTGATGCAAATATCAAATTGAGTTTCCTTCAACACCATAGAACAAAACATCTCAAAATATCCTTTTAAGACATATTTCTAGTCTTCATAGGCCTCTAATAATCCTTTAAGATCATATTCCAACTTCTTATTTTTAATTCCAATGACTTTGGAAAAGTTTTTTAAAAAGTTCAAAAATTTCTCCAAGTGTTATTGATACTAACATTGGTCATCAAGTTTGTGGACTTGATTTACAATCCATTGATTATTCCCTATTTTTATTTTTGTGCTTAAAGGAAAATTCTACCTATATATATCTACTTTGGGAAGCTTTTGGTTATCCAAAATTACATAACTATGATTTATTGTGTAGGGTTCTAATTGTTGTAGGATATCTGTACCAACTAATAGATCATAAGATGATATATCAAATTGACATACAGTTATGAAAAATATCTTACCCTAGGGAGATAAGATTGGGATATGTGCTTGTTGATCTATTACTTTTTTCTAGGTGTTCAAGGTGACGAATGTCCTAGTTTTAGATTCTTAGAAATGTGTCGATATTACATTGGGTCTTGCAAAAGAAATTTCTTCTCCATGATCAATTAGAACATCTACGAGGTAAGGTTGAAAAGAAGGATACTTAATATAAAAGGTACAAATAGGTAAAGATGTTCTTACCTACATATTTTTGTTGACTAGTTGTATTGTGGAGACTACTTTTATTTCTTCTTCATATTGTTGCCATTGTTCACTCTGTTCTTCCACTTGTAATTGCTTTTGATCATATGTGGCCCACTAGATGAATGCTTGTAGTTGCTTCATCTAATATTGTCTCCAAACAGATTTTTCTAGATTAGGATGTCTAGGACACTATTGTTTATAAGAGCTAGTGGTTTCTTCTTCTGATGGTTCTAAATTAGAAGTTTACACAAGTTTTTCTAACTCTTCTAATTCTTCACCAGAGGTTCTTAGTGGTTGTGAATCCAGGAAGATGTCTTATAGTTGTAATTATTTCTTATGCCACTTTAATTCTTTCTTTTTCTATTATATGTCTCTTTACACAATTAGGTATTTGTCAATATTATCAAATGGTACTTTTTTCAAATTTTTCTCTAATTTGACTAACTAGTTTTTCATTTCTATATACATAGGATCATCTTCAGGATTTGCTTATTGTCGTGTTGACCTATGGAGTTTTCTAGACCTATGGGCCTTAGATGAAGATGTGCAATTCATATTGTTATAATAAACTATATCAAACCCCGCCCCCCGCCCCCCCAAGGAAAAAGAATGATTTGGATTTGAGACATACTTAAGATTCGTATTGATAAGGGCATTAGTATAGTCATCGAAGGAGTGGAGAAGAATATCACCTTCTTGGAAGGGGATATTTTCATCATCAAGAAACTCATAATATTGTTCAGACAAATGATGATTTACAATGAAATTTACTTTCATGGGATGATGATCTTTATGAGAATAATCATGAAAAAAGTGGGGCCCTTTGCATAAAAAGCATTTAATATTATTGTGATGATTTTTGTGTGTACGTCTTTTGAACATACCTCTAAAATGATGAGTAGGTTAGGATGGAGGAAATTTGCATCTCCATTATTGTTGAGGTTTACAAAATTTATGACAAGCCTTTTTTGATTGATAGCACAAAGATGATTTTATATATTTATCTTCTAGACATAATTCTAAACATAAGGATTTACCTAATTTAGAATTTAACTTTTTAAATTAATGTTGTGTTTGTTGGTCATAACACATATCTGTATTAATATCTGTAATAAATTAATGGATGGCAGCAAAACTCATTTCAGCAAGAACTAAATCTCTTTGTTTTAGTTCTACTAAGTACTTGTTACAAAAAGGTTGAGGAAGATAACCTATGAGGTGTTCTTTTGCACCTACTTCATGTGTAAGTTTTTTACAATAATATAATTATTCCATTTCATCTAGAAATTTATGGAGGTCTTGGATATGATGTAGACAAGCTTTATAATACCTATCTCTATACACATTATCTTAGCTTTCTTTATCTCTAATTAATTATTTAATAATTGCATTTAGAAATAAGATCACTAGAGCATTGGTTAAATTACATTTAATATTATCTAAAATATGATTCCACCACCTATGTAAAATACCTCTGAAGTTATACATAGCATTCTAGATAGCCATTTTTGATTCATTATGTTCTAAGCTAATTTGAATAGAGAGATAGCTTTGTATCACATCTACTATATCTTGTCTCCCTTTAATGTCTTTTCCATCTATTGTGAAAGTTGGAAACTTGTCTCCTGATTTTCTAACTTGTATTGCAGAAAAATCTATTGGATTTTCATAAAAGCTACCATCAATTTTCTTTAACAACATCTCTTCTTCACTATCCAATGAAGCTTCTTTTTTAGAATCTATATCTAAATCTATTTTATCTTAGTTCTGATAATATTAGTACTAATAATTTTTTCTTTACCTTTCTTTGCTTTTTCTTGAGCTCTAAATCTAGCTCTATGGGATTTTTCAAAAGGTAGTAAAAGGTAAGTCTTTTTTAGCTTGTCTAGAGCTACCTATTTGCTTTAAGACCCAAATTTGATGTATTTTTTTTACATATTTGCTTATAGATTCGATCATGGCACTTTGTTGTTGACTACTATCTTCTAAATTTCCTATACACTGGTTTGCCCAATTTTGTAATTATATGATGTCGGATGGAGTAGTAATGGATTTTTTGAAAAGAAGGGTATAAATTGGTTATATTGGGGCTTTTTCCTCATTCATGTTGATGTGCAATAAGGCATCACACTCCATACAGTCATAGTGATTATCTAATTTTTTAACCGAAGTGTGTGGAAACGAAGGATCTACAGAAGAACTAACTTCTGATTCTTCTATACTAGATTGTTTAGATGGAGAGTCTTAGTTTACTTCTTTTAAAACCACTTTACATTTTTCCTTCTTAGGGATTGGTCCTAAGACTTTTGCAGCATCCATGGTAATATTCAGTTGCTTGAAGATTTTGGTCATTTTTTCTACAGCTTCTATTTTCTTATCAATGTTAGACTTTCATTCTTCTTATTTTTCTATGACAAATGTAAAAGAAAATTCCATCTATGAATGGGGAATTAGATCTAACAGACTTGAGACAGGAGGAAATATAGGTTTTGACCATGTTCTATGCCTAGGTTTTTCAAAGGAATCTTGTTCTATAAATCTAGGAGGTTTCACTTGTACTTGATATTGCCTCTTACTACGTTTAGATTTCTTTGGTCTTAGATATTCATAGAAGTCTTCCTGAAGCTCTATCAGATTTGGATATAGTGTATGTACTGGAATTTCTTCAATATTGATTTGCACAATGTATTCTAGATTTTTTGTTTTGACATGAACTGCTAGTTGTATCAAACAATTTAAAAACTAAATGAGTTCCTACCATAGCATATATACTATTTTGCACCATATCTAAAGAAATATAAAATATAAGCATTAAACTAGAAAGAATATTTAGATTGTACAAGGAAAGAGTAAAGTTGAATAGTGTTACTACTAACACATCTATTTTCGAGCTTTCCTTTGGCTTGTGTAATAATAGCATCCTTGAAGTTCTTAAAATGCCTATCAATTAAAGCGATCCAATAAGGACTATGTAATCTATAATTAAGTGAGGATGTATATGTACATCTATTTCTACAATATAAATATAATTGTAACCGTCATCAATCCACTTCACCACCTTCACCAAGGAGAAGAAAGTGATGGCTACAAGATGTAGGCCTGAACTAGAGATCTATAAATCAAATTCAAAAATATGCATGCTACTAAGGATTTGTGTAAATTCTATTGAAGATTTAGAATATATTTCACATTTTTTGGAAACTAGAGGATACGTGACAGCTAATGGACTATTGCAGAATTGCAATAAATGAGTTACATAAGAGCAAATATGCAAGGAACCTCAGATCATTCTTGATGAAGATTCCATTCATGCTAAAGTAGGAGTCAAATTGTTACCTCTCACTACACATCTTACACACCTATCCATTGGTCCTTACTATGCATCTTACAAAGTCAATGATCTACGAGACACAGCTTCAACTAGTAAGATGCAGCACATACTGAGTAATGTGGAACATGGCTTTGATACGACTCTCTACCTAGATTAGCAAGATCACTCTTTTTGAGATCCTATAATCTTTTCAAAAGTACATTTTAACATGTTCAATGGGTCTCTAGGGTCAAGACAACTCATTCATAGTATTTTTAGCACTCCAAGCTTTCAAAATTGATACTTTTTGCAAGTTGTTTCGAGACTTGGAAAATTAACTTTTTTGCTAAGTTTGGAACATTGGAAAGGTTAGAACTTATGTTGGCACATCAAAATCATCTCATACATTAAGTTCACAACATTTTATAGGTTTACAAGCCTCTTGGTGCTTCAAAATTATCATTCTAACTCATTCTAAGGTTAATTTTAGCTTTTCTAAAATTTTTCGTTTGCAAAAATGTTAAAATTTTTCTAACTTTGGGGTTGACATTGAAGCTAATCTTAATGTTATCATCACCGTTGATGATGCCCCCATAAACAATATCAAACTATATCAACATGCTTTTATTATCCCTTGTCTTCATCTTGGCAATCTTTAACACTCATCTAAAACTCAAACAAGAGCCCCAAGAACTCAAGCAAAGTAGTTCAAGATTTTACTAAGTATGAACCCTGTCATTCTTGAAACTTAAAAAAGTAATATTTTCCTCTATTATTGGAATTTTATCTTAATCCCATGCTTTCGATGCCCCTTTGGATTGCCTTGACAACATTTTGGCTCATTTTGGTTGCAGTATAGATGACTTGAAAGACTTTGGGTAAGATTCAGGAAAGTTGGTAAAAAATTTCTAAGTGCCTAGTAGATGCTAATGCTAATATCAGCATCAACACTATTGATACTTCCAATGTCCAAACACCATGATCTACCTTAGCATCTAGCACCTTCTCCTCGCCTCCTAGCCCCTCCCCTCCAACTAACTATTTGTAACCCCTTAATAATGAGGTGTTTCCTAGTGGTAAGACTATTGATTAAAAAACTCTAAGTTATGGGTTCAATTCTAGTGGATAATGGTAAGTTATAAATTTCTAATTTGATTATATGAATTAGGGATAAACATTTTTAAAAAATTTTCTAGTTTTGACAAGTCTAATATGTACCCCCTAATAATGAGATGTTAACCTAGGGGTAAGACTCTTAATTTGGAAACTCAAAGTAATACATTCAATTTATAGATCAGTTCACTCAAAAGGTGGAAATGAATAAGTTATAATCAAAAATATTTAAACTTTAAAAAAAATTTGAAAACAAGTGCATAAGAAACAAACATACTAATGTATGTGATAAAGCTCACTCCCATAAAATTCAAGTTAAATTAACATCTTTGATTTGCAAGTACCTCAATGCTATGTCAACAAAGTCCACTCATTATGTTTATAAAATTATTTGATTTCACTTAATTTTCTTGAGGTTTATCCAAATTAATTTTTAGATTCAAGTTGAGCCCATCATTTCCTTTTTTTTCATATTCTATTCATATTTCACTAATGGTGGTGTAATCTACTAAGATTCATGGATCCACAAACACAACATCTCCATCAATTCAACTTCTTCAAATTCATCCAATCAAACATGTCCTAAATTCATAGTTGAGGCTACTACTATGATAGATCCTTAGATGATACATACTTTTTGTAAGATGAATAATGATCTTGGTATTCTATAAAACTCTTAATAATCTCACAAGATCAAACAACATGTTGTGATGCTCCTACAAAAAAACCCTCATATACCCCTCAATGTTGATTCAAAGAACTAAACACTTAAACCCCTCAGGATTTCAATGTAGACCTCCTTGTAAGGACAATCTGCACTTTGTAGATCACAATGAAATATAATATAAAAGAATGTGTAGATAGAATTTAGATTTATACCAATATAGTTCAAACTAGGGTAATGAAACAACAAGTTCTAGATCTAGATCCACTCATACACAACGAAACAATGAATCAACAATGAGGAAGGTTTTCATTATATTTCAAATATTTTCATTCAAATATCTTGAACTATAGCAAAAAACATCACAATAAATTTATTGTAGAACCAACATTACTAAATTTTTGTAAAAATTAGCATTTTGCATTCTTATACTTGGAATTTTCTATTATGATGTAATCAATATTATTTAATATTTCTATCTAAAATAGGTTTACAAAATCATTTAACTAATTCTTTAATATTTTATTATCTTTTAATTACCAAGTACCCTAGCCTCATGAATGATTGACCATGTTTTTATTATATCGAGGATTATGTTATGTTCATGAATAGTTTTCCTTAAGAAAATTATTAATTTAAAAAATAATATATATTAATAAATAGATATTATTAAATATCTATATAAATATTTTCAATATGATTATCAATATATAAAAAAATCTTAGCCCCATTAAATTATTTTAGAATGTTCCTATTTGATAAGTATGCAAGGATCATCTAAATCGATATTCAAGATCATTAGAAAGAAATGTTGATTACATTAAAAAAAAAGATTCTAAATGAATTGAGAACTATGTTATATTGATATGAATCTTTCTTTGTCTAAAGATTATACTAATTTTTTTGAAAATTAAACTTCTTTTAATGAAATTGAATATTGATAACTTTCAAGTTCATAAGTGGATACAAAAAGTTCTGCATTTGTCAACTAATCAAAAACAAGAATTATAGCAAAAGTTACTTATAGCTATCCCAAAATCAAATGCACTTGTTATATTTGAAAATACATATATCCAATTATATTTACATGTTAATTATTGAAACTTAATAGCACCTTAATAGTGAATTGATCACTAACAAGATTTACAATCGATAGTAATAACTTGGTAAGAAGGTAGTCATCACTTGAATTTTTAGGATCATCTTTTCTAGCCTGTATGAAGTTACCTTTATCCTCTTCTACAATTTTATCTTTCTTATTAACTATGATGACATCCTCTTATGCAAATTGACTTTTATAAATTTAGAAAAAATGTTGTAAAGGCTTTTGAAAAATTAAAAGTACAATACCTTTACAATAACAATAACGCTTTCTACATTGTACCTAACACCAAGAAAATTTCAAATTGTTATCCAAATATTTGATAAGAAAACTGGTTGTTCTTTCAACATTGGAAAACTAAACTGATTACCAAAATGAATATTCAATTCCTTCCTTGGTCAATCTTGTAAGGAACTCATAAACACCTAGTCAAATAAATTAGTATTGTTTCCCTAACATGACATCGAAAGTTCTAGTATATCTTCTTAATTCTTCCACATTTGAAAAATGAACATCTTTTATAAGCACACCATTTAAGTCTAGTATGACTACTTTTCTTTGTTCTAATTTCTAAACTATATTGAAATTATTTACAATACATACATCAGAAAATCTTATCCTTTTAACATAAGATATAACTAAACCAGTTTATTTAGGTAAACATGTTTTAGATGTACATTAAGTTTTTTATGAAAACATCAAAATTTCATAGTTATAAAAAATTATAGTACTTGGCATAATTAAAGTTATAAAAATTAAAGTATTATAAAATTCTAAATTGACAAATGAATTTGTGCAAGCATAAATAACATGATATAATTGAAAATTGTAACTCAAAATTTTTCTATAGTTATTTATCACTATAACCATCTTGTATGCCAATCATAAATATTTAAAATATCACACAATATTTTCCTTCTATACATTTGTACATCTAAGGCCCTAAATAATATTTTTCTTTTAAGCATTATATGTATTATATAAAGTAGAATATAAATACCATAGTCATATCCATTTCTCTAACTCAGTATATTTCTTTGAAATAATTATCTCCATAGTTCCCAATGAAATTGACACTCTCTATTTTGAACATTATGTTCCTTCTTAAAGCATTTGTAAATAATATTCATCTTCCCACTACATTTAATATTATTGTTACGAGAATCCATAATTAGTATCAAGCCTACCAACATATCAATAATAATAAACACCAAATGATACAAACTTCTTTCAATCTTGATATTTACATGAAAAAAATATTTTTTGGAAACTGCTAAATCTTACACAAATTTGTTAAATCAATATCAAGATACTTTGTCTTAACTTTAAGTCCCCATCTTCCTCTTTAGATCTTCTATATAACTCAGATAATAATGATGAATTAAAAAATAATATAGTGAATGAAATTCTTGAAGTGATTACAACATTCTAAAATAGTATCTAAATATTATGTCCTCTATCTCTTGTTTTAGTCTCAAACATGAAATACTTTTCGATGATGACATTACCTTCTATATAAATCAGAACTTCATTACAGTATTTTAGCAAAAACATTTAATAATAAATTTTTCCCTCATTTTCTCTTTGAAGTATTTCTTTTAACTCATTCAAACTACAAAAATTCTTCAATACAAAAGTTGAGCTCTTCAAATTGGCATGATCATCTAGTTTATCTAATGCAACTAATTAAGGCAAACATGTTAGATGTTTTGCATCAATATCAATATAGCATTTATTATGAAATAAGCTAACATGAAAATCATTATAGTGTGCAATGCCTATATAGAGATAGTTACTCTATTGTACTCATATAATTTAATCTTTTCAATGAATAAAATACATCAAAGAATGATAGTTATTAAAGTATAATAACTACAAGATCATGCTTTTTTTATTTACACCTTTCACTAAACTCTCACTCTCATCCTTTTAAACCTATAGTAAATTTTATATACAAATAAGTATATCAACAAATATAAAATTACAAAATAGGAAATGTATTTCACACATTATATCAATGTTTTATTTTCAATTTCTTAGAACCCTTTTTGACACCTTCAATGCAGTGGACTTCTTCCCTATAAAATAAAACAATCTCAAGAAATATATTGGTAATAAAATAAATCATAGTAAAAATCAATTAACACAAGCTTAGTTACCTTTCACTTACTACTAGAACCTTTATGTGCTATGTTTTAGTCAAATGTTTCAAACGAACTAGATGTTTCTTATGTCTTCTAGTTAAAATAGTAAAGATTAAAAATAACACTAAATTTATAAATTCATATCTAAAATCAAAAAAAAAGTATCCAAATGAACATATATATTTACCAAATCTTCATATGTTTTTTTTTCCTCATCATCATATTCACTATCAACACTATTTTCAACCTTATCAGATTTCTCTAATTCATTTTGTTTACCCTTAGCATCCTACATTTCCAATGTGAATAGATAGATTAAAGATATTTGCCTAAAATTGCAAAAGAACAATTCAAATGAATGACTTCTGAATTTAACCTATTTTCTAATCTTATCTTCTTTTGGTTCTTCCTTCTGATTCTAATTGTCATCATCATCCAAAACATAAGTATCCTAGTTATTCCTATAAGCTTAGTACTAATAAAATAATTCTAATAGAAAATTGAAATAAAAATATTACAAAAAATATGCTAATAATCTTTCTCACTATATCAATAAATCTATCTTTCAAACGTACTATTATATTCTTACAAGCATCTTTAATATCAAAAATATATCCATACTATTTTCTACCAATTTAATATTATTAGGGTTCTCATTTGTTAAATTTACAATTTTTGTTATTTCAATCCACAGAAAGCAGCAAAGATCATCATCATGAATAGAGATGACACCTATGTCACTGTATGAATGCAAATTCTTTAACAGACTCTTGTAATAGAATAATGATACTATGTAAGAGACACCCTTGGTAATAGCTTTGTCCTTTATTACAATGGAGTTCAATATCCTGTTCCAAGTGAAAGTTGACCAAAAAGAGTTGTATTTAACATCTTCTAGAATGGATTCATTTGGAAGGATATCTTTCAATAACTCAACATCAATTGTTTGTTTCTTAGTTACATCACAATTACCTTCCTAGAATGCCTTTGGTTTCTCCACAGTTTCTATTATGGTGAAGAAGTTATAAAGTAAAATGTACTTGTTCTACTTCTTGTAGTAATAATCCTTACAATATTTAAATGATATGCTATTGTATATATAGTCCTTAATAAAATTTTTAAATAAATAATAGATTTCATCTTCAATATTAATAACTACACTAGAGATAGCATTTGACCTTTGTACAAGGTCAAATAAATTTTTTGAAAACTAAAGAAGAGTCCTTAATAGTTATATTCTCAAAATCAACTAAATAGAAAACTACTAATTTCTTAATACAAGAGAATTCCTTCTCATATTTGAGCAATGTATAATCTATGAACTCCAAGTTTTTTCTATAGTAGAAAACAGCTTCAATTGGTTGGGTGGATGTATCCATGGTTTATATTAAATTAATATCTTTCAAGTCCCAATGCAACATTGATTGAATAGAAGGCTTAATTGTTGGGTTCCCTTTCATAACCTCAACATTTCCAAGAAAGCTCAGAAACCTGTAACTATTAATGTTCTATCTACAATTAAAAATTAAATTGCACATTAATATATTGTCAAATCTAATAAGAATCAAACTATAAGATGATGATAAATTATAATTCAATACCTATTATAGATGTTATCTATATTAAGGTCTATGCATCACTCAATAGATGTATCATTACTGATGAAGAATTAAAGCTTCAGGGAATGTGAATGCTTAATTTGATCACATTTTTGCTCCAATGTGATCATCCTGGTAATTATTGATTTTTATGACTTATCCTTTCCCTTGAGATGCTTGAAACACATTTTTCTATTGAGTAACATATCAGCACATATCTATATTTTGTGTTGCTTGAGACCTTGTAGTGGGTGCAATAGATTAACACTCAAATACTTAAGATTATTCTCCTTAAAATTTTCATTAGAGAAAATCACATAGCAACATTATGAAGTTTCATTCTAATACATCATTAAGATATCATTCCATTTCTTGAAGAAGGATTCATTGAATTTGAGAAAAAATTTTCTTTCCTAAAGATCCTTAAATGTCAATATGCTAACAACATATAATAAATTTGATGTAGAAATTATCAATGCTTTAATATGTAATATAAATCTTCCTATAAATAATTTACTCTAGGGATCAAACATAAGTAACTTACTTGAATATAAATTTGAGGCTATCATAGATTGACTTGAGTTCTTTTGAAATTCCACCACAAGATAATTTTCTAATATCATTTTGATAGAGTTAACTTATAGCATGCCTTAACATCCTCATGTAGGAAGGATCAAATTTCATGTCCCAAACCAAATTCTAAGAATAACTTATTTTTGTGATCACTAAAATTTGAGTTTCAACCTTTATAAGTTTAGTAAGATGAACTTTGCAGAAATTCTTCACTAACATCTCAACATCATCTCTATCAAGAAGAATCTTTGTAGCCTTAATCAAATTTTATTCATCTAGAGTCTGGAACTAAACATCCTTCCCATGGATGTCAAATTTAGATGAGGGTGTAAGGCTTTACTAGTAGAAGTCCTATATGGTGTGTGTATGTAGTCATGCACAATAGTGATAAGATTCCTTATAATTGATGTGAGAAACTCCTCAATGTACTTCATGTTTATTACTCTAATTCTAAACATGTTAGTAGCTTGATTGCATCAATTAATTTTAATTTAGTAGCTTGTCACAAATTTTGGATGTAAATATCTTCTTTCTATATGTGCCACCATAATACCATTGTTTGTAATTCTCACTACTTTCTTACTACAAGTCTCTAACTTCTTTACTCCTTTAAAAGAAGTGATTGTTGGAGGTCTTTTAGTAGTAGTGTAAAGATGAACAGATAGAGTTCTTAGCTAATGTGTGAATAGAATCTCATTATATGATTCATATGGCTAATTCATATGATTATTGATGAGACGTGACTTGCACTAGGCCGCGATATCGCGTACGCGATATCGCGTCCTACCGCCATATCTA